>JAPCYS010000009.1:707033-1056707 GCA_028641055.1 Alopecurus myosuroides | reverse complement strand
ACACATTTTTTAGAACTTCCCAAACGCCCTCCAACCATGCCGCCTCCTCCACGGGAAATATCGTTTGATAGAGGTAGTGTTAGGATGAGAAGTGGAGAAAGAGGAGGTTTAGGAAAGGAAAGGAGAGAGATGAAGCGGACTGAATTACTTACAGAGGGAAGATTGAGAGGAAAGGGATGAACATAGTTGCCAACCTAAGAGAAAAGGGAATGAGATGGCTAAAAGGAAGACCATGAATGCGGCAAGAGGGAAACGACGAAAAGATGGAAGGGAAAGTAAAACCACGAAATAATGGAGCCCTAGTTTCCCTCCCATGGTCCATGTGGGCCGTTTGGATTTTCTTTCCTCGTCTTCTTATTTCCTTCCTTTATAGTTTCATAATTTGGTCCCCACGTGCTAAAAATATTACTTACTTATATAGAGGATGACACGAAAGTAAAACCTTATATTATCCAATGTATTCGCCTTAATGTGTCAAAAACATTTCTTCTTCACAATTCTACTTTCTAATTCTTTTTATTAGGCAAGGTATTTCCCTCACAATTTCACTTATCAATACAAGAAAAAATTATTTAATGACTTAAGACATTACATTTGGGATGATCTGCCATGTCGCAACATGCCCAGAGGCGCTTCTTCCAGTACGCATGGATACCTCTGAGGTTTCGTAGTTTCTACACTTGATCGTAGGATCTGGCCGCGGTAGGAAAGGCTAGAGTCTGCCGTGCCGGAGTTGGCAGGCCAACAAAACAAGAGTTGTCTTGTTACTAGGAGGTGTTTATTTACAGTTCAACCTCAAGTAAATTGGGAAGCGCAATGGCGAAATTTTTGAATCGGCATCTAAAAAACCACGATTCACAAAAGTGTCTCTTCTATTGATTGCTTTATTTCGTATGTTCTTAGATTTGCTAAACCCGGTTTCATGGGCATGGAAGATCTACCCATGGATATAGATACTACTTGCTATATTTTCAATATACATGAATATTTTTATACTATCCATTTTGACATGTACGACGTCGTGGAAAAGTACGGGACTTCCATTAGTTCTAGTAAATTCATAATCTAGAAATATGAAAGATATATTTACGATAGGATATGTATTTTCCACAAAACTATACTCATGCCATAATATATATTGATAAAGATTTACTTAGGATCCTATGTCTAAAGCACTTTATTAGCCCCCACATTTTCTAGGAGTTCCAGAATCCTCTTCGACCATTCCGCCTCCTCCATGGGAGATACCGTTTGATAGAGGTAGTGTTAGGGTGAGATAGGTGGGAGAGAAATTGGATATGGAGAAAAGGAAAGGAGGGATAGGAAGGGAGAACCAAGTTACTAGTATAGGGAGGGTAGAGAGGACAAGGGGCCGAACAGAGGTACAAAGGAAGGAGATGGCGAAAGGAACTTCGAGGATTATGGCAAGAAGGGAAGAGAAGAAAATATCGTTTGATAGAGGTAGTGTTAGGATGAGGAGTGGAGAAAGAGCAGGTTTAGCAAAGGAAAGGAGAGAGATGAAGCGGACTGACTTACTTACAGAGGGAAGATACAGAGGTAAGGGCGAACATAGTGGCCAACCTGAGAGACAAAGGAATGAGATGGCTAAAAGGAAGACGATGAATGCGGAAAGAGGGGAAACGAAGAAAAGATGGAAGGGAAAGTAAAACCAGGAAATAATGGAGCCCTAGGTTCCATCCCATGGTCCATATGGGCCGTTTGGATTTTCATTCCTCGTCTTCTTATTTCCTTCCTTTACACTTTCATAATTTTTTCCTCACGTGCTAAAACAATTACTTACTTATATAGAGGATGACTATGCAAGTAAAACCTTATATTATCCAATGTATTCACCTAAATGTGTCAAAAACATTTCTTCTTCACAATGCAACTTTCTAATTCTTTTATCAGGCAAGGTATCTCCCTCACAATTTCACTTATCAATACAAGAAAAAATTATTTTATGACTTGAGACATTACATTTGGGATGATCTGCCATGTCGCAACATGCACAGATGCCCTTCTTCGCGTACGGATGGATACCTCCGAGGTTTCGTAGTTTCTACACTTGATCGTAAGATCCGGACCGCGGAGGAAAGGCTAGAGTCAGTCATGCCGGAGTTGGCAGGCCGACGAAACAAGATTCGGCTCGTTGCTAGGAGGTATTTCTTTAGAGTTTCAACCTCAAGTGAATTGGGAAGCACAATTGTGAAAATTGTGAATCGGCATCCCAAAAAACCATGATTCACAATAGTGACTCTTCTATTGATTTGTTGATTTCGTGTGTTGTTAGGTTTGATATGCCCGGTTTCATGGGCATGGAAGATCTACCCATGGTTATGGATATTACTTGCTATAGTTTCAATATACATGAAAATTTTGTACGATTCATTTTGACATGTGCCATTTTTTGGAAAAACTACGACGCCGTGGCAAAGTACGGGCCTTAAATTAGTTCTAATAAATTCATAATCTAGAAATATGAAAGAGATATTTACGACAGGATACGTATTTACACAAAAATATCCTCATGCCATAATATATAATGATAAAGATGTACTTAGGATCCGATGTCTAAAGAACTTTATTAGCCCCCACATTTTCTAGAAATTCCAGAATCCTCTTCGACCATTCCGCCTCCTCCATGGGAGGTACTGTTTGGTAGAGGAGGTAGTGTTGGGGTGACGTAGGAGGGAGAGAAATTGGATATGGAGAAGAGGAAAGGAGGCAGATGAAGGGAGAACTAAGTTACCAGTATAGAGAGGGTAGAGAGGACAAGGGGCCGAACAGAGGTACAAAGGAAGGAGATGGCGAAACAAACATCCAGGTTTGTGGCAAGAAGCGAAAAGAAGAAAATACATAAGGGAAAGGAAAACCATGTAAGAATGGAGCCCTAGATTCCCTCCCGTGGGCAAAATTGGCCATTTGTCTTTTCCTACCTACTTTTATTATTTCATTTCTTTTCATTGTTGCATAATTTCTTCTTCACGTGCAGAAAAATTACTGAATTATACGGAGGACTAATATCATAGTAAAATCTTATATTATCCTAGGTATTTTCATTCACCTGCAGAAAACATTTCATCTTCACCGTTCTCATCGGAATCATATCTATTTCTATGGCATATAGAATCTCTATAGCTCACTATCAGCAGGGATTCCGTATTTTTCTTCAGATATGTGCTTGAGACAAACACTCTTATATTTCGCTTGATATAATTGTGTCTCTCACACTCGGAACCTTCCTGTTAGCAGCCTTAGCCACCCCACTGGTAAGGCCGACCAAAAGGCCAAGATCCAGTGAGAAGAGCCCCACGGGGCGCTCGTCCGACGCCACCGCACCTCCGTACCCCGCCGCACGAGCCTACCACTCGAGTGCTTCCAGCCGGGGTTGCCCCTCTCCTATCCGGTATCTCGCTCGGACGTCCATCGATCCTTCCTGCGGCATGGTGGTGTGCATCGGTTGGTGTGAAAAAAAGGAAGGAGAAAGAGAAGTGTGCGGTTAGGATATGTGATTGGTTCAACCTTGAAGAATAAAAAGGGGACCGCTGGTTGATGTTTTTTTGCTAATATGTTGTTCTTGTGACACCGTTCCCTTAGGTGCATGTGCTCCTGCGTCAGAAACTTGTTCTCTCTTTAGTCGATCCAATGGATGGATATACCTGTGTAGCTATCCTCCTAGGTAGCCCACTAGTTCCCTGATATTCTAAAAAATTCATAATCTTTTATGTGAAAGACCTATGTATGAAAGGATGCTTTTTTACCACAAAACTATCCTCGCGCCATAGTATATAATCAGAAAATATACTTACGAGGTGATGTCTAAAGTTCCAAAACGCCCCATTTTTGAAAAGTTCCAAAACGACCTCCAACCACGTCGCCTCCTCCACGGGAAATATCGTTTGATAGAGGTAGTGTTAGGATGAGGAGTGGAGAAAGTGCAGGTGTAGGAAAGGAAAGGAGAGAGATGAAGAAGACTGAATTACTTACAGAGGGAGGATACAAAGGTAAGGGGCGAACATAGTTACCAACCTGAGAGACAAAGGAATTAGATGCTAAAAGGAAGTCAATGAATGAGCAAGAGGGTAAACAAAGAAAAGATGGAAGGGAAAGTAAAACCACAAAATAATGGAGCCCTAGATTCCCTCCCATGGTTTATGGGCCGTTTCCTTTCTTTTCATAGTTTCATAATTTTGTCCTCACGTGCTAAACATAAGTACTTACTTATATAGATGACGACTATCCAAGTAAAACCTTATATTATCCAATGGATTTTTCTTAATGTGTCAAAAAAAATCACAATGCTACTTTCTACTTCTTTTTAATAGCCAAGGTATTTCCCATATAATTTCACTTATAAACACAAGAAGAATTTTTTTTGACTTGTGACATTACATTTGAGATGATCTGCATGTCACAACATGCACACAGACGCTTGTTCCATTATGCATGGATAGCTTTAAGGTGTCGTAGTTTCTGTACTTGATTGTAGGATCCGGTCGAGGGAAGAAAAGCTAGAGTCGACCATGCGGGAGTTGGAAGGCCGACAAAGCAGTAGTCGGCTCGTTTCTAGGAGGCGTTTCTTCAGAGTTCAACCTCAAGTGAATTGGGAACCACAAATGTGAAAATTGTCAAGTCGACATCCCAAAACCTCAATTCACAAAAGTGTTACTTCTATTGATTGGGTGATGTCGTATGTTGATCGATTTGCTATGTCCGGTTTCATAGGCATGGCAGATCTAACCACGGATATAGATACTACTTGCTATATTTTAAATATACATGGATATTTATGTACGATTGATTTTTACATGTGCGATTTCATGGAAAACACTATAACTTCGTGGCAAAGTATGGGCCTTCAACTACTTCTAATAAATTCATAATCTAGAAATACGAACGAGATATTTACGAAAGGATATCTGTTTACCACAAAACAATCCGCATTGCCATAACATATAATGAGAAAGATGTACTTAATCTGATGTCTAAAGCACTTTATTAGCGCCCACATTTTCTAGAAGTTCAAGAATCCTCTTCGACCATGCCGCCTCCTCCACGGGAGATACCATTTGATAGAGGTAGTGTTAGGATGAGGTAGGAGGGTGAGAAATCAGGCTCCCCCAGTGGAATAGCTCAGCCACCGATTGATTAAGCGGAGGATGCTCTTACTATATCTAATAAATTCATAATTGAGAATGTGAAAGAGCTATTTACAAAAGGATTCGTTTTCACCACAATACTATCCTCGCGCCATAATATAATGATAAAAAAATATTTACAATGTGATGAATAAAGCACTTTATCCCCCCCCCCCCCATTTTTTAGAACTTCCCAAACGCCCTCCAACCATGCCGCCTCCTCCACGGGAAATTCGTTGATAGAGGTAGTGTTAGGATGAGAAGTGGAGAAAGAGGAGGTTTAGGAAAGGAAAGGAGAGAGATGAAGCGGACTGAACTACTTACAGAGGGAAGATAGAGAGGAAAGGGATGAACATAGTTGCCAACCTAAGAGAAAAGGGAATGAGATGGCTAAAAGGAAGACCATGAATGTGGCAAGAGGGGAAACGGCGAAAAGATGGAAGGGAAAGTAAAACCACGAAATAATGGAGCCCTAGTTTCCCTCCCATGGTCCATGTGGGCCGCTTGGATTTTCTTTCCTCGTCTTCTTATTTCCTTCCTTTATAGTTTCATAATTTTGTCCTCACGTGCTAAAAATATTACTTACTTATAAAGAGGATGACACGAAAGTAAAACCTTATATTATCCAATGTATTCGCCTTAATGTGTCAAAAACATTTCTTCTTCACAATTCTACTTTCTAATTCTTTTTATTAGGCAAGGTATTTCCCTCACAATTTCACTTATCAATACAAGAAAAAATTATTTAATGACTTAAGACATTACATTTGGGATGATCTGCCATGTCGCAACATGCCCAGAGGCGCTTCTTCCAGTACGCATGGATACCTCTGAGGTTTCGTAGTTTCTACACTTGATCGTAGGATCCGGTCGCGGTAGGAAAGGCTAGAGTCGGCCATGCCGGAGTTGTCAGGCCAACAAAACAAGAGTTGTCTCGTTGCTAGGAGGTGTTTATTTAGAGTTCAACCTCAAGTGAATTGGGAAGCACAATGGTGAAAATTTTGAATCAGCATCTAAAAAACCACGATTCACAAAAGTGTCTCTTCTATTGATTTCTTTATTTCGTATGTTCTTAGATTTGCTAAACCCGCTTTCATGGGCACGGAAGATCTACCCATGGATATAGATACTACTTGCTATATTTTCAATATACATGGATATTTTTATACTATCCATTTTGACATGTACGACGTCGTGGAAAAGTTTTGGACTTCCATTAGTTCTAGTAAATTCATAATCTAGAAATATGAAAGAGATATTTACGAAAGGATATGTATTTTCCACAAAACTATACTCATGCCATAATATATATTGATAAATATTTACTTCGGATCCTATGTCTAAAGCACTTTATTAGCCCCCACATTTTCTAGGAGTTCCAGAATCCTCTTCGACCATTCCGCCTCCTCCATGGGAGATACCGTTTGATAGAGGTAGTGTTAGGGTGAAATAGGTGGGAGAGAAATCGGATATGGAGAAAAGGAAAGGAGGGATAGGATGGGAGAACTAAGTTACTAGTATAGGGAGGGTAGAGAGGACAAGGGGCCGAACAGAGGTACAAAGGAAGGAGATGGCGAAAGGAACTTCGAGGATTATGGCAAGAAGGGAAGAGAAGAAAATACATAAGGGAAAGGAAACCCACATAAGAATGGAGCCCTAAATTCCCTCCCGTAGGGAAAATGGGCCATTTGTGTTTTTCTTCCTACTATTATTGTTTCCTTTGTTTTCATTGTTGCATAATTTCATCTTCACGTGCCAAAAAATTACTTAATTATATGGAGGAGGATTATCAGAGTAAAATCTTATATTATCCAAGGTATTTTCCTTCACCTGCAGAAAACATTTCTTCTTCACACTATTCTTATGGGAATCATATATATTTATGTGCATATACAATCTCTATAGCTCGCTATCACCGTGTACTTCGTATTTTTCTTAAGAGATGTTCTTGAGACAAACACTCTTATATTTAGCTTGATAAATTGTGTCTCTCACACTCGGAACCTTCCTGTTAGCAGCCGTAGCCACCCCACAGGTAGGGACGACCACAAGGCCAAGATCCAGCAAGAAGAGCCCCACGGGTCGCTCGCCCGACGCCACCGCACCTCCGTACCCCGCCGCACGAGCCTACAACTCGACTTCTTCCAGCATCGCCCCTCTTCTGGCCCGTATCTCGCTCGGACATCCATCGAGCCTTCCTGCGGCATGGTGGTGGGGATCGGGTGGTGTGAAAAAGGAAGGAGAGATAGAAGCGTGCGATTAGGATATGGGATTGGTTCAAGGCTTGAAGAATAAAAAGTGGACCGGTGGTTAATGTTTTTTTTTTGCTAACATGTTCTTCTTGTGACGCCGTCCTGTGAGGTGCTTAAGCTCCTGCATCAGAAACTTGTGCTCCCTTTAGACGATCCAATGGATGGATATACCTGTGTGGCTATCCTCCTAGGTAGCCCAATAGTTTTCATATATTCTAATATATTCATAATCTTGTATGTGAAAGAGCTATTTACGAAAGGATGTTTTTTTACCACAAAACTATCCTTGCGCCGTCATATATAATGAGAAAATATACTTACGAGGTGATGTCTAAAGCACTTTATTGCCCCCCACCCCCCAATTTTCCACAAGTTCCAAAACGCTCTCCAAACATGCCACCTCATCCATGGGAAATATTATTCGATAAAGGTAGTGTTACGATGAGAAGTGGAGAAAGATTAGGTGGAGGAAAAGAAAGGAGGGAGAGGAAGGGGGCTGAGGTACTTACAGAGGGAGGATACAGAGGTAAGGGGCGAACATAGTTACCAACCTGAGAGACAAATAAATGAGATGCTAAAAGGAATTCCATGAATGCGCAAGAGGGTAAACAAATAAACGATGGAAGGGAAAGTAAAACCACGAAATAATGGAGCCCTAGGTTCCCTCCCATGGTTTATGGGTCGTTTGGCTTTCCCTTCCTCTTTTTCTTATTTCCTTTCTTCTCATAGTTTCATAATATTGTCCTCACGTGCTAAAAAAATTACTTACTTATATAGATGACAACTATCCACCTTTTAATATCCAATGTAATTTTCCTAATGTGTCAAAAACATTTTTTCTTCACAATGCTACTTTCTGCTTCTTTTTAATAGCCAAGGAATTTACCTTATAATTTCAGCCATAAACACAAGAAGAAATTATTTTTTAATTTGAGACATTACTTTTCGGAATATTTTCCATGTCGCAACATGCACATAGACCTTCTTCCATTACACAAGGATAGATATAAGGTTTCGTAGTTTCTACACTTGATCGTAAAATCCGGTGGAGGGGGTAAAGGCTAGAGTCGACAACGCGGGACTTGGCAGGCCGACGAAGCAGGAGTTGGCTCGTTGCTAGGAGGTGTTTCTTCAGAGTTCAACCTCAATTTGGAACCACAATTGTTAAAATTGTGAAGTCGACATCCCAAAACCACAATTCACAAAAGTGTTACTTCTATTGATTGGGTGATTTTGTATGTTGTTCGATTTGCTATGCCTGATTTCATGGGCATGGCAGATCTACCCACGGATATAGATACTACTTGCTATATTTTAAATATACATGAATATTTATGTACGATTCATTTTTGCATGTGCGATTTCTCGAGAAACACTATAAGTCATGGCAAAGTAGGGGCCTTCAACTAGTTCTAATAAATTCATAATCTAGAAATATGAACGAGATATTTAAGATAGGATATATGTTTACCACAAAAAAAATCTCATGCCGTAATATATAATGATAAAGATGTACTTAGGATTCGATATCTAAAGCACTATATTAGCACCCACATTTTCTAGAAGTTCAAGAATCCTCTTCTACCATGTCGCCTCCTCCATGGTAGATACCGTTTGATAGATGCAGTGTTAGGGTGAGGTAGGAGGTTGAGAAATCAGAAATGGAAGAAAGGAATGGAGGGGGAGGAAGGGAGAACTAAGTTACTAGTATAGGGAGGGAGGGAGAACAGAGGTACAAAGGAAGGAGATGGAGAAACGGACTTCGAAGATTGTGGCAAGAGGGAAGAAGAAGAAAATACTTAAGGGAAAGTAAAACCACGTAAGAGTAGAGCCCTAGATTCCCTCCCGTGGGCCAAATGGGCAAGTTGTCTTTTCCTTCCCACTTGTATTATTTCCTTTCTTTTCATTTTTGCATAATTTCTTCTTCACGTGCCAATTTTTTTTAAGGAATTATATGGAGGACGATTAGCCAAGTAAAATCTTATATTATCCAAGGTATTTATTAATACTGAATCGTAATGATGAGACTTTTTTCCTAGAATTAATCAATTGATAGATGAGACCTAAAAAGAAATTGTACTGACCAAAGATTAGGGGGAGAGAGAGATAAATAAAAAATAAACAAATTATAGGAAAACCAAATTAAGGTCCACCGAATGGATAGCTGATTTACATGCAATCCTATGAAGTGCGTAGGTACATTCCAATTCTTCGGGTCTCCTATTTAAAGCCTCCTCCGATATCAACTTTGGCCGCCCCTTTATCTTCCTAGTATTTTTTAACTCTTTAGAATCCTCCTTTTTTACTAGTACTCAAAGAGGATTGTGACGTATTATCTCGTCCTAATTTGATGCTTTCTTATTCGGCCACACATCCACCTTACCATGTGTAACTTCATATAGCATCATAGTTCTAATTGCCACCCTATAGAACTCACCTTTTAGCTATGGAGTGAACTTTTTTCACAAATGATCATATGTACCTGCTTGCACTTCATCCACTCTGCTTTTTTCTTTGTGTCTAACATCCTTGTCAATACAAACATTTTCTTGCAGAATTTATCCCAAACATTGAAAGGGCCCTCTTTCACACTATGTGTCCTTCTAGACTAGCCTCTCCAGCCAAGCCTCCAACACGACTAATGTCTCGCTTCATATGGTGCTTCTTAAGTTTGCATATTGTCTCCATAATTCAAATCCCTAGTGATGCCCACCCTACGTTCATTTAATAACAAGGCATAATTGGAAAACATCATACACTAAGTAATATCTCTGTATATATTATTTGTGACTGCATCCATCACTAAGGCAAAAATCTATTGGCTCGAGGTTGGCTCTGGATGTAGCCTATCAAGATAGGAAAAACCAATCCATAAAATTACCTTGTATGACAGGACCAGGCCTTGTATGGCAATGATCAGGGGCGTAGAAAACTCCCTTGTATAATTAGTAACACAGTGATTGGCGTGATTTTTTTGGGGGGGGGAAGCTATCTTTCATCAATCTATATAGCTTCTACCCAGGCTCCCTAGTGTAATAGCTCAGCCACTAGCATTGATTTCCCCGGAGGATTCTCTTACTATATTCTAATAAATTCATAACTGAGGATGTGAAAGAGCTATTTAAAAAAGGATGTGTTGTCACCACAAAATTATCCTCGCGCCATAGTATATAATGAGAAAAATATACTTACAAGGTGATGGCTAAAGAACTTTATTACCCCCCCCCCCCCATTTTCGAGAAATTCCAAAATGCCCTTCAACCATGCCGCGTCCTCCACGGAAAATATCGTTTCATAGAGGTAACGTTACGATGAAGAGTAGAGAAAGAGGAGGTGGAGGAAAGGAAAGGAGAGAGATGAAGCGTACTGACTTACTTACAGAGGGAAGATACAGAGGTAAGGGCGAACATAGTGGCCAACCTAAGAGTCAAAGGAATGAGATGGCTAAAAGGAAGACGATGAATGCGGAAAGAGGGGAAACGAAGAAAGGATGGAAGGGAAAGTAAAACCAGGAAATAATGGAGCCCTAGGTTCCATCCCATGGTCCATATGGGCCATTTGGATTTTCATTCCTCGTCTTCTTATTTCCTTCCTTTACACTTTCATAATTTTTTCCTCACGTGCTAAAACAATTACTTACTTATATAGAGGATGAATATGCAAGTAAAACCTTATATTATCCAATGTATTCACCTAAATGTGTCAAAAACATTTCTTCTTCACAATGCAACTTTCTAATTCTTTTTATCAGGCAAGGTATTTCCCTCACTATTTCACTTAACAATACAAGAAAAAAAATAGGGCTCGATGCTAGCCCTGTATGTATCCTATCATGATAGGAAAACTAATGCACAAAATTACCTTGTATGGCAGGACCATGATAAAGAACATATAGGTCTTGTATCGCAATCATTAAGTGGGAGTATGCTCATACTATATTGTAGAAAATTCATAATCTATAATATGGAAGAGGTGTTTACGAAAGGAGATGTGTTTACCACAAAACTGTCCTCACGCAATAATATATAATGAGAAAGATCTACTTACAATCTACTGTTTGAAGGACTTTATTGCCCCCGTATTTTTCAGAAGTCTCAAAATCTCCTCCAACCATGCCGCCTTCTCCATGGGAAATATGGTTTGATAGAGGTATTGTTAAGATGAGGAGGGAAGGGGTAGAAAGGAAATGAGAGAGAGTAAGGGAGCACTGAGATGCTAACATACAGAGCATAGAGAGGTGAGAGGCCAAACAGAGGTACCATCTGGAGAGACAAACTAAGGAGATGGCGAAAAAGGAAGTTGGCGAAGCAGCAAGAGGGGAAATAAGAAAATACGGAAGGGAAAGGAAAACCACGAAAGAATGGAACCCTAGCCTCCCATGGGCCATATGGGCGTATTGGCTTTTCCTTCCTCCTTTTCTTATTTCGTTTCTTTTCATAGTTGCGTAATTTCTTCTTCACGCCCCAAAGAAATTACTTACTTATATAGAGGACGATTATCCAAGTAAAGCCTTCCATTGTACAAGGTATTTGCCTTCACGTGGCAAAAACATTTCTTCTTCACAATGCTAATTTCTAATTCTTTTCATTATCCAATGTATTTCCCTCCCAAGTATCGAAAGGTCCCTCTTTCGCACTATTTGTCCTTCTAGACTAGCCTCTCCCTCCTAGCCTCGAACACGACTAATGGCTCGCTTCTTTATGGTTCTGCGTAAGTTTGTATATTGTCTCCAGATTTCAAATTTCCTAGTAATGCCAACGCTACTTTCATTTACTAACACGGCATAATTGGAAAACATCATACACTAAGTAATATCTCTGTATATATCATTTGTGACTGCATCCATCACTAAGGAAAAAAATGAATGGGCTCGAGGTTGGCCATGCTAACACTTATAGGACTTGTATGGCAATGATTAGGGGCAAAGACAGCTCCCGGCTACCCGGGGCATATGCTCGGGCTCTTCCATCAACTCTCCTTGTATAATTAGTAAGAGACACATGGATTGGCACGATTTTTGGGGGGGGGGGTTGCTAGTTGTCGCTGATCTATATAGCTTCTTCCCAGGCTCCCCCAGTGGAATAGCTCACCCACTGACATTGATTAAGACGGAGGATGCTTGCACTATATTCTAATAAATTCATAATTGAGAATCTAAAACAGCTATTTACAAAAGGATGCATTGTCACCATAAAACTATCCTCTTGCCATAATACATAATGAGAAAATATACTTACGAGGTGATAACCAAAGCACTTTATCCCCCCCCCCCAATTTCGAGAAGTTCCAAGACGCCCTTCAACCATGCCCTCTCCTCCACGAGAAATATCGTTTGATAGAGGTAGTGTTGAGATCAGGTGTGGAGAAAGAGGAGGTGGGGGAAAGTAAAGGAGAGAGATGAAGGTACTAAATTACTTACATAGGGAAGATACAGAGGTAAGGGGCGAACATAGTTGCCAACTTGAGAGAAAAAGGAATGAGATGTCTAAAAGGAAGCCGTTGAATGCGTCAAGAGGGGAAACAAAGAAAAGTTGGAAGGGAAAGTAAACAACGAAATATTGGAGCCTAGGTTTCCTCCCATGGTCCATATGGAAGTTTGGATTTTCCTTCCTCGTCTTCTTATTTCCTTCCATTATAGTTTCATAATTTTGTCCTCACGTGCTTAAAAAAATTACTTATTATATACAGGATGACTATGCAAGTAAGACCTTATATTATCCATTGTATTCCCCTTAATGAGTCAAAAGTCTTTCTTCTTCACGATTCTACTTTCTAATTATTTTTATTAGGAAATGTATTTCCCTCAAAATTTCACTTATCAATAGAAGAAAAAACATATTTATGACTTGAGACATTACATTTGGGATGACCTGCCATGTCGCAACATGCACAGAGGCGCTTCTTCCAGTACGCATGGATACCTATGATGTTTCGTAGTTTATACACTTGATCGTAGGATCCGGTCTAGGGAGGAAAGGCTCGTTCCTAGGAGGTGTTTATGTAGAGTTCAACCTTATGTGAATTGGGAAGCACAATTGTGAAAATTGTGAAGTCGGCATCCCAAAATCACGATTCACAAAAGTGTTTCTTCTATTGATTGGTTGATTTCGTATGTTGTTAGATTTGCTAAGACCAGTTTCATGGGTATAGAAGATCTACCCATGGATATACATACTACTTGCTATATTTTCAATATACATGAATATTTATGTACTATCCATTTTCACATGTACGACGTCTTGGAAAAGTACGGGACTTCCATTAGTTCTAGTAAATTCATAATGTACGAAAGGATATGTATTTTCCACAAAACTATACTCATGCCGTAATATATATTGATAAAGATTTACTTAGGATCCTATGTCTAAAGCACTTTATTAGCCCCCACATTTTCTAGGAGTTCCAGAATCCTCTTCGACCATTCCGCCTCCTCCATGGGAGATACCGTTTGATAGAGGTAGTGTTAGGGTGAGATAGGTGGGAGAGAAATCGGAGATGGAGAAAAGGAAAGGAGGGATAGAAAGGGAGAACTAAGTTACTAGTATAGGGAGGGTAGAGAGGACAAGGGGCCGAACAGAGGTCCAAAGGAAGGAGATGGCGAAAGGAACTTCGAGGATTATGGCAAGAAGGGAAGAGAAGAAAATATCGTTTGATAGAGGTAGTGTTAGGATGAGGAGTGGAGAAAGAGCAGGTTTAGCAAAGGAAAGGAGAGAGATGAAGCGGACTGACTTACTTACAGAGGGAAGATACATAGGTAAGGGCGAACATAATGGCCAACCTAAGAGACAAAGGAATGAGATGGCTAAAAGGAAGACGATGAATGCGGAAAGAGGGGAAACGAAGAAAAGATGGAAGGGAAAGTAAAACCAGGAAATAATGGATCCCTAGGTTCCATCCCATGGTCCATATGGGCCGTTTGGATTTTCATTCCTCGTCTTCTTATTTCCTTCCTTTACACTTTGATAATTTTTTCCTCACGTGCTAAAACAATTACTTACTTATATAGAGGATGACTATGCAAGTAAAACCTTATATTATCCAATGTATTCACCTAAATGTGTCAAAAACATTTCTTCTTCACAATGCAACTTTCTAATTCTTTTTATCAGGCAAGGTATCTCCCTCACAATTTCACTTATCAATACAAGAAAAAATTATTTTATGACTTGAGACATTACATTTGGGATGATCTGCCAAGTCGCAACATGCACAGATGCCCTTCTTCGCGTACGGATGGATACCTCCGAGGTTTCGTAGTTTCTACACTTGATCGTAAGATTCGGACGTGGGAGGAAAGGCTAGAGTCAGTCATGCCGGAGTTGGCAGGCCGACGAAACAAGATTCGGCTCGTTGCTAGGAGGTATTTCTTTAGAGTTCAACCTCAAGTGAATTGGGAAGCACAATTGTGAAAATTGTGAATCGGCATCCCAAAAAACCACGATTCACAATAGTGACTCTTCTATTGATTTGTTGATTTCGTATGTTGTTAGGTTTGATATGCCCGGTTTCATGGGCATGGAAGATCTACCCATGGTTATAGATATTACTTGCTATAGTTTCAATATACATGAAAATTTTGTACGATTCATTTTGATATGTGCCATTTTTTGGAAAAACTACGACGCCGTGGCAAAGTACGGGCCTTAAATTAGTTCTAATAAATTCATAATCTAGAAATATGAAAGAGATATTTACGACAGGATATGTATTTACACAAAACTATCCTCATGCCATAATATATAATGATAAAGATGTACTTAGGATCCGATGTCTAAAGAACTTTATTAGCCCCCACATTTTCTAGAAATTCCAGAATCCTCTTCGACCATTCCGCCTCCTCCATGGGAGGTACTGTTTGGTAGAGGAGGTAGTGTTGGGGTGACGTAGGAGGGAGAGAAATTGGATATGGAGAAAAGGAAAGGAGGCAGATGAAGGGAGAACTAAGTTACCAGTATAGAGAGGGTAGAGAGGATAAGGGGCCGAACAGAGGTACAAAGGAAGGATATGGCGAAACAAACATCGAGGTTTGTGGCAAGAAGCGAAAAGAAGAAAATACATAAGGGAAAGGAAAACCATGTAAGAATGGAGCCCTAGATTCCCTCCCGTGGGCAAAATTGGCCATTTGTCTTTGCCTACCTACTTTTATTATTTCATTTCTTTTCATTGTTGCATAATTTCTTCTTCACGTGCAAAAAAATTACTGAATTATACGGAGGACGAATATCATAGTAAAATCTTATATTATCCTAGGTATTTTCATTCACCTGCAGAAAAATTTCTTCTTCACCGTTCTCATCGGAATCATATCTATTTCTATGGCATATACAATCTCTATAGCTCACTATCAGCAGGGATTCCGTATTTTTCTTCAGATATGTGCTTGAGACAAACACTCTTATATTTCGCTTGATATAATTGTGTCTCTCACACTCGGAACCTTCCTGTTAGCAGCCTTAGCCACCCCACTGGTAAGGCCGACCAAAAGGCCAAGATCCAGTGAGAAGAGCCCCACGGGGCGCTCGTCCGACGCCACCGCACCTCCGTACCCCGCCGCACGAGCCTACCACTCGAGTGCTTCCAGCCGGCGTTGCCCCTCTCCTATCCGGTATCTCGCTCGGACGTCCATCGAGCCTTCCTGCGGCATGGTGGTGTGCATCGGTTGGTGTGAAAAAAAGGAAGGAGAAAGAGAAGTGTGCGGTTAGGATATGTGATTGGTTCAACCTTGAAGAATAAAAAGTGGACCGCTGGTTGATGTTTTTTTGCTAATATGTTGTTCTTGTGACACCGTTCCCTTAGGTGCATGTGCTCCTGCGTCAAAAACTTGTTCTCTCTTTAGTCGATCCAATGGATGGATATACCTGTGTAGCTATCCTCCGAGGTAGCCCACTAGTTCCCTGATATTCTAATAAATTCATAATCTTTTATGTGAAAGAGCTATGTATGAAAGGATGCTTTTTTACCACAAAACTATCCTCGCGCCATAGTATATAATGAGAAAATATACTTACGAGGTGATGTCTAAAGTTCCAAAACGCTCCATTTTCGAGAAGTTCCAAAACGACCTCCAACCACGTCGCCTCCTCCACGGGAAATATCGTTTGATAGAGGTAGTGTTAGGATGAGGAGTGGAGAAAGTGCAGGTGTAGGAAAGGAAAGGAGAGAGATGAAGAGGACTGAATTACTTACAGAGGGAGGATACAAAGGTAAGGGGCGAACATAGTTACCAACCTGAGAGACAAAGGAATTAGATGCTAAAAGGAA
Source organism: Alopecurus myosuroides (assembly GCA_028641055.1). Taxonomy (NCBI): domain Eukaryota; kingdom Viridiplantae; phylum Streptophyta; class Magnoliopsida; order Poales; family Poaceae; genus Alopecurus; species Alopecurus myosuroides. The sequence continues at coordinate 1,040,053 of JAPCYS010000009.1, read as the reverse complement.
GTCAATGAATGCGCAAGAGGGTAAACAAAGAAAAGATGGAAGGGAAAGTAAAACCACAAAATAATGGAGCCCTAGATTCCCTCCCATGGTTTATGGGCCGTTTCCTTTCTTTTCATAGTTTCATAATTTTGTCCTCACGTGCTAAACATAAGTACTTACTTATATAGATGACGACTATCCAAGTAAAACCTTATATTATCCAATGGATTTTTCTTAATGTGTCAAAAAAAATCACAATGCTACTTTCTACTTCTTTTTAATAGCCAAGGTATTTCCATATAATTTCACTTATAAACACAAGAAGAATTTTTTTTGACTTGAGACATTACATTTGAGATGATCTGCATGTCACAACATGCACACAGACGCTTCTTCCATTATGCATGGATAGCTTTAAGGTGTCGTAGTTTCTGTACTTGATTGTAGGATCCGGTTGAGGCAAGAAAAGCTAGAGTCGACCATGCGGGAGTTGGAAGGCCGACAAAGCAGTAGTCGGCTCGTTTCTAGGAGGCGTTTCTTCAGAGTTCAACCTAAAGTGAATTGGGAACCACAAATGTGAAAATTGTCAAGTCGACATCCCAAAACCTCAATTCACAAAAGTGTTACTTCTATTGATTGGGTGATGTCGTATGTTGATTGATTTGCTATGTCCGGTTTCATAGGCATGGCAGATCTAACCACGGATATAGATACTACTTGCTATATTTTAAATATACATGGATATTTATGTACGATTGATTTTTACATGTGTGATTTCATGGAAAACACTATAACTTCGTGGCAAAGTATGGGCCTTCAACTACTTCTAATAAATTCATAATCTAGAAATACGAACGAGATATTTACGAAAGGATATCTGTTTACCACAAAACAATCCGCATTGCCATAACATATAATGAGAAAGATGTACTTAATCTGATGTCTAAAGCACTTTATTAGCCCCCACATTTTCTAGAAGTTCAAGAATCCTCTTCGACCATGCCGCCTCCTCCACGGGAGATACCATTTGGTAGAGGTAGTGTTAGGATGAGGTAGGAGGGTGAGAAATCAGGCTCCCCCAGTGGAATAGCTCAGCCACCGGCATTGATTAAGCCGGAGGATGCTCTTACTATATTCTAATAAATTCATAATTGAGAATGTGAAAGAGCTATTTACAAAAGGATTCGTTTTCACCACAATACTATCCTCGCGCCATAATATATAATGATAAAATATATTTACAATGTGATGAATAAAGCACTTTATCCCCCCCCCCATTTTTTAGAACTTCCCAAACGCCCTCCAACCATGCCGCCTCCTCCACGGGAAATATCGTTTGATAGAGGTAGTGTTAGGATGAGAAGTGGAGAAAGAGGAGGTTTAGGAAAGGAAAGGAGAGAGATGAAGCGGACTGAATTACTTACAGAGGGAAGATTGAGAGGAAAGGGATGAACATAGTTGCCAACCTAAAAAGGGAATGAGATGGCTAAAAGGAAGACCATGAATGCGGCAAGAGGGGAAACGACGAAAAGATGGAAGGGAAAGTAAAACCACGAAATAATGGAGCCCTAGTTTCCCTCCCATGGTCCATGTGGGCCGTTTGGATTTTCTTTCCTCGTCTTCTTATTTCCTTCCTTTATAGTTTCATAATTTTGTCCTCACGTGCTAAAAATATTACTTACTTATATAGAGGATGACACGAAAGTAAAACCTTATATTATCCAATGTATTCGCCTTAATGTGTCAAAAACATTTCTTCTTCACAATTCTACTTTCTAATTCTTTTTATTAGGCAAGGTATTTCCCTCACAATTTCACTTATCAATACAAGAAAAAATTATTTAATGACTTAAGACATTACATTTGGGATGATCTGCCACGTCGCAACATGCCCAGAGGCGCTTCTTCCAGTACGCATGGATACCTCTGAGGTTTCGTAGTTTCTACACTTCATCGTAGGATCTGGTCGCGGTAGGAAAGGCTAGAGTCTGCCATGCCGGAGTTGGCAGGCCAACAAAACAAGAGTTGTCTTGTTGCTAGGAGGTGTTTATTTAGAGTTCAACCTCAAGTGAATTGGGAAGCACAATGGTGAAAATTTTGAATCGGCATCTAAAGAACCACGATTCACAAAAGTGTCTCTTCTATTGATTGTTTTATTTCGTATGTTCTTAGATTTGCTAAACCCGGTTTCATGGGCATGGAAGATCTACCCATGGATATAGATACTACTTGCTATATTTTACATATACATGAATATTTTTATACTATCCATTTTGACATGTACGACGTCGTGGAAAAGTACGGGACTTCCATTAGTTCTAGTAAATTCATAATCTAGAAATATGAAAGAGATATTTACGAAAGGATATGTATTTTCCACAAAACTATACTCATGCCATAATATATATTGATAAAGATTTACTTAGGATCCTATGTCTAAAGCACTTTATTAGCCCCCACATTTTCTAGGAGTTCCAGAATCCTCTTCGACCATTTCGCCTCCTCCATGGGAGATACCGTTTGATAGAGGTAGTGTTAGGGTGAGAGTGGGAGAGAAATCGGATATGGAGAAAAGGAAAGGAGGGATAGGAAGGGAGAACTAAGTTACTAGTATAGGGAGGGTAGAGAGGACAAGGGGCCGAACAGAGGTACAAAGGAAGGAGATGGCGAAAGGAACTTCGAGGATTATGGCAAGAAGGGAAGAGAAGAAAATACATAAGGGAAAGGAAACCCACATAAGAATGGAGCCCTAGATTCCCTCTCGTAGGGAAAATGGGCCATTTTTTTTCATCCTACTTCTATTATTTCCTTTGTTTTCATTGTTGCATAATTTCATCTTCACGAGACAAAAAAATACTTAATTATATGGAGGACAATTATCAGAGTAAAATCTTATATTATCCAAGGTATTTTCCTTCACCTGCAGAAAACATTTCTTCTTCACACTGTTCTTATGGGAATCATATATATTTCATTGCATATACAATCTCTATAGCTCGCTATCACTAGGGACTCCGTATTTTTCTTAAGAGATGTTCTTGAGACAAACATTCTTATATTTATCTTGATAAATTGTGTCTCTCACACTCGGAACCTTCCTGTTAGCAACCGGAGCCACCCCAATGGTAGGGACAACCACAAGGCCAAGATCCAGCGAGAAGATCCCCACGGGCCGCTCGCCCGATGCCACCGCACCTCCGTACCCCGCTGCACGAGCCTACCACTCGACTCCTTCCAGCGTCGCCCCTCTCTTGGCCCGTACCTCGCTCAGACGTCCATCGGGCCTTCCTGCGGCATGGTGGTGGGGATCGGGTGTTGTGAAAAAGGAAGGAGAGATAGAAGCGTGCGATTAGGATATGGGATTGGTTCAAGCCTTGAAGAATAAAAAGTTGACCCGTGGTTACTGTAACGGCCGGGGTTTTCCCAAATAGAAATCGATTGTTTGTTTTTATATTCGGCATCATGCATGGCATCCCATTTAGCTACATCTTATTATTGTTCGTCATAATTTTCTTAATCACCAAAATTGCAGAAACTTTCAATTTCCCTTTAAGCTCTTCTATCTTAGTCCCTAAACCTTCTTTTGTTTTTATATGCAAATAATAAAACAAAAAAATATGTTGAGGAGGCAAACAAGGCAAGCCCAAACAAGCTGGCCTAGCTACCCTACCCGAACTAGCCCACCGAAAACCAACTCGCAGCCGACCTAGCTTCCTCCTTCCTCGTACCTACGAACGCACGCAGGCTGCGTGACCTCCTGTCGCTGTCCAACTCCATCCACCGCACCCCCACCTTAGAGGTCCCCCCTCTCCCTCCTTATCTACCCCCAGAGAACCCCTGGAACCCTAGTCTTACTCTTCTTCCTCCTAACCCCGCCGCCAACTCTCTCTGCCTCTCTTCCTTCCTATCCAAACTCTGTTTCTCTCCACACACAAAAAAAAGAACGGTGCCTTGCCACCGGAGTTCTTCACCGAGCCGTCGCTATGGAGTGCCTGGAAGCAAGCTGGTCAAGGGAATCGCATCGCCAAGTCGTCGCCGTCGTGTAAGCGGAAGGATCGGAACCAGAGCTGCTGGGATGTTGCTGACAAGATCTTCTTCCTTCCTCCGTCCATGAGCACGTCATGACCAAGGTTGCTGTCGTCTTCTTCATCTACATCGCCTACGTCCGTCCTCGAGGAAGTTCGACTACAGCATCACCTTCTTCGTGAGCTCCTCTTCCGATTCCCCCTCCTCGGTCTTGATTGCATCATGTACGTGTCTGTCAGTGCGAGAGGGAGGTCTGTCCGCCATGGCCTTGATGGCTGCGAGCTCGTGTTCGAGCTACTGCTCATGTACCATTTGATAGAGGTAGTGTTAGCATGAGGTAGGAGGGTGAGAAATCAGGCTCCCCCAGTGGAATAGCTCATCCACCAGCATTGATTAAGACAGAGGATGCTCTTATTATATTCTAATAAATTCATAATTGAGAATGTGAAATAGCTATTTACAAAAGGATTCATTGTCACCACAAAACTATCCTCGCTCCATAATACATAATGACAAAATATACTTACAAGGTGATGGCTAAAGAACTTTATCCCCCCCCCCCCCCATTTTCGAGAAATTCCAAAATGCCCTCCAACCATGCCGCGTCCTCCACGGGAAATATCGTTTGATAGAGGTAATGTTAGGATGAAGAGTGGAGAAAGAGGAGGTGGATGAAAGGAAAGGAGAGAGATGAAGCGGACTGAATTACTTACAAGGGGAAGATAGAGAGGCAAGGGATGAACATAGTTGCCAACCTAAGAGAAAAGGGAATGAGATGGCTAAAAAAAAGACCATGAATGCGGCAACAGGGGAAACGACGAAAAGATGGAAGGGAAAGTAAAACCACAAAATAATGGAGCCCTAGGTTCCCTCCCATGGTCCATATGGGCCGTTTGGATTTTCTTTCCTCGTGTTCTTATTTCCTTCCTTTATAGTTTCATAATTTTGTCCTCACGTGCTAAAACAATTACTTACTTATATAGAGGATGACTATGCAAGTAAAACCTTATATTATCCAATGTATTTACCTTAATGTGTCAAAAACATTTCTTCTTCACAATGAAACTTATCAATACAAGAAAAATTATTTAATGACTTGAGACATTACATTTGGGATGATCTGCCATGTCGCAACATGCACAGAGGCGCTTCTTCACGTACGCATGGATACCTCCGAGGTTTCGTAGTTTCTACACTTGATCGTAAGATCCGTTCGCGGGAGGAAAGGCTAGAGTCGGCCATGCCGGAGTTGGCAGGACGAAGAAACAAGATTCGGCTCGTTGCTAAGAGGTATTTCTTTAGAGTTCAACCTCAACTGAATTGGGAAGCACAATTGTGAAAATTGTGAATCGGCATCCCAAAAAACCATGATTCATAATAGTGTCTCTTCTATTGATTTGTTGATTTCGTATGTTGTTAGATTTTATATGCCCGGTTTCATGGGCATGGAAGATTTACCCACGGATATAGATACAACTTGCTATATTTTAAATATACTTGCATATTTATGTACGATTAATTTTTACATGTGCGATTTCTCGGAAAACACTATAACGTCATGGAAAATTATGGGCCTTCAACTAGTTCTAATAAATTCATAATCTAGAAATATGAACGAGATATTTACGAAACGATATCTGTTTACCACAAAACTATCCTCATGCCATAATATATAATGAGAAAGATGTACTTCGGATCTGATGTCTAAAGCACTTTATTGGCGCCCACATTTTCTAGAAGTTCAAGAATCCTCTTCGACCATGCCGCCTCCTCCATGGGAGATACCATTTGATAGAGGTAGCGTTAGGATGAGGTAGGAGGGTGAGAAATCAGGCTCCCCCAGTGAAATAGCTCAGCCACCGGCATTGATTAAGCCATAGGATGCTCTTACTATATTCTAATAAATTCATAATTGAGAATGTGAAAGAGCTATTTACAAAAGGATTCGTTGTCACCACAAAACTATCCTCGCACCATAATATATAATGATAAAATATACTTACAATGTGATGAATAAAGCACTTTATCCCCCCCCCCATTTTTGAGAACTTCCAAAACGCCCTCCAACCATGCCGCCTCCTCCACGGGAAATATCGTTTGATAGAGGTAGTGTTAGGATGAGGAGTGGAGAAATAGGAGGTTTAGGAAAGGAAAGGAGAGAGATGAAGCGGACTGAATTACTTGCAGAGGGAAGATAGAGAGGCAAGGGATGAACATAGTTCCCAACCTAAGAGACAAGGTAATGAGATGGCTAAAAGGAAGTCCATGAATGCGGCAAAAGGGGAAACAACGAAAAGATGGAAGGGAAAGTAAAACCACGAAATAATGGAGCCCTAGGTTCCCTCCCATGGTCCATGTGGGCCGTTTGGATTTTCCTTCCTCGACTTCTTATTTCCTTCCTTTATAGTTTCATAATTTTGTCCTCATGTGCTAAAAAAATTACTTACTTGTATAGAGGATGACTACGAAATTAAAACCTTATATTATCCAATGTATTCACCTTAATGTGTCAAAAACATTTCTTCTTCACAATACAACTTTCTAATTCGTTTTATTAGGCAAGGTATTTTCCTCACAATTTCACTTATCAATACAAGAAAAAATTATTTGATGACTTGAGACATTACATTTGGGATGATCTGCCATGTCGCAACATGCCTAGAGGCGCTTCTTCCAGTACGCATGGATACCTCTGAGGTTTTGTAGTTTCTACACTTGATCGTAGGATCTGGTCGCAGGAGGAAAGGCTGGAGTCGGCCATGCCGAATTGGCAGGCCAACAAAAAAAGAGGTGTCTCATTGCTAGGAGGTGTTTCTTTAGAGTTCAATGTCGCACCCGGACTTCTAGAGGATACCCACAGTCCGCTAAACAGTAGATAACTTGGCTTACGGGGCATACCGGCACCCGCATCTCAATATGAGTAGGCCAACACGTAAACGTGTGACAACCATTCTCTACTATTCATCGTCTGCGCAAACCATCCCATAGAAATCCAGCTACTTCCATTGACGTACTTCAAAACATTCACACATGGTACGTCAACGGCATTTGAACAAGTGATATCACAACGAATATCTAAGACACAAATAAATAGAAATAAGTTGCAAATAGCTCTCACTAGAGCAGAGATAGCAAATACAATCATCCAGAGGACACATGTCCCAACAATTCATCATTACATCACAGCGGAAGCATCCAAAGTGTCTCGGTACAGACAAGATCCAAATAGGCCTAAGAGGTCGGAAACGAAAAGACGGAGCCCATCCACAATGTCTCGGATCCTGCCCGGGTCCGCTATCTACTCGTCAGCAGCCTCGTCAAACTCCACGTAGTAGCCATCACGGGGATCCTCGTAAGCGTAGTCTGCGGAAACCACAGCCCCAAAGGGGTAAGTACAACAACGTACTGGCAAGCAAGACTCACAATTCACCAAAATGTACCCCACAACATCAAGCACAGATGCTTTGGGTTCAACGGAAGAAAGGGTGATACAAAAGATACGGCAGCGGGCTGCACTAATCAACTACAGAAACATGCTACCACTTCCGGCTAACAGAAAGGAGATAAGATAGCGTATCGTAACCAACTATAACTAACCACCAAACAAACCCATCCTGGATCTCGCCCCTTATCCAAAGAGGCAACCCGAGGATAACTCACACAGTTGGATTAATGATGGATCAAGTTATTGTGGCATTAAGACTATTACTAGTCAAGTTATCATTAGTTAGGTGTAAGTTGTTCTGAGTACTTGTTAGCCAGTACTTTCACCAAGTTAACCATAACCGCGGAAAACACGGCTTCTCGAGAAGATTTAGGGCGTGTTCGGAAGTCCTCTGGCTTCCCAAACTCCATAGATCCGGCTTCAAAATGGCTATTCTTGCTTCCTGGCCGGAGCAAGAAACGTTCGGCGCTGCTCTATCATTACGGAATGGTCTGGAAGCCTAATGGGCTGATTTGGGCCCATTGGAATGGAAGAAAATGTAGCCCACAGCACCAATTCGGTACAGCCCCAATTTCTTGGTCGTCTTCCCCGACGAGACCAGCACCCCAAATCGTCCTCATGTCGATTCCTAACCCCGGTGCCCTCCACCGCAACTACCGGCCAAGAAGCCGCTTTTCTCGTAGACCTCCTCCCGCATCCACGCGCCCTTCGCCTCAGTCCACCACGCCTTGAGGAGATTCGACACCGAGGCCCGCCGCCGTCGCAGTACCCACTTCCAAGTTTTCCCCGAGGCTGGAGAGGTCAAGATCTAAGGGGGACGCCGGGGACGCGCGGATCCGGTCGAGACGTATAGGCGCCCGGAGGAGAACGGCGTAGCGGCGGCTGGATTCTGGCGCCGTCGGGGTGGCAGCGCATGGGCGCGTTCATGTAGAAGATAATGGGAGAGATGGCAACACGGAACGTTTTCAGATCGGATCGAAACAGATCGAAGCGTTTTCCTTGACTTGGCGGTGGCATCGGGATGTAATATTTCGCTGCTCCGCCATTTGGTGCTCCACGGATTTGGAAAAGTGGTGCTCTGAGTTTCGTGTAGCAAATTGGTTCAGCTTCTCGGATCTAGCTCCGTGGAGTTGGGCTGTTCGGCACCGCTCCGCGACGGATTTTCGTGAAGCTGGAAGCCGGAGGACTGCCGAACACGCCCTTAACCCTGCAGGGGTGCACCAATTTGGCCGTACACGTAAGAATAACCCGCCAGATGGAATTCCTCCCACCAAGCGGGGCACTCAACACAACTCAACTCTTCTTCGCATCAAGCCCAAAGAACCACGTGCTGTGCGTGCGCGGCTAATCGAGCCCCACGAAGAAAAGGGGACCCTCGTAGCACTCTAAGACCACGCCGCCCTAAATGCCGACTACAAAAGTTCCACCCTGGTCTCGGGTTCGTACCTGCATATGAGTGCATCAAATGGAAAGCCCGAACTAAGTGTGGCGATTTGGACGAGATGCGAATCGAATCAAATTGAGGGGGGCGCCCATACACGCTTCCCAAATGCGGTTAGTGCGCTCATCATGGATCAGTAGACAAGACCCTTTTCCTAATTAGGGTCGACACTAGCAGGCCTCAAAACCACGCCGGGCCTCCTGCCGGTGCCTTATCATCAAATTATTATTAACCATAACATTAGCATGATTGTTGTTTAAACATCGAGCCCCAGAACATAATAAAATATGGTAACAGAAAGTAACGTACAACAGACTCGAGGAGAAACAACCCTAAGCATGCTAGTAAGACATGGCAACAAGCAACGGGGTTATAGGTGTGGAGGTGAGGCTATATCAGGGTTAAAGGGTAACATGTGATAGGATCGGAACAGAAGCAACAATTCATATGGCTAGCAAAACTAGACAACGGAAAGTATCGATATCCAATGTGGAAAGGAACACAATGGTTCATGTGAGTGAATACTTGCCTGCAAACTCAGCAGCCTGGTACTGAGCTAGATCCTCAGAAGGGGTGTCGTAAGTATCGTCTGTCTCAACGTCGTCGTCTATTCGAGAAGAAGCAAACAAACAACGCAGAGAGACAAACAATCAATAACATGGCATAGTGCACAATCATGGGATGATGCATGACCATTTAATTGATGCATAAAAATAAACTAGTTGACATGGTAACATAACATGATTAAATGGACCCACATGCAATTTGAGTTGCATATGAAAAGCCCATGAATTAAGGTTGGAATAATTGTTCTACAACTACACATCATGTGTAAGTGAATTAGCATGATGCATGGACGAAGAAAACAGAAAGAAAACAACAATAGAAACAATTAGAAATAAGGTTTACCAAGTTTGGGATTTTATTTATTAAGTTATGGAATTTTGGTTCCTTAAAGGTGTTACACAAGCATTTTTTGTTTTCACCAATTTAAATTGTTCAAAATAGATAACAAAGTTTATATTTGGAAAATACACAAAATTTTAGGTGGAATACATGTTTCACTTGTTGAAAAAGGATTTAGAATAAATTACTTATGAATTAAACAAGTTTAAACAAGATTTAAATGAATTTAATTCAAGTATGAAATTATTTGAAATTTTATTAGTTCAAAACATTAAACCAAATTCATATTTGAAAAGTTTATGTTTTTCTGGTTTGAAAACATATTTTATAAGTTCAAAAATAATTTAATTTGAGCAAGTTATGAATTTAGCAAATTTAAATGATTTAAACAAGGTTTAAATTATTTAACCAATTTTAATTATTCAAAACAGAAAATAAAGTTTATATTTGAAAAGGTAGTTCAAATTGGCATGGAAAACATATTTTATTTGTGTTATTTGAACTTAGTTTGAATTAGTTATGAAATTAACCAAAATTAAGATGATTTGTTTGCATTTGAAATTTGAATACATTTGAAATATTCAAAACAAAAAACAAATGAGTTAGTCATGTAGAGGATTTAATTTGGTGCAGAATACATATTTTATTTGCATTATTTGGATTTGGAATTTAAAAGTTATTTGTATTTTAAAGTTAGGAACCAATCTGTAAAAGAAATGGACTTAAACTGAAAAAAAGAAAAAGCAGAAACATTTTTACACCGCGCAGTGAACTAATCTAGGTCACTGCCAGTGGGCCCTGAGGCCAACGTGGCCTGCGTGGCAGCACGCGTGGCAACCCAGGCGACTGGCAGGTGGGCCATGGACGCCCGCGTGGCAAACAAAAGAATTGGCGGATTAATCCGCGGAGGCGAGGGCTCGACCCCTCGACCTCGCGCTCGCGCACGCAGTGCTGAACCACTGCGCTACTGCTGCTTCGTTGTCAGGAAGGGGTGCGCAGGGAGGTTAGCATTCAGATACGTGTTAACTGAATTTTTTCAGTTAACTGAACCTGAACCTTGGCCGCGCTTCGATCGCTCGCCGGCGATGATCGGCTGCAGCTCGCGGTTGCCACTGCCGTGGACGCGTGCGTGGTACGTGTGGTAGGGTGGTGTGCGTGCGTGTAGAGGGAGAGGAGGGGGGAGGGCACGGTGATGCTCACCTCGAGGGACAGAAGGAGAGGCGAGCTCGGAGAGGATGGTCGACGGCGACAGAAGCGAGGACGGCGGCGGCGATCCAGGAGGTCTCCGGCACGGTGGCGGTGTCGAGGACGAAGGAGGAGCTACGGGGGATCGATTCCCGCGGCTAGGTTGGAAGGTGGAGCATCGAGGCGGAGGTGATCGACAGAATTCAGGCGACGGTGGCGGTGAGGTTCAGAGAGAAAGAGGTGGCGCAGCGGGAGAGAAACAGAGGGGGAAACGGCGGCGATGAGGGAGATAGGAGGGAGAAAGGTTAGGGCAGAGCTCGGGGGAGCTAGGGTCACCTATATAGAGGAGTAGGGGCGAGCGCGGCCGTCTGCTGCTCCTCTGCGTCGACGTGGACGCGCTCGATGGACGCCGTACAGGAGGAAGAAGGAGTGGGGGGTACCGGGCCGGTTGGTGGGCTGGGCCTGCCCACTGCCTGCCCTACCCCTCTCTCTGTTTCTTTTTTTTTAAATTTGCGCTGTTTGTTTTTTTTTTGCTGATTTGAAAAAAGGAAGAAAAAAGGCTAGTTCTTTAGGGTTAGAAAATTAGGTAAAATTTTGTAACAACTATTTATGGTCACAGCAACGTTGTGCAACCTTTTGTTTTCAAAAATTTTGATTTATGTTGCTGTTTGGAAAATAAATGAATTTAATTGAATATTTGAATTAAATGATTTAATTGAAACTTAAGCAATTTAAAAGACTTTTAAAATTCATGTTTATTTGAAACAAGTGATTGGAGTGAGTTGTAATTTCCATAAGATTCAAATGGTTGCTGGTTGGAATTTTATTTTAATTTGAATGAATTTGAGATTGATTCAATTATTGAACTTAAGCCATTTAATAGTTTGGATTTTTATAGTTTAGTGGAAACAAAGTAATGTTTTGAATTGGAATTTTTATTTGATAAATTGTGACAGCACAAGTATGAAACAACTATTAGAATTTGGATTGAAAATTCAAATAGAAAACAAAGGAAAACAAACGAAAACAAATGGAAAACAAATGCAATGATTAAGATGCCATGATGCAAAAGAATAAATAAACAAGAAGCAAACATTCTAAAGGTGATTTTCATACTTGGGATGTTACATTCAACCTCAAGTGAATTGGGAAGCACAGTGGTGAAAATTTTGAACCGGCATCCAAAAAACCATGATTCACAAAAGTGTCTCTTCTATTGATTGCTTTATTTCGTATGTTGTTAGATTTTCTATGCCCAGTTTCGTGAGCATGGAAGATCTGCCCATGGATATAGATATTACTCTCTACATTTTCAATATATATTAATATTTATGTACGATTCATTTTGACATGTGCCATATCTCGGAAAAAACTACGACGTCGTGGCGGCCTTCAATTAATTCTACTAGATTCATAATCTAGAAATATGAAAGAGATATTTACGAAAGGATATGTATTTACCACAAAACTATCCTCATGCCATAATATATAATGATAAAGATGTACTTAGGATCCGATGTCTAGAGCACTTTATTAGCCCCCACATTTTCTAGAAATTCCATAATCCTCTTCGACCATTCCGCATCCTCCATGTGTGACGTAGGAGGGAGAGAAATTAGAGATGGAGAAAATTAAAGGAGGGAGATGAAGGGAGAACTAAGTTACCAGTATAGATAGGGTAGAGAGGACGAGCGGAACGAAGTTCGAGGATTGTGGCAAGAAGCGAAAAAAAGAAAACACATAAGGCAAAGGAAAACCACGTAAGAATGGAGCCCTAGATTCCCTCCCGTAGGCCAAATGGGATATTTGTCTTTTCCTTTCTACTTTAATTATATCATTTCTTTTCATTGTTGCATAATTTCTTCTTCACGTGCCAAAAAAATTACTGAATTATATGAAGGACGATTATAGTAGTAAAATCTTATATTATCCAACGAAATTTCACCTCCAGAATACATTTCTCTTCACTGTTCTTATCGGAATCATATCTATTTCTATGGCATATACAATATCTATAGCTCGCTATCAGCAGGGACTCCATATTTTTCTTAAGATATGTGCTTGAGATAAACACTCTTATATTTCGCTTGATATAATTGTGTCTCTCACACTCGGAACCTTCCTGTTAGCAGCCGTAGCCACCCCACTAGTAAGGCCGACCACAAGGCCAAGATCCAGCGAGAAGATCCCCACGGGCCACTCGCCCGATGCCACCGCACCTCCGTACCCCGCCGCACGAGCCTACCACTCGACTGCTTCCAGCCGACGTCGCCCCTCTCCTGGCCCGTATCTCACTCGGACGTCCATCGAGCCTTCCTACGGCATGGTGGTGTGGATCGGGCGGTGTGAAAAAAGGAAGGAGAGAGAGAAGTGTGCGGTTAGGATATGGGATTGGTTCAAGGCTTGAAGAATAAAAAGTGGACCGGTGGTTAATGTTTTTTTTGCTAACGTGATCTTCTTGTGACACCGTTCCGTTAGGTGCCCGTGCTCCTGCGTCAGTAACTTGTGATCTCTTTAGTCAATCCAATGGATGGATATACATGTGTAGCTATCCTCCTAGGTACTAGTTCCCTTATATTCTAATAAATTCATAATATTATATGTGAAAGAGCTATTTACGAATAGATATTTTTTACCACAAAACTATCCTCACACCATAGTATATAATGAGAAAATATACTTACGAGGTGATGTCCAAAGAACTTTATTGCCCCCCCCCTCCCCCCCACATTTTCTAGAAGTTCCAAAACGCTCTCCAAACATGCCACCTCATCCATGGGAAATCTCGTTCGATAAAGGTAGTGTTAGGATGAGGAGTGGAGAAAGAGGAGGTCGATGAAAGGAAAGGAGAGAGAGGAAGGGGGCTAAGGTACATACAGAGGGAGGATACAGAGGTAAGGGGAAACATAGTTACCAACCTAAGAGACAAACGAATGAGATGCTAAAAGAAAGTTGATGAATGCGCAAGAGCGTATGCAAAAAAAATATGGAAGGGACAGTAAGACCATGAAATAATGGAATCCTAGGTTCCCTCCCATTGTGTATGGGCCGTTTGGCTTTTCCTTCCTGTTTTTCTTATTTCCTTTCTTTTCATAGTATCATAATTTTGTCCTCACGTGCTACAATAAATTACTTACTTATAAAAACTGATGACTATCCAAGCAAAACCTTATATTATCCAATGTATTTGCCTTAAAGTGTCAAAAACATTTTTTCTTCACAATGCTACTTTCTAAGTATTTTAGTGGCCAAGGTATTTCCCTTATAATTTCACTTAAAAACACAAGAAGAAATTTTTTTTTGACTGGAGACATTACTTTTGGGATGATCTGACATGTGGAAACATGCACAGAGACACTTCTTCCATTGCGCATGGATAGCTCTGAGGTGTTGTAGTTTCTACACTTGACCGTAGGCTCCGATCGAGGGAGGAAAGGCTAGAGTCGACCACGTGGGAGTTGGCAGGCCGAGGAAGCAGGAGTCGGCTCGTTGCTAGGAGGTGTTTCTTCAGAGTTCAACCTCAAGTGAATTGGGAACCACAATTGTGAAAATTGCAAAGTAGACACAATTGTGAAAATTCTTACATGTGCGATTTCACGGAAAACACTATGACGTCGTGGCAAAGTATGGGCCTTCAACTAGTTTTAATAAATTCATAATCTATATATATGAACGAGATATTTACAAAATGATATATGTTTACCACAAAAAAATCCTCATGCCATAATATATAATGAGAAACATGCACTTAGGATCTGATGTCTAAAGCACTTTATTAACCGCGACATTATATAGAGGACAATTATCCAAGTAAAATCTTATATTATCCAAGGTAATTTCCTTCAAGTGTAGAAAATATTTCACCTTCACATTGTTCTTACCGGAATCATATGTCTTTCTTTGGCTAAAACACAATCTATAGCTTGCTATCATCAGGGACTCCGTTTTTTTGTAAGAGATGTGCTTGAGACAAAATCTCATATATTTCTATTGATATATTTGTGTCTCTCACACACGGAACCTTCCCGTCCGCAGCCGCAGCCACCCCACCGTTAGGGCCGACCACAAGTCCAAGATCCAGCAAAAAAAACCCCATGGGCCGCTTGCCCTACGCACCGCATCTTCGTACACTACCACACGAGTCTACCACTCGACTGCTTCCATCCAGCATCGCCCATTGATGACCCACAAGTATAGGGGGTGTATCGTAGTACTTTCGATAAATAAGAGTGTCGAACCCAACGAGGAGTAGAAGGTGTTGACAAGTAGGTTGGATAGAGGATTCACTGTAAACACTAGCAAACGGATTTTTGGTGGTTTTTGATATAGCAGATAAATAAAGTGCGAGTAAATAAAAGATAGTAAATAATATTGCAGCGAGTGGCCCAATCCTTTTGATTGCAAAGGACAAGCCGGTTGTTCTAATTATAATTACCAAACGTTCTCGAGGACACATGAGAATTTCGTCAAGTGCTTTCGCTTCATATAGTTGATTAATATTTTTGGGATCGCTAAGTGTTGTGTAGATGAACCTATCGTGCATTGGTTTCCTAACTGGGGGTTTAGGTTTCTGTCACTCCGACAACCCCACAATTAGTAGCCAAATACACAATGCATCCTCCTAGGTCCATAAAGGTGACGTATCATGTACTCGACGTTCACATGACACCACTAGAAGAATAGCACCGCAACTTAAATACCGAACCGAGAGATATTACTTCAACATAACTTCACTATTCACATCATGACTTCTCCCATGTCCTCGGGAACTAAATGAATTACTCACGTATCATTATCAGAGGTGATATAATGGATAATAACAATCTGGTAATAAAGTTTCAACACCGAAAAATCTCACAACCATCAACTACTAACAAGCAATCCACACCGGGAGAGAGATCTAATAGAGAGAAACGATAAAGACCCCTAATTTTTACAGAGGGGTGAAAATGAACGGTGGTGGTGATGGTGCTGGTGATGAGGATGATGATGATGATGATCTCGATGAAGCCCAGAGTGATGACGGTGACGATGGCGACGATTCCCCCTCTTCGGGGAGGAATTTCCCCGGCAGATTTCTCCCTGCAAGAGAGCTTTTTATCTCTCGTGTTTCCCGCCCCGAGGTGGCAACGGAATAATTCTTCGATGATGTCCCCGGGATTAGGGTTCCCTCCGGGTCAAGTACGCGAAAGGGGGCGCCCAGGAGTGGGCCAGGGGGCAGACAACCGCTTGGTGGTGTGGGCCCTAGGTGGCCTCCCTTCGGGTGCCCTTCTGGCTCACTTCCTCCTCGGAACTTCTGAGACTCCTCCGGTATCCCCCCCTCTTCTTCTGATCTTCTGAAATAGGGTATGTCGACGGTGATTTTTTCATCATATTTCTGGTTCCGATGTTTCTTCTCCCATAATTATTAAACATGCAAAATAAGATGAAATAACATAAGTAATGTATCATAACATGAAATATATCAATGAATCACACAAAATAACGATATAAAATAGTGATGCAAAATGGACGTATCAACTACCCCCAAGCTTAGACCTCACTTGTCCCAAAGCAAAACTGAACTCAGTAAACATGATCACATGTTTTTGGAGTGAGGTGTGGATAAATGAAATACAGACAAGAAGCATCACCTCTATCGATACACTAGCCATTCTAGCAAGTAACTCCTCATATAATTCAACTTGGAACAAGTAAATGGAGTCACAATAAGGGTGCAAAAAGGAAATCAAAATTGGTGAAGGAAAACTTCATTCTTGGTCAGAGAATAATTAACAATGTACTCATATTTCAATCAGAGTCTTTATATAAGAGCTTCATATTCGCAAATTTTAACATGCTTAATCATAATAATTTTTTTGCAATCAATGATAACTTTCAAAGTGGTATTCAAACAGATAAAATATTTGTGCCAAACAGGAAGAACAAGGAACATGATTTAGTAAATCAACATATAGATGGATGAGTCACAACAACTCAAATGCTCGCTTAAGAAAGAAAGAAATAGGTTTAGTGACTCAACATGAAAGCAAAATATAGGCCCTTTGCGGAGGGAAGCATGGATCACTCATGTGCTAGAGCTTTTATTTTAATAAACAGAGGTATAAAATGTTTGACACTTCTACCAACCATCTTACACAAACCATGGCTAACTGAATCCTCTGGTGCCTGCCAACAGTCACATACCATGGAGGAGTGTCTAATTTTGAGTGGTTTGTATGTCTCTGTCAACGGATGGCAAACAGAAAATACAGTACGTCACAAGCCAACTAGACTTCACAAGAGTGGCTCCCATTGAAGGACCCAGCTGGTGTAGAAGGTCATCCCTATTTCTCTTTTGTGTACACAATTATGTTTTGACTGATAAATCAGGGAGAAAAATAGTGAAGAGAATGTATATTATTATTTGGGGCTAGGCACCCCTCTGCTAGCTCTTCTAGCATTTGGATAAGCGGATGAAGCCACTAGTCCAGGTGTGCAATGTCCAATCAACATGTGAGATAAAGATTCTCTATTTGCCTCCTCATGGGCTAAAACAGGAACACAAAACAGGAATAATTTTGAAGGTTTTAAAGGTAGCACCCAAGCAATTTACTTGGAGTGGCGGTTAAATACCACATATAGTTAGATATGGTGGACACACATGGCATGGTTTTGGGTTCAAGGTTTGGATGCATGAGAAGCAATCCCTCTCTATACAGGTTTTTGTATAGCAAGGTTGGGTACAAACATAAAAGTTGAGGGAAAACAAACAACCATATATATGAAAAAACCAATCATGCAATCTTCCTTGAGAAGTACAAACAATCTTACTTGAGAATACTAAGCTTATGGGATAGCAAGAAAGAAAGATCATGGAACAATATATCTACATGAAAACTCCTTCTTTTGTACTTAAGTCTCAAAGTATTGTTGCTACTGACCAATGTTAAGTTTGCCAAAACGAACTAGATTAATTTGATGCTCCAATATTGATACTAATACTTCAAATAAATAGCAGAAATTGCAAGCTAAAATAAAGTGTAGAAGATGATGAAGCTTCTCATTAATATTTCATTACAGCAACTCAAACCAAAGGATACAATGATAACCAACTAAAGAGTGATACTTCCATACTGCAAACCATACTATATGATACTTCTTCTACTCATGATATGACTCTACTAAAAAGGTAAAAAGGTGAAAGATAGAAGTTTGATACCACGGCACGCATCCAAGCTTGGAACAAGCCAAGGGGATGCCAATACCCATGACGAATCAATTCTTAGGTGAAGTCTTTATCGTCACCAAACTTCCAAGGTAGAGGCTCTCCATCAACAAGTGATGTTTTGGTCTCAAATATCCTGAAACTAGCAGCAGGGCTTATACGTTTAAACCTATTCTCATACTCATAGTTCTGGTTCTGCACATCGTATATTTGGGCTTCTAAGTCGTTGGTGGTCTTGTTGAGTCAGACGATCTCCTCCCAAAGCTTTAAGGTCTCCTTCTTCTACTCAGCGATCTTTTCTGTCTTTGTCCTGTGGATGATGTCAACTTCACGCTCTTCCATCTTCTTGTACCTAGAGATTTCTTGCTCCAGCTCTTCCATCCTTGCTTCCACAATGACTTCTCTCTTAGGGCCCCGAACATCTTCGATCTTCACCTCCCCATCCTTGAGTAGCAACTCTTATGCGTCTTCAACTAGTTCATGTACGGGTTGACGATGTTTTCAAAGAAGCTATCTTTGGGAGGTCTAGGAGAGGACATTACAGCTCTAAATCTGAAGATGTAACCTGGCAGAAACAGCTCGAAATAGAAACACAACGAGAGGTCCGGGGGGTATATAGAAAAAATCTACGTAACGAAAGGAAAGTCCAGGCCAAAAACGAGTCGGAGAGGGGCTCCGGGGTGCCCAAACCATACCCAGGCAGGGCCAAGCGTCGGCCCACGCCCAGGCATGGTATGGTTCCCCTAGGCACCGTCTCTAACTCCTCTTCGACCGATATTTTTCATATTTTCCAAAAATCGATAATTTATGACTAAAAAGGTATTTCGCAAACTTTTTATTAACAGAACTGTTGCTTATTCGAAAACAGACTCTACAGATTCTGGAATCTTCTCTCTAATGAATTTCTCCGGAGTCATTACTTGAATAACATCAACATCTTCATCATAAGAATCCCCAGAAATATGATGAATGAGTCTTTGCCCATTTACCACTTGTGTAGTGTTATATTTGATGGAAGCATTTTAATTGCACCGAACGATACACTTCTTCAATAATATAAGGTCCTTCCCATCTGGAGAGTAATTTTCTGCAAAAAAACAGAGACGAGACCGATACAATAGAACTTTCTCACCAACATGAAACTCTCTTTTGAGGATCCTTTTATCATGAAATTGTTTCACTTTTTCTTTAAAGAGTTTAGCATTTTCATAAGCTTAACACCTCCATTCAAATCAAGCCTTCTTTTCCTACCACCAAGTTTAAAATCTTTATTTAATTCTTTCACTGCTCAGTAAGCTTTGTGTTTTAATTCTAAGGGAAAATGACAAGCTTTTCCATAAACAATTTTGTAAGGAGACATACCCATAGGATTTTTATAAGCAGTCATAAAAGCCCATAAAGCATCATTCAACTTATCAGACCAATTCTTCCTAGATTTATTAACAGTCTTTTGCAAGATATATTTAATTTCTATATTTGATAATTCTACTTGCCCACTTGTTTGAGGATGATAAGCTGAAGCAATCCTATGATTAACATCATATTTAGCGAGGGTTTTTCTAAAACCACCATGAATAAATGAGAACCTCCATAAGTCATAAGATATCTAGGCACACCAAACCTAGGGAAAATAACATCTTTAAGCATTTTTAACAAGGTTTCACCATCAGTACTTTTAGTGGGTATAGCCTCTACCCATTTAGTAACATAAGCAACAGCAACAAGTATATGTGTATAGCCCTTTGAAGAAGGAAAAGGACCCATAAAGTCAAATCCCCGGCAATCAAAAGGTTCAATAGCAACAGAATAATTCATAGGCATTTCATTACGTCTAGAAATGTTACCAACTCTTTGACATTCATCACAAGACAAAATAAATTTACGTGCATCTTTAAAGAGAGTAGGCCAATAGAAACCTGATTGTAGAACCTTTTACGCGGTTCTATCTCCAGCGTGGTGTCCTCCATAAGCACTACCATGGCAATTTTTCAATATTTCACATTGTTCATGATCGAGAACACATCTTATCATAATACCATCCACTCCTTCTTTATATAAGTGTGGGTCATCCCAAAAATAATGCCTCAAATCATAGAAGAATTTTCTTCATTGTTGAGATGTAAATGTTGGAGGAAAATACTTGGAAACAATAAAGTTAGCATAATCAGCATACCATGGACTATTCTGGGATTTTACTTTTATTGCAGCTAGTTGTTCATTTGGAAAACTATCATTAACAGGAATAGGATCAAAAACAATGTTTTCCAATCTAGACAAGTTATCAGCAAAAGGATTTTCAGCACCCTTCTTATCCACAATATGCAAATCAAACTCTTGTAAAAGAAACACCCATCTAATAAGCCTAAGCTTAGCATATTTCTTTTCCATACGATATCTAATAGCAGCATGATCAGTATGAATAGTAACCTTTGAATCAACAATATAAGGTCTAAACTAATCACATGCAAAAACTACAGCTAAGAACTCTTTTTCAGTAGTAGCATAAGTCTTTTGAGCAGCATCAAGAGTCTTACTTGCCTAATGAATAACATTCAATTTCTTATCTATGCGATGTCCAAGAACAGCACCTACAACAAAATCACTACCATCACACATAATTTCAAAAGGTAAATTCCTATCAGGTGGTTGAACAATAGGAGCAGTACTTAAGGCCTTCTTTAAAGTTTCAAAAGATTCCTTGGAATCATCATCAAAAACAAAAGGTACATCTTTTTGAAGAAGATTAGTAAGAGGTTTTGATATTTTAGAGAAATCTTTAATAAACCTCCTATAAAAACTAGCATGACAAAGAACACTATGAATACCTTTAACATCCCTAGGATAGGGAATTTTCTCTATTTCTTCCAACTTCAATACATCTTTCAGAAATTTTTATGTCCAATAACAATTCCTTCATTAACCATAAAGTGGCATTTCTCCCAATTAAGAACCATATTAGTTTCTTCACATCTCTACAAAACTTTATCAAGGTTGTGCAACAAATTATCAAAAGAAGTTCCATAGACAGAGAAATCATCCATGAATACTTCCAAAATCTCTTCACAAAATTCATGAAAAATAGAAGACATGCATCTTTAAAAACTAGCAGGAGCATTGCATAAACCAAAGGGCATACGTCTATAAGCATAGCTACCATAAGGACAAGTAAAGGTTGTTTTTTCTTGATCTTGCGCCCTAAGAGAAAATTGACAAAACCAAGAATAACCATCAAGAAAGAAAAAATGAGTTTTCTTAGACAACCTCTCTAACATTTGATTAATAAAAGACAAAGGATATTGATCTTTCTTAGTAACCTTATTAACTTTCCTAAAATCAATGCACATTCTATACCCAACTACTACTCTTTGTGGAATAAGCTCATTATTTTCATTAGGCACAACAGTCATTCCACCTTTCTTAGGGACACAATGCACAGGGCTTACCCATCTACTATTAGCAATAGAAAAATAATACTAGCATCAAGGAGTTTTAATACCTCATTTCTTACCACTTCCTTCATCTTAGGAATTAAACGGTGTTGATGTTCAACAACTCGCTTTGCAGCAGGTTCAATATTGATAGCATGCTGACATATGGTGGGAGAAATCCCCTTCAAATCATCCAGAGTATAACTAGTAGATCCAAGGAGTTTCTTTAAAATTCCCAATAATCTTTCCTCTTCGTCACATGAAAGTTTAGCACTAATAATAACAGGATATATTTTATTATCATCAATATAAGCACATTTAAGATCATCAGGCAAAGGTTTTAATTCAAAGATAGGATCCTCCTTGGGTGGCAATGTGGTACCCAAATCTTCCACAGGTATATTATGTTTCCGTATCATCGGTTGATGAAGAAGAATATCGTCAATATCATTTCTCTCTTTCATAAAGACCTCACTTTCATGATCCTCCATATATTGCTGCAAAGCATTGTTATGAGCAAGAGCAATAGAAGCAAGTTTTTCAACTTTAAAAATCTCATCAGGTAATTTAGATTCATAAGGTTCTCTACCAAATTTAGAGAAATTGAACTCATAAGATTTTCCATCAAATTTAGTCAATATCTTCTCCGTCTTACAATCTATAATAGGACCACAAGTGTTCAAGAAAGGTCTACCAAAAATAATAGGACAAGTTTTACTAGCAGCCTTACCAAGTACTAGAGAATCAGTGGGATATTTAGTTTTACCACATAAAACTTCCACATCCCTAACAATACCAATCGGAAAGACTGTTTCTCTATTAGCAAGCTGAATAGCCACATCGATATCCTCAAGCTCACAAGAACCAATTTCATGCATAATTTCTTTATAAAGATCATAAGGTATAGCACTAGAACTAGCACCAATATCACATAAAGCATAATAGCAATGATCACCAATCTTAATAGAAAGCATAGGAACACTAGTTTTATTAGGTCTATGAGGATGGGAAACAATATTTGAGGCATCCTCACAAAAGATAATGCGTTGATCCTCTGCATTCCCACAAACAAGATTTTTTACTATTGCTACTTCTGGTTCAACATTTATTTGTTCATCGGGTTCAATAGATTTCTTAATGCTCTTATTACCCACATTAGCTATAAACGAGTGTTCTTTCACTCTAGGAGGGAAAGGCATTTCTTCAATATAAGGCTCAGGAACAGCAGGATTAACAACATGCACTTCTATATTACTAGCAAGAACAATATCTTTACAAGGTGCGTGATATTTATGATAATCTTTCTTAATTATATCAAGATAGGAGGCAAAAGCTTTTAGACAGTTTGCAAATATTTGAGAATCAAGACCACAAATAACACTAACATTATAGAAATCATCGGTTCCCATAAAAGTTTTAACGCATTCATAATAATAATTTATGCATGACTTTCTACCTTTGTAATTCTCACATCCTTCAGTGTTTTCTTGAATACGATCAAGAAGATCCCCTTTAGCTTCTTCCTTCATACGTGTGAATGATCCAGAACAAGAAGCATCCAATAAATCCTTGTCATGAAGAGAAAGCCTTGCATAAAAATTATTGATAACAACATTACGCGGGAGCTCATGAACGGGACATTTGAGCATTAGTAACTTAATTCTCCCCCAAGTTTGGGCAATACTCTCTCCATCATGAGGCTGGAAATTATATATTTGATTCCGGTCTTTATGAATCTCACCAGGAGGATAGAATTTAGAATAAAAGAGAGGAACAATTTCCTCCCATCCAATGGATTCACCAATCTTAAGTAACTTGAACCATTCAGAGGTTCTTCATTTAAGCGATAAAGAGAATAATTTCCTTTCACCTTGATCCATAGTAATACCTGCACACCTGAATAACTCGCATATTTCATGTATAAAGAGCAAATGATCACCGGGATGGACAATTCCATCTCCATAATAGCAGTTATCCATAACACGTCCAACAATTTTCATAGGTATTTTATAAGGATCTAATTCAGCATATAATGGGTCACTTACTACCCTAGCAATGATAGTAGTAGTACCTCTAAACAGAGAATCAAAAGTATTATCCTTAGTTAAATAAAACAGTAGACAACAATAAAAACAGCACTCACAGTAAAAGTTTCTCTTACCAATAGCGCTTCACTCCCCGGCAAAGGCGACAAAAAATATTCTTGATGACCCACAAGTATAGGGGGTGTATCGTAATACTTTCGGTAAATAAGAGTGTCGCACTCAACGAGGAGCATAAGGTGTTGACAAGCAGGTTGGATAGAGGATTCACTCTAAACACTAGCAAAAGGGTTTTTGGTGGTTTTTTATATAGAAGATGAATAAAATGCGAGTAAATAAAAGAAAGTAAATAATATTGCAGCAATAGGCCCAATCCTTTTGAGAGCAAAGGACAATCCGGTTGTTCTACTTATAATTACCAAACGTTCTCGAGGGCACATGGGAATTTCGTCAAGAGTTCCTAACTAGGACTAATACATACTTATGATTATACCCCTCGCAAGCACCCGGAAATACAAGAAAGTAATTAAGATAAATCTAACCACGATCTTAAAACTCCGGGACCCAACACTCCCTCGTGCATTGGTTTCCTAACGGAGGTTCAGTTTTCTGTCACTCCGGCAACCCCACAATTAGTAGACAAATACACAATGCATCCACCTAGGCCCATAAAGGTGAAGTATCATGTAGTCGGCGTTCATGTAGAGGCCCCAAACCGGAAGGTTCAGAACCCCACATATGCATTGATTCACAGTCCCAGAATAACCAGTTGTGAACAACATACGTAGTTGGCATACAGAATACATCATCCATTACACGAATATTAGAGTCTTACATAAATGGTCACATGACCAAGTTCTTGATAACTGTCACACAGGACAGACATTCAAAATAAACACAGCGGAAGACGACAAGCATAGCGTAGTAGAACCCGAGTCACGCCTCATCCTACAGGCTGCTGACTGGGAGACGATCCTAACTCGCAGGGCCATCAGTGTAGAACTCCTCCTCATAGAACTCCTCCTGGGGTGGCTCCTCGTAGTCTGATAAGTAGATACCAGGGGCGAAACCAAATGAGTACATTTGAATGTACTCAACAAGACATCCTTTATGAGCTTACAATAAATGCATACATGCTTATTTGGAGGAGTGGGTAGGCCATACATATGGTTCAGCTACCCATGACAGATAAAAGATTCATCATGGTTGATTCTTCAAGTTTCGTTCTTTGTGAAAAATCCTTTAAAATAATGTAGTTTTGCTCTCGTAGATATCACATATCTTGGAGGTTTTATAAGACTTTTAGAAAAGAAAGTTTTCTTTTCAGAAACTTTTAGTAATAGTTTCCTTCTCATCAGTATCTCGCGGATACCAAGTCATTCCTCCATAGTACCTCTCAGGTACAAGGCCGTCCTTCAAAAACCTCTTTTGAAAAGTTGACACAATGCTAGCTACATGGCCATTCAACCGTCCATATCCGAGGACGCGGCTATCTCGAAATAGTTTTACTCTGCAGAGGTGTACACATTTCCACTAGATCCAGAATCCGCCATGAAACAACCATGGACTGTCCTCAACCTATGAGAACATCGGATAATTATCTTGACTATCCACTATGTACAAGCTAGTACATGACTATCTCTTCAATTGGGGTTCCCCCTCCCCGGCAAGCCGTGTCACACACCGCCCAGACAGGAGACCCAACTGCTGCATCCGGAGGGAAAATTAATCCCACACTTTAGATGTCCCGTATGCCCACTCCTAGCGACACTTCGGTTCGGAGGATCCAATCCTCTATAGCACTTGAGATAGCTCACACACTAACCATAACAAGTTTGTAATCAAGCCCCTACCCATATTGGGGTAAAGTGGCAGTACGATAATGGTTGTCCAGCGAAGACTAGGTTATGTGTCTTTTGTAAACCTTTCTCAAAAATTTCCCATCATGACATCCTTCCGGTAGACAGGGTCTCACCCTTCCTCTGGAGTTTTACTTCCATAAGGTAATTGTTTACAAAAACACATTTTATGTAGTTCATTTAAGAACTCAAGTTTTAAGTTGGTAGATGGTATGTATATACCATTTAGTGGCTAAGGGCTTGGCAATACCAAGTTGACTATTAATATGATTCCTTCTTCTAATAATACTAATAGTAGTAGTATTCACAACAAAAATAGTTTTGAGAGTATAGTTTTGTGAAAACTTCAGAAGTGAAAAGCATGCATGATAGATAATGATAAGTATTTATACAGCAAGCATTAGGATGGCTTGCCTTGGTACAAGTGATGGTCCTGGTCCTGAAAGTAACAGGAGTTGCAATACCCCTCTTCAGCAAATCCTTCCTCCTCGTTTTCTAACGTCGTAAAAAGAAATAAAGGCACACTTTCAGAACCAACCAAGACAACCAATGCTACAAGTGATACATACAGCAAGCAATTAAAATGTAACACTCAAGGTATTCAATTTTCCCTTAAGAAAATTGGCATAAAAACTATAGTGGGAAAATCTTCTTTTTCCTAGTGTTTAGGTGTGGCCAAACTCAATGATTTTTAGTTAAGAGCATCATGGACCAGTGGGGTAAAACACATGTTACTAGACAGTAGGGTGTCACATAACACACAATTTGAGTTCTAAAAACTTCCCCAACTTTCTCTATGGCAAGCACAAACAATAAGCTAAAATATGCAAGCGGTGGAAAAGGCTCATGACAAAACAAGTCAAGCTCATTATCCACCATGATACAAAAATACCAGTGGGTGTTCCACTAGCATAATGCTCATATAGAGGTTAGTAAGCCTCTGGTCACATTTCTAAAAATGCTCAAAACAAACAAACTAGTCCCACAAACTACTACTCATACTAGTAGAAACTTTGGAAAAATACTAGACTAGCTTAATGCTATACTTGTTGAATTTTATGCACAAGTGTGCAAACTAACAGAGGTAAGATACTCCTCTAATCTGTACCAAAATTCTACTGGATCCCACAAAACAAAATAAAAAGTATAGCTATGAACCAAGGAAAAACTAGGCTAAAAGGCTACACATGTGAGGGAATTAATTCTAGGCGCCCAAGTGTTACTCATGCATTTTCTAATACTTAAGGGGAAAATTATCAGAGGTGAAAACACAAGGATAACAATGCCACAAGGACATTTAATCCTCTGTTTTCAACCACAAAGAATCATATTTTTCCCTAGTGGAAAACAAGACAAAAAGCATGCATGAATAATCTAGTATGAAATCTAGACCTTAAGCCTTGCTATTTAAATCTACTTCAAACACAAGCACCAAGTAATCAGAGGTGCTGTAACAAAAATAACAGTACCTAAATGTTACTGGTTCCATGAAAATTAATCTAGTAATAAGCCTAATACACATTTAAAAATCTACTCAAAAACCTAGATAGAAAATTAAGCTATGAGCAAGATCTATGCATGGAAAATAATTCTAAAAACTCTACCACTCAAACCATTCATTCTAACATGTTCATATAACTTGTAAACATCATTACTATACTATAAAACAACATTACAAGCAAGAACACATCATGTGCACATCACAAAATGAACATATAAAACAAGATCTAGGAATTAAAAATTAGGCAGAAAAGTACCAAAACTTGTTCTGTCTCCCTAATTTTTTCTATGGCTCCAAAAATTAAATCCTTCTAGGATGTGATAGTCCTTAACAATACAAAGCCTCTCCAATTGGTCCCACTCAAAAATAATGTCCCAAACTCCCCCTACAAATCCTGGAATATCTCACAGATGTTTCACCAAAATGGATGGAAGTTCCAAATGGTAACTCACCTTGGTTCAAACTAAAATTCTACTGGTAGGTATTTACAAGGGCTTTCCAAAACAGTTGAGTTTGCTCAAAAAGGTTTTGTCTTTTTGAAGTTCTATTCATTTCAATTTTAAGGGTACTGTCTGGCAAAATGGCTATAGAAAAATAAATAAAAGTCAAAACATTATTCTGCCAAAAGGAGATGGTTGTGATTTTTTACGGCTATAGGCACAAAAATTGGCAAGGCCAAATAAATTAATTTGCTACCTTTTCTAGGCCAAAAGCTAACATCTATTTTTCTGCTAGAAAAAATCGATTTAAAAAAATTAACAGGGACAAGCCCAGATGGGCCGGATTCGCCACGCGTGGCTCAGCTAGCGCCTAGGCTAGCCCAGCTGCGCGCGCGCAGGGGCGGAGGGCGCGGGAAACGCCCGTTCAAGCGTGGCCGTTGATCTTGCGATCAACGGTCCGCGTTATTTCTTCCTCCTCTGGCCTAACGCGACCCTGCCGGCGTCGAACACCCTACGGGCGCGCACGGGACGAGCGGGGTGCTCACCTAGGGGGTCTGTGGAGCGGCGAGTGGTGGCGGTGGGGTCGTGGGGTGCTGGTGGCGCGGCGGTGGCGACGTTCGTTTCCCCGACGGCGAGCTCCTCTCTGCGACGGCGCAGCGGACACGGCGGCGATGGCGCGGGCCCTCCTGCAAGCAAACACGTCGCGGGGGATGTCAGGGACGCGGCCAAGGCTACGGTGGTTGCATGCGTGCGAAAAAGGCAAGCGCTAGGGCACGGGTCGATCATTACGCCTCGGTGGATCTTGCGGTGGCCGGCGGGAAGAACGTGCTCGTGTCGCTCGCACACGGCGAGGCACGGCTTGGCGCCTCGGGGGTGGTGTAGTGGAGGGGTGGGGGGTGTCCTGGCGAAGTGGCACGGCTCGGGAGGCTTTGTAGCCACGAGGCCGCGGGCGTGCTCCTCGGGTGCACATGGTGAGGCCGTGTTGGCAAGCAGAGGGGTGGGGGACCGTTTCCCTCGTGCTCTCTCGTGCCAGGGGCGGTGCATTAGGGCACTAGTGACCACAGTGGCGCTAGGATAGCTTAGGCATGTGAAAAAAACGGTTTCCACTGCTCCTCTCTCTCTCAGCTCACACATATCCCGAGCCCTACTTCCTCTCTTCCTTCCTTCCTTGCTAAGGCACCTCTCGGGCATCCAAGCATATGGAGTTACAGAGGAATCCTAGGTGAGTGACTAGGATCAAATTACACACAAAAAGATCAAGTATAGATCAAGAAATTCATCCCCCAAGTTCTGTTCAAAAACAGATTCAGAAAATTCAGAAAAATGCAATAGTGCTAATTCCACTAAGTGTTGGAAAAACAGAGATTTGAAGCAAAAGTTTGCTTCTGTTTGAAAGGGCAAATGAACTTGGATTTTGAAAATTCAAGTTGGTAATTGTTCTATGCACTTTCTAGTTTGTGAAAACAACCAGTACACAAAAAATGGAGTTGGTTAACCCTCTGAAAACAACTGTCCAAAAAGCTATGTTTCTGTTTTTCCAAAAAGAATTGGTTTTGCAATATTTTTATACTAGGAAAATAATCATGGGTTAGGTTGTTTTCCAAGTGATAAATTTAAACCAGTGGAATTTAGTTGTATTCCATAACATCGTCAACCATAATACCACAAGAGAACAACAAATCAAATGTGTTTACTTCCTGAAAACAAGGGTGGAAAACAGCTAGTCCTGCTGTTTTCCTGCTAAAAGTTTAGGTAGGAAATAAATTCCCAAAGCTATTTAAATCCAAACCAAAATGTTTCCTTGGTCAATACATGACTAGATAATTCTATCATGAGTGAATCAAGCATTTCTCAAAATTTGAGAAGAAAAATCTTAGGGTTTCCAGTTGAAAAACATCAGGCAGGAAATAATCAATCATCAGGGAAAATCCTCAAATGAGTGAAAAGAAACACACCACTTATATTGCATAGATAAACATGACTACACAAACATGTTGTCCACTTAATTGTCTTACAAAAGTCTTAAGAGGCTTGCTAATTTAATACTAAACAAGTGCTTAAAAACAGGGGTGTTACAGTTCACATTACACCACTAGAAGAATAGCACCACAACTTAAATACAGAACCGAGAGATGTTACTCCAACATAACTTCACTACTAACATCATGATTTCTCACATGTCCTCAAGAACTAAATGAACTACTCATGAGACATCATATGGATCATAATTAGAGGTGATATAATGGATAATAACAATCTTGTCATTAAGTATAAACACCGATAAATCTCACAAACATCAACTACTAACAAGTAATCCACACCGAGAGAGATCTAATGAAGAGAAACGATAAAGACCCCTAATTGTTACATCGAGATGAAAGTGGATGGTGGCGCTGATGGTGCTGGTGATGATGATGAAGATCTCAATGAAGCCCGGAGTGATGACGGTGACGATGGATACAATTTCCCCTCTCTGGGGAGGAATTTCCCCGGCAGATTTCTCCCTGCCGGAGAGCTTTTCTCTCTCTGGTGTTTTCCGCCCCAAGGCGGCGGTGGAATAATTCTTCGATGATGTCCTCTAGCTTAGGGTTCCCTCCGGGTCAAGTAAGCGAAAGGGGGCTCCCAGGAGTGGGCCAGGAGGGCCAGACCACCCCAGGCGCGGCCAAGGGGGCGCGCCGCCCGGTTGTGTGGGCCCGAGGTGGCCCCCCTCCGGGTGCCCTTCTGGCTCACTTCCTCCTCGAAACTTCTAATACTCCTCCAGTATCCCCCCTCTTCTTCTGGTCTTCTGAAATATGGTATCTCGACGGTGCTTTTTCCATCAGATTTCTGGTTCCGGTGTTTCTTCTCCCATAATTATTAAACATGCAAAATAAGATGAGATAACATAACTAATTTCTCATTAAATGAAATATAAAGATGAATAATAGAAAATTACGATATAAAATAGTGATGCAAAATGGACGTATCACCCATCTCCTAGCCCGTATCTCGCTCGGACGTCCACCGAGCCTTCTTGCGGCATAGTGGTGGGGTTCGGGTGTTGTGAGAAAAAGAAGAAGAGAGAGAGGCGTGCGGTTAGAATATGGGATTGGTTCAAGGCCTGAAGAATAAAAATTGGACTCAATGTTACTGTTTTTTGCTAGCGTGCTCTTCTTGTGACGTCGTTCTGTCAGGTTCCTGTGATCCCGTGTTAGAAACTTGTGCTCCCTTTAGTCGATCCAACATATGGATATACATATGTAGATATCCTTCTAGGTGGTTCACTACTTCCCATATATATATATATATATATAATAATCTCGTTGCATTCAGAGGTTACACTAAACAGGGGATATGATGGTCCTTTTATATAGTAACAAACTAACCTTCTTCTAGTTGTGTACTAGTAGATGTTGTTATTCATTAAGCAAGACCAACTCACTAATAATATAGTCGATGCTTTTTAATATGGAAATAAAGTGGATATTTATTAAACAAGCACGAATCTTAGCACGTGCTTTGTCTAATGGAAACATCCAGATATTTATATTTGGAAAGAATTCCATGCACTAAAATCGGCTTACCCGTCAGAAAAGCAAATAGAGAGCATCCACATAGGATGAAAATATCTCCAATATTATACCAAGTACCATGCAAAAAACACTATTCTAGGGAATCCCCGTGGGAATTTGGCCAATGTTGGTCAATATGACCATAAGTCAAAAACAATTGTTATCGCCCTTGAAGTAGTGTTTTGAACGAACACCTGCAACAAAAAAAGATATAGCGAAAAGGATAAATCTTGAATTTTCACCCGTAGACCGCAAATGCCGGAGAGGAGATCATCACCGGAGGCCTCTCCATCACCATGCTTGCCTCCGGTGATGCGTGAGTAGTTCATCCTTGGACTACGGGTCCATAGCAGTAGCTAGATGGTTGTACTCTCCTCATATGCGTCCATGTTTAGATCTTGTGAGCTGCCTAACATGATTGAGATTGTTCTTATGTAATTCTGTGTGTTGTGTTTGCTGGTATCCGATGAATATTGAACTTATGACAAGTTGATTATAGTCTTTATTGCATATGTTATTTGTGATCTTGCATGCTTTTTGTTGCTATTCGTTGCTCTGGCCAAGTAGTTGCTAGTGACTCCAAGAGGGAGTATTTATGCTAGATAGTGGGTTCATGCCTCCTTTTCGCCTGTGCTCGAGCGACAGAAACATGACAGGGGAGGATGTGTTGTTGCCACTAGGAATAAAACGGCGGTGTGAGTGCCCGCGTGTACAATCATTTCTTGCCTTACACGCATTGTTTAATGCGCTTATCTGTTGCTTGCAACTTAATACTTAAGGGGATTCGGATGATAAACTCAGGGTGAATTATTAGTCATAGATGCAGTTGGATTCCGGTCTATGTATATTGTTGTAATGCCTGCACTAAATATCATAGTAGTCATCATTTCATGAATGTGCACTACGGTGCAACCTCTATTTGTCAATTGCCCAACTGTAGTTTGTTCACCCAACATGCTATCTTTTATGGAGAGACACAACTAGTGAACCTATGAACCCCGGTCCATTTTCCTACACTGTTAAACAAACCTCTACAATTTCCTGGTTTTTTACTTATTGCAAGCATACACCATTTTCCACACTATACGTCTAATCTTTGTTTTCAGCAAGACCGGTGAGATTCACAACCTCACTGTACCGTTGGGACAAAGTATTTTGGTTGTGTTGTGTGCAAGTTCTGTGTTGTTGCTGACACCGGTGAGGCGCCATCACCACCGTCAGTGGCATCAACCTTCCGAAGATCCTCTTTCTCCTACTGGATTGATAACCTTGGTTCTTAACTGAGGTAAATTCTTACCGCTGCACTCTTCAAACCCTCCTCTTTGGGTTCCCAACACGCCATCCATAGCCACAAGAATTCCTAGCACCATCGAGGCGTAGCAAAAGAATTTTTTGGCGTCGTTGACGGGGAGAAAGAAGTCTTCTGGCAAGGGGAGTCTCTCACTCTCAACCTCTTTATTTTGTTTATTGTCTTGTTTTTATTTTTTGTCTTGTTTTGCTTCTCTATATCGAAAACACACAAAAATTAGTTTACTTTATAGCTGTTATTTTTGCTTTTCTGCTTTTAGTTTAAATCTCTAATCATGATTCTACCCAAGTTTACCTTGAAAGACGTACCAATAGGTAACGGTGATATAGTTGGGAAATATAATATTGGAGAGTTCTTTAATTATGTTAGTAAGCACAAAGAATTTGAGGATAGATCCTTAGCTGAACTTGGTCCAGCTTATGAAACCGCTGCAGCATCTCTAGTTTGTATGCTAGAAGATAGGTTTGTTAATCTTAATCCCATTATACAACAAATGTTCCTGAACCTTGACAACATTAGGGGTAGCGAAAAAAGAGAGTTTATCCTAGAAACTTTGTTTAAAATATTTGATGATGTTGCCATTGAAGCTAGAAAAGTTTTTAACCGATTTGAGATGTCAGGATAATGTGTAGATGTTAATAGAACACCGGGTAAATCCAATTATAAGTAAATTAAAATACCAATACCCTTTAAATTGGTAGGAATGCATGAAACTCTAGAAAGAATTTTGATTGGATTGTTCCTGCAAACCCATTTGGTGAAAGTAGTGTGCCCAAAAATGATTATAAAGGGACATCTAAAACTTCTATAGATGAAATACAATTCGTTGTTGAGAAGATTTCTAAGCTTAATTTTGATACTTCTTCACTTGAAAATACTTGAGTTGCTTTCTATGCCTAGCTGAAAGGCGTTAAAGAAAAGCGCTACCGGGAGACAACCCGTTTTATTTCTCTGTTTTTAGCCAGTTTTCCATTATTTTCTTTTGTGTGCTTTGCACCTGGGTGTTGTCTATTTTCTTAGCAACCCCGCTGTATCTTTTCTTTTGTGTTTTTGTTGATCCAACTAAATCCTCTAGTGGAAAGTTGAGACTATATTTCGGATTTCTGCGCAGGAAACAGGTTTCTGTTGTCCACTGTTAAATTCGTATAAAATCACAGAAAATTCAAAATGACCTGAGTTTTTTTGTGCATAATCCTGGGCTATATACGCAACGTTTTTTAGATGACCACTTTTTGATTTGAGCAACATAAATTTTCGAAAAAAATCATCTTTACCTGCTGTCCTGTTTTGACAGATTTCTGCCAATAATTGCATTTGCATCTTAATCTCTTTCTTTTGGTGTTCTTTTTAGAAAAAGAGTTTTAAAAAAAGTTGTGACAGTAGCTAATGTGTTTTTGAGTGTTAGGCTTATGTTGAAAATGAACCATGTGAATTTGTTATTTTGATTGCACTAACGTTGCTAATGAAGTTTGTGAGAAGTTTGGTGTGAAGGAAGTTTTCAAGGGTCAAGAGAAGAGGATGATATGACGTGATCAAGAAGAGTGAAGAGCCTAAGCTTGGAGATGCCCCGGTGGTACATCCCAGAAAATTCCAAGAAGACTCAAGCGTATAAGCTTGGGGATGCCCAAGGCATCCCCTTCTTCATCGACAAATTATCAGGTCACTTCTAGTGAAAGTATATTTTTATTCGATCACATCTTATGTGCTTTACTTGGAGCGTCTTTTATTTTTGTTTTCAGTTTGGTTTTATTTCAACAATAATCTTGGTTGCACCCCCAGCATTCTTTTATTGGATAGTGGCACGCTCCGCTTTTTCATGGGAATACTTTGTATTCTTAATCTTTGTCTGGCTGCTGCATTTATTTAGCTCCTGTTTTGCATGCATCTCTTATTAGAGCTGTTAGTTTTAGTAGTGTTATATGAGTACTCTCATTTTTTCTTTCTATATCATATAGAGTATTTTTGTTAAAACATATCTTGTATGGTGCTTATTGGGAAAAGAAACTGCTGGTTGAGATAGAATTTATAACGGTGCAAGTAGAAACTTGTATAGTCTATGGCTAGAACTTTTTCATGCCATGCTAAATGTTATTTTAGATTTAAAGACTTGTGGTTATTGAGTAGCATTAATAGCCTCAAATAGCTAAGAGTGTTTAATATGTCATTGAAAGATTCATGAGTTGTTCTTGTCATAGTAAAGCATAAATTTATGGTATTCTCTTTTGAATGGTTTATTTGGTTGACTTGGCGCATGCTCACACCATGTTTATGACTAGGAACCAGTCACGAATAGCCTCGATCACCATTTAGTTTTTGAACTTGTGATGCCGCTTATGCTTTAATTAATGATGTTTATGTCGCTATGCATGATTAAGGCTCTTATGCTCTCTTGATTTGTCGCTCCCAGTCTTTTGCTAGCATCCACCTGTACTGAGTATGAGCTCTACTCGTGCATGCTACTCCCTAAAACCAAAGTTTTCCCATTGTGTCCACCATACCTACCTACATGTGGTATTTAACTGCCACTCCAAGTAAATTGCTCATGTGCTACCTTTAAAACTTTGAAAATTACTCATGTTTTGTGTTCCTGTTTTTGCTCATGAGGACGTCAATGGAGAATCTTTATCTCACTTGTTGATTGGATTTCACACCCTGGACTAGTGGCTTCATCCGCTTATCCAAATGATAGAAGAGCTGACAGCGGGGTGCCCAGCCACAAATTAATGCAAATAAATTCTCTTCACTATTTTTGCCCCTGATTTATCAGTCAAAACATAATTGTGTAAACAAAAGAGAAAGAGGGATGACCTTCTACCCAGATGCGTCCTTCATATGGGAGCCGCTCTTGTGAATCCAGTTGGCTTGTGACGTACTGTATTTTCTGTTTACCATTTGTTGACATTAGCATACATCTCCTAAAATATAGACACTCCTCCATGGTATTGATTCTTGGCAGGCACCCGAGGATTCGGTTAGCCATGGTTTGTGAAAGATGGATGGGAGGAGTGTCAAAATTTTAATACCTCTGTTTAATAAAATAAAAACCTCTAGAACATGAGTGATCCCTGCTTCCCTCCGCGAAGGGCCTTTCTTTTACTTTTATGTTGAGTCTCCATCTTCTAACTTTATGCACAATTGAGAGAGAACTTTTCCATTCTGAGTTTTATGTGCGTTTGTCCCATAAACATCAATAATTGATTCATGATGTGCTACTGTTTGTTCTTAAATTATTTGCTCTAGTCTTCATCATGAACTTTGAAAGTGTCCTGGCATTTATGTTTTATCCCACTCTTAAGGACTAGCGAAATACCACTTTGCCATGCTTTCTCTATACTTGAAACAAACGTATATCTTTCAATGCATTGTTACTCATGATCCTTTATTTCAGATATTCTTCATGATGCAAAGTGATTCATATGCTTTATTATTAAAGTTATATTTATCATGTTTGTGTTTAAAGTTATATGATCTCAGCTTACATATGCTTTGAGATTATAATGATCAAGTTTATGTTAGTAGCATGTCACCTCAGAAATTATTGTGTTTAAAGTTCCTACTCGAGGACCAGTAGGAACTAAGCTTGGGGATGCTTGATACGTCTCCAACGTATCTATAATTTTTGATGCTCCATGATGATATTATGCCAATTGCTACATGTTTTCTCCCTTCTTTATAGCATTTTTACACGTTTTTCAGGACTAACCTATTAACAAGATGCCAAGTTCCAGTTCCCTGTTTTCTGCTGTTTTTTATTTCAGAAAAGTTGTTCTAGAAATATTCTCGGAATTGGACCCCACGAATCCCGAAGTTCCTAAGAGGAGTCGAAGACGGGCACCAGGGGGCCCACACCATGGGGTGGCACCCCCCTTGGCCGCGCAAGCTGGTGGTGTGGGTCCCGCAAGGCTCCACCGGCTTTGCCGTTTCGCCTATATATTCCACTCTGATGGAAAACCCTAAGCACCTGATCAAATATCCCCGAAAAGTTCCGCAGCCGCCGTCGTCCTTAAACCTAGATCAGGGGGGTTCTGAAGCTGTCTCCCGGCACCCTGCGAGAGATGAGATCATCACCGGAGGCCTCTCCATCACCATGCTTGCCTCCGGAGTGATGCGTGAGTAGTTCATCCTTGGACTACGGGTCCATAGCACTAGCTAGATGGTTGTCTTCTCCTCATATGCGTCCATGTTTAAAACTAGTGAGATGCTAACATGATCGAGATTGTTCTTATGTAATTCTATGTGTTGTGATTGCTAGTATCCGATGAATATTGAACTTATGCCAAGTTGATTATAGTCTTTATTGCATATGTTATTTGTGATCTTGCATGCTTTCCATTGCTAGTCGCTGCTCTGGCCAAGTAGTTGTTAGTGACTCCAAGAGGAAGTATTTATGCTAGATATTGGGTTCATGCCTCCTTTTCGCTTGTGCTCGAGTGACAGAAACGTGACGGGGGAGGATGTGCTGTTGCCGCTAGGGAGAAAATAGCGGTGTGAGTGCCCGCGTGTACAATCATTGCTTACATTACACACATTGTTTAATGCGATTATCCGTTGCTTGCAACTTAATACCTAAGGGGGTTCGGATGATAACCTGAGGGTGGATTATTAGTCATAGATGCAGCTGGATTACGGTCTATGTATATTGTTGTAATGCCCGCACTAAATATCATAGTAGTCATCATGTCATGAATGTGCACTACGGTGCAACCTCTATTTGTCAATTTCCCAGCTGTAATTTGTTCACCCAGCATGCTATCTTTTATGGAGCGACACCACTAGTGAACCTATGAACCCCGGTCCATTTTCCTACACTGTTAAACAAACCTCTACAATTTCCTGCTTTCTTTACTTACTGCAAGCATACACCATTTTCCACACTATATGTCTAATGTTTGTTTTTAGGAAGACCGGTGAGATTGACAACCTCACTGTACCGTTGGGGCAAAGTATTTTGGTTGTGTTGTGTGCAGGTTCCATGTTGTTACTGACACCGGTGAAGTGCCAGCACCATCGTTAGTGGCATCAACCTTACGAAGATCCTCCTTCTCCTACTAGATTTATAACCCTGGTTATTAACTAAGGGTAAAACTTCCTACCGTTGTGCTCGTCACACCCTCCTCTTGGGGTCTCCCAACGAGTGCACGATCTACACCATCAAGGACATTTTCTGGCACCGTTGCCGGGGAGAAGGAATTCTTCTAGCAAGGGGAGTATCTCACTCTCAACCTCTTTATTTTGTTTATTTTCTTGTTTTTATTTTCGTCTTGTTTTGCTTCTATTTATCAAAAACACAAAAAAAAAAATAGTTATTATTCTATTTGTGTTTTTTTTTACTTTATCATGCTTGCTATCAATGTTTGATGTCTTTGAAACTAGATCTTTTAGGCAATGTGGGTTCACGGATGAACAACAAAAACATTATAAGGAACACCGCTTGTCACAAAAAGGGATACACTTGTGGGAGAAAATTAATAAATTACATGACTATGCAAAAAACTTGTGCTCCACCTCTAATGTTACTTATTGCTTTGATAAATCTTGCTGCTGTAGGAGGTATAAACACCTCCCTTTTCAATGTGAGTATAATGATGATGTTAACATATCTTCTTGTGTTAATGGAAATTATGAATTATATGATGTGGAACAAATTGAAGAATTTATTGCTTGGAAGGGTGCATTCGTAATTTCCTATTTACTTGAAAGTATTGATGATGCACCTTATAAATATGAGATTTATGCTATACTTGAATATTGCTTTGA
The DNA here is from genome assembly GCA_028641055.1 of Alopecurus myosuroides. Lineage (NCBI taxonomy): Eukaryota > Viridiplantae > Streptophyta > Magnoliopsida > Poales > Poaceae > Alopecurus > Alopecurus myosuroides. The sequence continues at coordinate 1,001,977 of JAPCYS010000009.1, read as the reverse complement.
TAATTACGGGGATTGTAATTACTGCATAATGGAATATCTTAATAAATGCTCTCAACCTAAGGAAGATACTAATGGCTTGCAGTAACCTATGGAAGAAGAAACTGCTGAATCTGGAAGCTCATTGGATGAAAAAGAGGAGGAGAGTGATGATCAAGAGGAGGAGGAATGGAACCCATGTCTACCTCCCAATGATAGTAACTCTTTAAATCATACATTATTTGATGAAATTGATGCTTGCTATACGTGTGACCTTCATACTACTATGAATGAAACTTGTGAGAATGATATTGCTACTGTTATTTGTGATAATCCATGCTACTTGGATAAATCTTATGATAATGCTCTTGATGATGGTCCTATGTTACTTGATGTTATAAATCATAATGCTACTTAAAATAGGATTTCTATAAATGTGTCCTATAACTTTTTTGAGTGATCAATCATATTGTTTTTCTATTGCTAAAAGTGGGGAAAAAGAGGAGCTGATTTTAAATTGTGATCCCACTATTTTTGAGCTTGATATGAATTGTGTGCTTTCATACCATGACAAACATGCTTTATGTGATAATTCTGTTGTTGATTTTGTTCATGATGCCACTGAAAATTAATATGAGAGAGGAAAATATGGTTGTAGGAATTTTCATGTTACTAGAACACCTCTCTTTTTGTTGAAAGTTTTGAAATTGCTACCTTCCAATGATTTCTAGTTTGAGCTTCGTTAATTTATTTCTTTACAAGATTCCTATGCATAGGAAGTGGGTTAGACTTAATTTTATTTTACATTTTCTTCACGATGCTCTCTTTTGCTTCAGTTCATATTTCTTATGTGAGCATCCACGTGATTCCACCTTTTTATGCCTAGCTGAAAGGCGTTAAAGAAAAGCGCTACCGGGAGACAACCCGTTTTATTTTTCTATTTTCATTCTGTTTTTCTTTGTTTTATTTGGTGTGCTTTGCACCTGAGTGTTGTCTATTTCCTTAACAGCCCATCTGTATCTTTTGTTTTGTGTTTTTGTTGAGCCAAGTAAAGTTTCTAGTGGAAAGTTGACACTATAGTTCGGATTTCTGTGCAGAAAACGGATTTGTGCCGTCCACTGTTAATTCCGTTAAAAATCACAGAAAATTCAAAATGACCCGAGCTTTATTGTTCTTAATCCTGAGTTATATACGCAACTTTTCTTAGTTTACCACTTATTTAGTTGAGCAACAGAAGATTTTCGGAAAAATCGATCTCTGCCTGCTGTTCAGTTTTGACAGATTTCTGCCATTGATCGCATTTGCATCTTAATCTCTTTCTTTTGGTGTTCTTTTGAGAAAAAAAAGTTTTAAAAGAATTTGTGACAGTAGCTAATGTGTTTTTGATTGCTAGTCTTGTGTCAAAACTGAACCTTGTGAGTTTATTATTTCGATTGCACTAACGTTGCTAATGAAGATTGTGAGAATTATGATGTGAAGGAAGTTTTCAAGGGTCAAGAGAAGAGGATGCTATGAAGTGATCAAGAAGAGTAAAAATCCTAAGCTTGGGATGCCCCGATACATCCCATAAAATTCCAAGAAGACTCGAGTGTCTAAGCTTGGGGATGCCCAAGGCATCCCCTTCTTCATCAACAAATGATCAGGTCACTTCTAGTGAAACTATATTTTTATTCGTTCGCATCTTATGTGTTTACTTGGAGCGTCTTTTATTTTTGTTTTTAGTTTTATTTTTCTTTTTCTTTCAGTTTGTTTTTACTTTCATAATAAGCTTGGTTGTACCCAGCATTCTTTTATTGGATAGTGACACGCTTCGCTTTTTCATGAGAATGTGTTGTATTCTTAGTCTCTTTCTGGCTGCTGCATTTATTTAGCTCCTGTTTTGCATGCATCTCTTATCAGAGTTGATATTTTTAGTAGTATTATTTGAGTACTCTCACGATTGCTTGTTGTATCATAAAGAGTATTTTTGTTAAAGCATGTTTTGTATGATGCTTGTTGGGAGAAAGAAAATTGCTGCTTGAACTAGAATCTATAACAATATTAGTAGAAGCTTGTATAGACTGTGGCTAGAACTTTTTAATGCCATGCTAAATTTTATTTTAGTTTTAAAGCCTTGTGGTTATTTAGTAGCATGATTACCAAAAAATATCTGAGAGTGTTTAATATGTTTTGAAAGATTCGTGATTGTTCTTGTCATAGTAAAGCATCAATATATGGTATTCTCTTTCGAATGTTTTATTTGGTTCACTTGGCGCATGCTCACACCATGTTTATGACTACAAAAAAGTCACTAATAGCCTCGATGACCACTTAGTTTTTGAACTTGTGATACTGCTTATGTTTTAATTAATGATGCTTATGTCGCTATGCATGATTATGGCTCTTATGCTCTCTTGATTTGTCGCTCCTAGTCTTTTGCTAGCCTCCACCTGTACCGAGTACGAGCTCTACTCTTTCATCCAAACTCCCTTAAACCAAAGTTTTTCCCATTGTTTCCACCATACCTACCTACAGGTGGTATTTAATTGCCATTCCAAAGTAAATTGCTCATGTGTTACCTTTAAAACCTTCAAAATTATTCCTGCTTTGTGTTCTTGTTTTTGCTCATGACGACGTCAATAGAGAATCTTTATCTCACTTGCTGATTGGATTGCACACCCTGGACTAGTGGCTTCATCCGCTTATCCAAATGATAGAAGAGCTGGCAGCGGTGTGCCCAGCCCCAAATTAATACAAACAAATTCTCTTCACTATTTTTTCCCTGATCATATCAGTCAAAGCATAATTGTGTAAACAAAAGAGAAAGAGGGATGACCTTCTATACCAGTTGTGTCCTTCACCATGGGATTCGCTCTTGTGAATCTAGTTGGCTTGTGACATACTGTATTGTATGTTTACCATTCATTGGCACTAGCATACACCCCTCCTAAAATATAGACATGCCTCCACAAATGTCAAACTTTTAATACCTCTGATTTATAAAATAAAATCTCTAGCACGTGAGTGATCCCTGCTTCCCTCTGCGAAGGGTCTTTCTTTTACTTCTATGTTGAGTCCCCATCTTCTAACTTTATGCACAGTTGAGAGAGCATTTTTGCCATTCTGAGTTCTATGTGCATTTGTCCCATAAACATCAATAATTACTTCATGATGTGATATTATGTTTTCTTAAATTATGTTCTAGTCTTCTTCTTGAACTCTGAAAGTGTCCTGGCCTTTATGTTTTGTCCCACTCTTAAGGACTATCGAAATACCACTTTGCCATGCTTCCTCTATACCTGAAACAAATGTTTACCTTTCTTTGCATTATTATTCATGATCCTTTATTTGAGTTACTCTTCGTGATGCAAAGTAATTGCTATGCTTTATTATTAAAGTTTTATTTCTCATGCTTGTGTTTAAAGTTTTATGATCTTAGCATGCATATGCTTTTACATTAGATTGATCAAGTTTATGTTAGTAGCATGTCACCTCAGAAATTATTGTTTTATCGTTTACCTACTCGAGGACGAGTAGGAACTAAGCTTGGGGATGCTTGATATGTCATAAACGTATCCCTAATTTCTGATGCTCCATGATGATATTATGCCAATTGCTACATGTTTTCTCCCTTATTTATGTCATTTTCGTACGTTTTCCGGGACTAACCTATTAACAAGATGCCCAGAGCCAATTCCCTGTTTTCTGCTGTTTTTAGTTTCAGAAAAGTTGTTTTGGATATATTCTCGGAATTGGAAAATTCGAAGCCCAGAAGTCCTATTTTCCCTGGAAGCATCCAGAAGACCAAAGAGGAGTCGAAGAGGGGCAACAGGGGGGGCCACACCCTAGGGTGGCGCGGGTCCCCCCTGGCCGCGCCAACTAGGGGTGTGGGGCCCCTAGAGCTCCACCGCCTTTGCCCTTTCGCCTATTTAAGCCCCCGGATGGAAAACCCTAAGTACATGATCAAAATCCCCAAAAAGGTTCTGCAGCCGCCATCACCGTCAACCCTAGATTAGGAGGGTTCTGGAGCTGTTTTACGGCAACCTGCCGGAGAGGAAATCATCACCGGAGGCTTCTACATCACCATGCCTGCCTCCAGAGTGATGCGTGAGTAGTTCATCCCTAGACTACGGATCCATACCAGTAGCTAGATGGTTGTCTCCTCGTCATATGCTTCCATGTTTAGATCTCGTGAGCTGCTTATCATGATCGAGATTGAACTTATGTAATTCTATATGCTGTGTTTGCTGGGATCTGATGAATATTGACCTTATGCCAAGTTGATTATAGTCTTTATTGCATATGTTATTTGTGATCTTGCATGCTTTCCGTTGCAAGTGGTTGCTCTGGCCAAGTAGTTTCTAGTGACTCCAAGAGGGAGTATTTATGCTTAATAGTGGGTTCATGCCTCCTTGTTGGTTGCTCGAGTGACAGAAACGTGAAGGGGAGGGTGTTTTTTGCCATTACGGAGAAAACAGCGGTGAGAGTACCGCGTGTATAATCATTGCTTACATTACACACTTTGTTTAATGCAATTATCTGTTGCTTGCAACTTAATACCTAAGGGGGTTCGGATGATAACCTGAGGGTGGATTATTAGTCATAGATGCATATGGATGTCAGTTTATGTATCTTGTTGTAATGCCCGCACTAAATATCATAGTAATCATCATGTTATATTGTGCACTACGGTGCAACCTTTATTTTTTAATTGCCTAGCTGTAATTTGTTCACCCAGCATGCTATCCTTTATGGAGAGACACCACTAGTGAACCTATGAACCCCGGTCCATTTTCCACACTGTTAAACAAACCACAACAATTTCCTGCTCTCTCTACTTTCTGCAAGCATACACTGTTTTCCACACTATACGTCTAATCTTTGTTTTCAGCAAGACTGGTGAGATTGACAACCTCACTCTACCGTTGGGGCAAAGTATTTTGGTTGTGTTGTGTGCAGGTTCCACGTTGTTGCTGACAGCAGTGAAGCGCCAGCACCACCGTCAATGGCATCAACCTTCCGAAGATCCTCCTTCTCCTAATGGATTGATAACCCTGGTTCTTAACTAAAGGGAAAACTTCCTACCGATGTGCTCATCACACCCTCCTCTTGTGGTCTCCCAACGAGTGCACGATCTGCACCATCAAGGTAGTGTAAGGATGAGGAGTGGAGAAAGAGGAGGTGGAGGAAAGGAAAGGAGAGAGAGGAAGGGGTTGAGGTACTGAAAGAGGGAGGATATAGAGGTAAGTGGAGAACATAGTTACCAACATGAGAGACAAAGGAATGAGAAGGCTAAAAGGAAGCTGATGAATGCAGCAAGAGGGGAAACGATTAAAATATGGAAGGGAAAGTAAAACTACGAAATATTTGAGCCCTAGGTTCCCTCCCCTGGTCCATATGATCCGTTTGGATTTTCCTACCTCCTTTTCTTATTTCCTTTCTTTTCATAGTTTCCTTATCTTATCCTCACGTGCTAAAAAAATTACTTACTTATATGGAGGACGATTATCCAAGTAAAACCTTATATTATCCAATGTATTTTCCTTAATGTGTCAAAAACATTTCTTCCTCACAATGCTACTTTCTAATTATTTTTATTAGCCAAGGTATTTCCCTTAAAATTTCTTCAATACAAGAAGAAATTATTTTATGACTTGAGACATTAATTTTGGGATGATCCACGCATATATAAAGAATGAGTAGATAGTATTATTAGACTTCATGCACGGCAACATGAACTTAACCAAGCCGGAGACAGAACTACAAATAAGGTAGTACAATTGGGCTTCTATGGGGCCTATTCCCTTTGAGAATGCTAAAAAAAATTACTTTTATCTTGTGCTGAATGTCAAAGGATTGGTAACATCGGTAAACATCCAAAAATGCCTATGAATTATTTTAATGTTATCTAGCCTATTAATTGTTATTGCTTGACCTTCTCGGGCCTTTCCCTCATTCTAATGGTTACGCCCATATTCCTGTAGTTGTTATTTATGTTACCTAGCACGGTGGCCCTGCCAAATGCGAGGGTACAACATCTGTCAAAATTGCTACATGTCACAACTAAAATTTTATTATGCTATCTGAATTAATAGAATACCTCACAAATAATATTTTAATAAAATCTTCTGTGTACAGTCTAATAGTGACATGATATAATCGAAACAAACACCACGACTCGCCTGGTCCGAGATCTTGCCCTCATGGGTACCAAAGCAGGTCATGGTTGCATATTCTAGAATGTTGTCATGTAGCTTTTGTACCCTAAGCTAGATCAAACCGAGCCTATCTATGACCCATAGGATCCTCACACACACCTCCAAACCAAGGAAGAAAAATCATGAGAGATACTTTTCCCTCCAAGCATCGTTTGGCTAATAGAACCACGCAGAAAGCCCTGACGCCCCCAAGTAAGATGTAGTGTACCTTTGCCCATCCAAGAATCAGTTGGGTACGCGGACCATATGGAAAGCCCTGACGCCCTCTTCACTAGCTACAATGTAGGAAACTACCTCTTCAGGTGGCGACGAGGAGGAGGGAGGCAGTGGAGATCTAGGGGTTTTAACTCCCCCACATCACGAAGAAGAAGGGATACAAGGATGTTTTTAATTAGTATAGTTTATCTTGCCTAGCTAGCACGTTGTTTTATAGAGAGAAATTTATTAATACCGATTCTTAATGATGAGTGTTTTTTCTTAGAATTAAGCAATTGATAGATGAAACCCAAGAAGCAATTGTGCCAACCAAAGATTAGGTATAGAGAGAGAGAGGGAGAGATAAATAAAAAAGTAAACAAATTATAGGAAAACAAAATTAAGGTCCACCACATGGTAGCTGACTTCCATGCAGTCCTATCAAGTGCCAAATCTAAGGTACATTCCAATTCTTCAAGTCTCCTTTTTTTTGCATCCTCCCATATCAGCTTTGGTTGTCCCTTTATCGTCTTAATTACTATTTTTTTTATCTATTGGAATCCTCATTTTTTTCACAAGTGCTTCAAGTGTCATGTGACATATTACCTCTTCCTAATTTTATCCTTTCTTGTCCAGCCACACATCCACCATACCATGTGAAACTGCATATAGAATCTTAGGTCTGGTAACCATTCTATAGTACCTTTTATCTATTGAGCGACCTTTTTCACAAATGATCATAGGTACTTGCCAACACTTCATATCCACTGATCTGCTTTAACTTTTTGTCTAACATCCTTGTCCATACCAAAATTTGCTTGCGGCATTTATCCCAATTATCGAAAGGTCCCTCTTGCGCAGTATTTATCCTTCTAGACTAGCATCTCCCTCGTCGCCTCCAACACGACTAAAGTCCCACTTCGTATGCTCAGCCATGGTTCTAAATAAGTCTAAATCTTGTCTCCACAATTCTGGTTTCACCTTACATATCCTTTGTTAGCTCATCTCCACAATCCAGCATGGTTTACTTCCAGGGCACGGTGTTTTCGGCGCACCAGCGCTACTTATCACTGGTGAATAGCTTCTCTATGCGCAGGTGCTACTATTGTTTCCGCCGCCAATTATTTGCATTGTTCGCCAGCGGTAAAGGGCCAGGCCACCCGTGCTCATAATGGAGCCCATTACCTCTGGCGAGTAGACCAGTATTCGCCAGTGCCACCGGTCCTCCGTTTCTTTTTCTTCCCTTTCCTCCTCTCTCTCTTCGATCCTTCCTCCCACCGCCGCCTCCTTCTCCCTTCAATCCCTGCAATCTCTCCTCTCCTCCCTCCCGCCGTTTCTCCCCCATACTCCCTCTGCCACCCTCTCCCTGCCTCCCTCGACGGTGCACATGCTCGTTCTTCTCTCCGTTGTCGACACCGTGCCCATGCTCGTGCCCTTGTCTCACTCAATCGTCGCCACCATGCCCGCGCTTGTGCCCTCGTCTTATGTGCTCGTGCCGTCTACGCCATTGTGCCCGTGCGTGTGCCCCTGCCTCCCTCTGCCGTCGTCCGATGAGGTCGCCGCCCCATGAGGTACCCGCCGTTCATCTTCTCTCCCTCCCTAATTTTTGATGCTTGCTTAGGGTTAGTTAGTGACGTGACTGAAATTCTTTAGGGCTAGCTAATTCTGATTCTTGGGTTAATAGGTCACCGATTCGATAGTTAGCAAGTTTTAAGGTTAGTAGGTGAACATGATTAGATGGTATATATAGGTCACTGATTTGATAAGTCTGCGCTGATCTTGTTAGTAGGTGAACATGATAGTTAGAAAGTTTCAATTATAGCATGAAGACATTGTTTTACATAATATTATTTATTCATATTGGTCGGAGAGTAAGACAAGGAAATGAATCCTGGAAATCTTTCTCTTCTTTGGATTAAATTATCTCGTCTCGTAGCCCAAAGTCGAGAGGGGACAGATAAGTTCAAGATCCATATAGCATGGTTCGGGTTGAGTTAGTTGATTGAAAAATGTGCATATTGGGTTGTAGATAATGATGATAACAAAAAGTATCATGGTTCACAAAAAAAAAACTCCTATGGACAGTAATTCTTTTTTCTAGTATCTCTCTGGCCTAGTATGATTTTTTTTAATCAACTAGCACGGCTCTAGCCAAGCTATATGGATCGTGGAAGTATTTCTCTCCTTTCGGCCTTGGTGATATGAGAGATGAGATATTTCTCTAGACTTTAATTGTTCTATGTTTAAATTATCTTGTAAGTACGTAAAAATGATAGTTAGCAAGTGTCAATTATAGCATGTTAGGTAATAATATTTATTCATGTTGGTCGTCGAGAAATACAAGGAAATGAATCATGGTAATCTTTCTCTTCTTTGGATTAAATTATCTTATCTTGTAGATCCAAAGTCGAGAGGGGGTAGATAAGTTCTAGATCCATATAGCATGGTTGGGGTTGAGTTAGTTGATTCAAAAATTTAGCTACTGGGTCGTAGAGAAAGAATACTACGAAAAGCTCCTGTGGAGCCTAATTCTTTTTTCTAGTCTCTCTCTACGGCCTAGTATGATTTTTTTTGAATCAACTAGCATGGCCCTAGACATGCTATAAGGACCGTGTAAGTATTTCTCTTCTTTCGACTTTTGTGCCGTGAGAGATGAGATATTTCTCTAGAATTTAATTGTTCTATGTTTAAATTATCTTATTAGTAGGTGACATGATAGTTAGCAAGTTTAAATTGTATCATGTTAGATAATACTATTTATCCATATTGGTTGGAGAGAAAGATAAGGAAATGAATCCTAGAAATCTTTCTCTTCTTTGGATTATATTATCCTATCTTGTAGCCCCAAAGTCGAGAGGGAATAGATAAGTTCAAGATCCATGTAGCATGGCTTGGGTTGAGTTGGTTGATTAAAAAATTGTGAAGTGGGACCCTAATTCTTTTTCTAGCATGTCTCTACGACCTAGTATGAACTTTTTTGATTGAACTAGCAGAGCCCTATCCATGATATTTGGATCGCGGAAGTATTTCTCTCCTTTTGAATTTGGCGATAGGAGTGATGAGAGATATTTAACATGAGATTATTCATTGGTAGATTTTTATATTGGATGATTTATATGCTACCATTATTGATGTTCATATTATCTAGACTTTAATTTTTCTGTGTTAATGATATCGCATGTGTAGAATGGACTGAATATATCCTTTGTGCGCCGATTGTGGCTACTCCATGTGCAAGCACAAAGAGTTTTCCTTTATTTTCTACGATAACTACTAAGTCCTAACGGTATGATCTAAACTATTTATATCCTCTATGAATTTAGAACAGTTATGCTCTATTTTAAGTTGTGAAAACTAGTTGTTGTTTTCCTTTGATTTTACTGACACAATCCCCTGCAATGCCAGGCATGACTTTCTTTGCCAAGTCCGTAGAGACCCTCTTCATCTCGGACCGATTGAGGATGCTCTGGAATCGCTGAAGTAACCTGGTGGTAGCTACAGGGTGATCGTCCTGAACGAGGAGAACCAAACCTCCTTCTTCGGAACGGTGTGTCAAGATGATAGATGACTATAAGATTAAGTTCGGGGAAAGTGCACTTTCTTGCTTGAATCCGGTGTGTTTGTGTTTAGAACTTTCATTATATTCAGTTGTTATGAATCTGGTGTGTTTTTCTTTAGAACTTTCATAATATTCAACTGTTATGAATCTGATTGTGTAAATACTTTCTGTTTTTTGTTTTTTCCCACGTACAAATTAGCGCCGCCGCACAGTAACAGATACCCCATGCGAATATTTATCCCCCACACATATATCCTATCCGTCGGCGCTATGTCGAGATACCGTAGGTGCATAGGATATATGCGCCAGCGGTAATACAGTACCACCAGCGTGTAGGTCGCCGGCGCATAGACGTTCGTCAGTGGTAGGCCTATTTTGTGCGCCGGTGGTAACTAATTTTTCTAGTAGTGTCCATCACTAAGGCAAAAAAAAATAGGGCTCGATGCTAGCCCTGTATGTATCCTATCATGATAGGAAAACTAATGCACAAAATTACCTTGTATGGGAGGACCATGATAAAGCACATAGAGGTCTTGTATGGCAATCATTAAGTGGGTGTATGCTCATACTATATTGTAACAAATTCATAATCTATAATGCGGAACAGCTGTTTACGAAAGGAGATGTGTTTACAAAACTATCCTCACGCCATAATATATAATGAGAACGATCTACTTACAATCTAGTGTTTGAAGGACTTTATTGCCCCCGTATTTTTCAGAAGTTTCAAAATCTCCTCCAACCATGCCGCCTTCTCCATGGGAAATATCGTTTGATAGAGGTATTGTTAAGATGAGGAGGGAAGGGGTAGAAAGGAAATGAGAGAGAGGAAGGGAGCACTAAGATGCTGATAGACAGAGCGTAGAGAGGTGAGAGGCCGAACAGAGGTACCATCTGGAGAGACAAAGTAAGGAGATGGCGAAAAAGGAAGTTGGCGAAGCAGCAAGAGGGGAAATAAGAAAATACGGAAGGGAAAGGAAAACCACGAAAGAATGGAACCCTAGCCTCCCATGAGCCATATGGGCGGTTTGGCTTTTCCTTCCTCCTTTTCTTATTTCCTTTCTTTTCATAGTTGCGTAATTTCTTCTTCACGCGCCAAAGAAATTACTTACTTACATAGAGGACGATTATCCAAGTAAAGCCTTGAATTGTACAAGGTATTTGCCTTCACGTGGCAAAAACATTTCTTCTTCACAATGCTACTTCCTAATTCTTTTTATTATCCAATGTATTTCCCTCCTAATTTCACTTATCAATAAAAGAAGAAATTATTGACTTGGGACATTAATTTTGGAATGATCCACACTTAGATAAAGAATGAGTAGATATTATTATGAGACATTGTGTATCTGAGCATGAACCGCCTGCCAACGCCACCCGCGGCCGGGAGCGTTGCCGCGCTTCCTCGCTAGCCGCGTCCTCCGCCGGTCCGCCACCCCCAGATGGCCATCCCTCTAAGCCCCGCCCCCAACTCTTTCTTCTCCGGCGCGGTGAGCCCACACCCACCACCGTTCAGTTTATTCCATGGGAGCTTGTATCTGGATTGGATCGGAATAGAGAGAAACGGGTGAGGAAAGTCGGAAGAGATGAGTTTGAAGGATAGATATTTACGGAGGTGGGGCTATAGCTGGCCAAACGGGCCGGGCTTTTTTGGCCGGCCCGAAGCACGACTTTTTTGGCCCGGCACGAGCACGACACGGCACGATTGAAATGGGCCGCTCCTCGATTTGAAGCACGTGGGCCGGCACGGCACGGCACGACATAAATGGGCCGGCACGCGGCCCGGCACGAGCACGACATGGCACGATTAAATTAGAGGGTGGAAAACCCTTTTTATAGGAAAAAAATGCAATTTTTTGGATAAAATTAGGCCTTTAACGGTTAAATATGACATAATACCTCTAAAATGAGACAAATCGTACTTAACATGGGCTAATTATGCCCCTAATTGCCCCCTAACTAAGAAAAATCTGCACTCCGGCTTCTCCCCCTCCACCAGGCCCCCAAAAAAATTCAAATTTGAAATTCCCGCCTCCCCTTATTGGGCTAGCCGTGCCAGGCTTTTCACGGGCTGTCGGGCCAAAAAAATGGCCCGTCGGGCCACATTTAGGCCATAGTGCCGTGCCCAATTCCGAAATACAGCCCATGGGCCGGCCCGGCAAAGCCGTGCCGTATACGGGCCAAGCTTTTTTCGGCCCGACTCAGGCCATGCCGGGCCGCCCGTTTGGCCAGCTATAGGTGGGGCCATGCACTCTGGTTCGTTTGGGTGCGGCTGAATCACTAGTACCGAACTAACCGTGGGCACGGTCGCCTGGATAGGAGATGCCCTGGATTTCTCTTGCCAATAATGCACTGCAAAATTTCCTATCTGCTTTCAAGTCCTTATCGAGTATTTTGCCAGTAGACATCTAACTTTGGTTTACATAATCCAAGTCTCGTGAACTATTGTCTATTTTGCCAAAATTGATTACAATAGTGGAGGGTTCAGAAGGTGACGACCACGAATGGAAGTTCCCCAAGCAATTTTTGAGGGATCCTGTCATACCATGCCACCACAGCATCATCAGCGACAAAGGACTACATGACAGTGAGTTTGGCACTTCAGAGTCCAAAATGTAAAAAAATTATATACATTGCAATTTCTTTAAAAAAAAATACGTCCTCCGTCCAGATGTAACAAGCAAGCGAAAAACTACTACTACAAACAAACAGACGGTTCAGATCGAGCATGTGCTTGTAGACGGTTCGGTACACAGAAGGCACTCCGACCAGACGCCAGCCTCGGTGTTTGATGGATGATCATCGCTGCTGCTGGTTATCCCTCCGCCGAGCGTAACGGGTCCTGTCGTTGTACCTCGGCCTGTCTGACGCCCTCTGCGGCACGGGTTCCACCCGCCTCTGCCTCTCCGGAGACCTCTGCACGATCTCCCCATTCACAAAGAGCTCCGCTGCGCATCACAACCAAACACCAGAATAAAAATCAGTTTCTCTCCTCGAACAATTTCACCAACTAAGGTTCCAAGTCCTTTGACCAACTACAGGCACACAAGGTATCAGAAACATTCACAAGCATAAAGAGAATAATTCCTGGCTAGTCTGTTTGTGACCAGCAATGTGCTGCCTCTAGGACAACAGGACTGGTACATGTATTACAAACCAAGAAATGCAAATTACATAACAAAAAACAACAGGACACTGCATTGTCCTCTAAAAGATGGTTCTGTAGTGCAACGGCCAGAAAAGCACCTTCATCAAAATCAACTCAGACCAGAAAATATAGTTAACTTTTCCATTAATAACTAAAGAAGCAATAGTAAAGGTACGACGAAAATACCAACTCCACTTTAACATGGTAAAGGATACATAAACAAGATGCAATACTAGATATATATATCCCTCTGATCATCTTTACCCATTTGTTTTAATTATAATTCATTGGCATAGGCAGGGCCTGCCAATCGATTTCGTGGAACTTTCTACTAGAGATCAAAGCAATCAACCTGGCGTCGGAACTCGGAATAAGACGTGCAGCTGGTACAGAAGGTTGTGAACATGCACCATGCAGATTTCTCCCAGCATACACATGTCATCGAAGACACCAAGATTTCAGGACATGGTTTTTTTTTCATTGAAGTTTCAAGTTCTAAGGTGTAAGTTGCAAGGTGCTCGGACTGGTGTGTTTGCTCAAATAAAAGAAATACTACACGGTACTATGATTTAGTCTGCAATCTTCACTACAAAAGATTTTAGCAGGCATTTTAGTTGCAAAAAAATGTTATGGTTGTTCATGATGGAATCCTAAGATTTATCAAATGCATGGTTTTACAGGCTAAAAGTAAATCTGCAAATTCTCAGTAGGAGGACTGCCTGAACTCGAAAAAACATTTAATTATGCCGTTTAGACTGCTTTTAGTCTCTCAGTCAAAGGCACATGTTTCTCCACAAGCGAAGAACCACCTGAAGAAGCCTTGCCTGAACCCACACTAGTCCCTCACCGAATCCTTCGGCCTCAGCCTCTTACTAATGAAGCCATTAGAGAATATGTAGGGACTCGCTACTATGTCATTACTTCGTTAACTACCAAAGCAAGAACCGCTCACTGGACTTCATTGATTCAACCAGATTCACTACAGACCAAATGTCAACAGGTGAATAAACTTATAAATATGTGTTTACACTATCAAGGAGTCCCTCCCCAGTTCGATTAGTAAAAAACCATAGAGAGTTCTGGAACTATAAGCAAAATAAAGCATAGCCCAAAAGCTAGAAACTTACGAATATCAGACTGTACATGACGATTGCACCACTTTACACTATGCATTAATTAATACTGCATTATACACATGTGTATGACCACACAAAAACTACAGCAAGGAGTTTGTTAGCAATAAAATCGAAGATACTCCTCATAAGGCTGAATAGACCCCACCACAATGAAAGAATTTAAGCAGTAACAGAAAAAGTTATGGACTGCAAGTCTACAATCTTTACAGATCTGATAGTCATCAGCCTAAGAAGTTGTAATCTCAGAGCACCCGATAAAGTAACAAAGGATCAAACCAACAGACAGTTATTTTTCGTTAACATGGCATGTTCAAACAATCAAGCAAAAAGGCACCGGAAGGTTGTTGCAGGTTACACATAATACAGCTAGAATTACCTCCGTAGTCCTTGTGCTCAGGGTCCACATATGAATCAGGGAGCACAAAGAGAACACCAGGAATCCCTGCACCACAAGAGAATCAAACAGGCATGTTCATACACTTTCAACACTACCGAAAGAAGAAACAGGTAAGGACTAGCTTCAAACGTAGTTAGCACAAGAACCTTCGAGCTTGTTGGACGTCTCCTCGTCTATTTCGCACCCGAACCCGAAGTAGCGCTCACACGACACGTTGTATATCTTCTTCCTGGCCTCTTCCTCGCTGGGACACATCGAAAGATAAGAGAGAATATCAGGTCACCCAGCTTACAGGAATGTTAAACCATGCTTGTAACTCGGCAGACAACTCAATTAAACTGGTCTTTCAAGCTAAGAAAACACACTGTTGCGACCCAGTAGGCACGACCACAAGATGCGGCAGATGCGGTCTGATATAAGGGGTGAAAGTAGCGCACCATGCAAACCCGCTTAATCGTTAAGCTAGTACAGAATGAATTAATTCCACCAAACTCAAGCCCGGACGATTCTGACAACGAAGCTGGCACGCCGCTTGAATCCCTATGACTGTGCATACATACACAGGGAAACAGTATTGTTCTAAAATGGTAACACCAACAAGCTACCACGAGCAATGCATCATTTACGCGAGAGGGGCGCGAGGCACTTGAAGGTTTGTACCTTCCGAGGACCTTGGCGAGCGTGTGGATGTAGCAGTCGATCATCTGCTGCTTGGAGGCGCCCTCCCCGCCGGGCTTGTCCATGACGATGAGCCAGTGCTCGTAGTCGCAGCCGGGGAACAGCGGCGCCATCTCCGTGGGCGCCCGGTCGCCGCCGCCCCCGCCGGAACGCGAGGGAGAGTACCCGTCGCCCCCGGGCCGCCGCGCCATGCCCCTGGCCCCGCCGACGCGGAGGCGGAGGCGGAGGAGGAGGGAGGTGGAGATGGCCGCTGGGCGCAGCAGCTCCATCGCCGCCGCCGGGGCGCGGGCACCCTGGAAGAGGGTGGAGGTTGAGGAAGAGAGGTGGCGGGGGAGGAGGAGGCGGGCGGCGGCGGTACTGGAGGGGGAGAGTAGCCTTCGAGCCATGCCGGCGGCGGCCATCGGAACCCTAGCGGGGAGGCCTGGAAGGTTCTGGAAGTGAGAAATGGGGATCGAGAGAGTCAAGACGAAGACTCGACCTGATGGGGGTTTAGAGATGGGTTTAAGCAGCCCTTTTTGTTTGGTTGGGCTTGGGGTCAGATGGGCCTTTTGGGGCCCACTAAAGTAGATGTGATTCGAATGTGGACCTATAAGTACTTATTTCTCTAATTAAGTCTCTAGCTAGCTCACCTCGTTCATTGCATACTCATATATATATATTACACTCATTATATTATAATTGCAGAATGAAGATTCTCGAATGCAAAAGAGGACAAATCTATGATATTGGGTTCATTGACCCATATTTTCTTAATCATAAGACTCTTGAGCTATTTTCGAAGGATACAGAAGATAACCTTCTGAGGGCAATAAAGTTTCAACAACACCGCCGGGAAATACTATTTCCTTACAACTTCGGGTGAGTGTTATTGTGTTGTACACATTCTGTTTTTCTTAATACTCGATATTCAGTGTATAATTGATGAGTTATGCGTGCGCAGCTTCCACTATATTTTGCTAATCTTCCAAGTTGACAAAGGAAAAGTACTGGTAATGGACCCAAATCGTAAACCCCTAGCGATGTGGGCGGACATGCAGGAAATGATCCAGCGGTAATTTCAGTCTTTATTAATTTCAATCTTTATATATGACGCTATATATATCGACTACTTTGTTTCATTTCCGGATATCAAGTAATTACTAACTCTTTTTATTCTTTTTCTTTCCCGGGCAGCGTTTGGAAGAGGTTCACATAAAAGTATCATGGTGAATGGAAATCAGAGCTTACAGTTGATATTGTGCAAGTAAGTACTACTATCTAGATCCGCGCATCTCCTTGATTCTAGTGTCGATACCATTATCATAGCTGGTTGATAATTATTTTGATTAAAACCATGTTCTCGTAAAGTACTTGCAACAAGGAGACGGAAATCACTTGTGTGGATACTACATGTGCGAGTTCATTCGTGAGACGACCTGTCCCAAGGGCAGAGATTTCAACAAACTTCATGTACGTCAGTCGTCAATTTTTCTTATAACCATCTATTTTAGTTACTTACTTTCATTAATATATATTGACCACTCTTCTTTATATTAGATCGGACGGCTCCGGGACGGTCTTCTACCAAGGGACCGCATACGAGCAATTCAGGAGGAATTTACGGGTTTCTTAGATACAGAGGTCCTAAATGTAAATGGAGAGTACTATAACGCCACTTGGTAATGAATTTGATTTTGTAATTCATTGCATCGGTCATGTAATATGCTCGATATATTTTGATTCTGTAATATAAGTGTTCCTTTATTTGCTATATATATGCATTACTTAGTCACTCGTGGGATCCGGAGGACCGAGGAGGGGCCACCGAGGCTCCTCTCTTCTCGTGGGATCCAGGAGGTGTCCGGGGAGGGGCTGCCGGGGCTCCTCTCTTCTCGTGGGATCCGGGATGTCCGGGGAAGGGCCACCGGGCTCCTCTCTTCTCCTGGGATCCGGGGAGGGGCCACCGGGGCTCCTCTCTTCTCATGGGATCCGGGAGGTCCGAGGAGGGGCCACCGGGAGGTCTGGGGATAGAAAAACATAAAAAGGAAAATAATAAACACAAAAAATAAAAACTCTACCGCGGTAGAGAAAAAGGCAAAAGTGATGTCGCGGCAGAAGGGGCATTCATCCCAGTTCGTGGTAAGAACCGGGACGAATTGTCCCTGCCAGAATGGCGCCTCCTCTGCCATGTGGGCCAACCCTATCCATCCCGGGTGCTGGTACCACCGGGACGAATGGCTATGGGTCATTTGTCCCGGCTGGCCCATCCCGGTTGCACAACCGAGACAAATGGGGCTTACCAACCGGGATGGTTGTCCCTATTTCCACTAGTGCAAGATAGTAGAGATTAATACACATATGAATATACATATATTCTACTTGATCTAATGTACCAGATCTCCGGATATATACCAGTATGGTGCAATATGTGTACAATAATTTTTAGGCAAAGAGCAAACTTTCTAGCAAAATTCGGCCATCGATGTGATTGAGAAGCAGATTGTCCAATCGTGCAATAGATTTTTTCTAGTCGGTACAATATTATTATTTATTGTAGTTAACAAAATATAAAAAAATTCGTATAATTCAATGGCTACAAACTCCAAACTATGGTCAGCATGTTTATTGGGTTCATGTCGCTTTAGAATTCCAATGTAGTCCCTATATATGGAGATGAGGATGGAACAAAACCTACTATTCATAAAGCTGCAAGAAGCCCACAAAGATCTGGAGCTGCGGAAGTAAGCGGCGGAAGCCTCGAGTGCGCGCCGTGTGGCGCTCTCTAGGACTTAGTCAATGGGAAATCAACCCCCGAAGAAGAAATACGTCTCTAAGACTGCTCGCCTAGACCACGAGTCCCTCAGCGAGTCAGCGGAATCAGCAAGTCCCTCGAGACATCCCTCATGTACGTCAATGAGGAGGGCAACATGGACCCGACGACCCCCGCCGCAGCAGTCCTGGCAGCCGCCACGTACTTACGGGCGAACCAGGCACCCGAAAACGACCCCATGCGGAGCAACATCGACAACTCTAGAAGGGGCTAGGCATGGCAGCCGCAAGAATCGCCGCCCAGAACCGTAGGCCCGCGACAACTCCAGAAGCTGACAAAACCCCTCGGGTGGACAAAACACCTCGCAGACGCGAGAGTACGTCGCCTCAAAGGGGAGACAAGGGATCACCTCTCCACTCCATGATACGTCTCCAACGTATCTATAATTTCTGATGTTCCATGTTGATATTATGCCAATTGCTACATGTTTTCTCCCTTCTTTATAGCATTTTTACACGTTTTCCGGGACTAACCTATTAACAAGATGCCAAGTGCCAGTTCCCTGTTTTCTGCTGTTTTTTATTTCAGAAAAGTTGTTCTGGAAATATTCTCGGAATTGTACCCCACGAATCCCGAAGTTCCTATTTTCCTCGGAAGCATCCAGAAGTCCGAAGAGGAGTCGAAGACGGGCACCAGGGGGGCTCACCATAGCGAGGCGCGCCCCCCCCCCCTTGGCCGCGCCTGGGGGTGGTGAGGCCACTGTCCCACCGACGTCGCCCTTTCGCCTATTTAAGGCCTTCCTCCCAAAAACCCTAACGGAATCGGCGAAATTTCACGAAACCTTCCGCAGCCGCCGTCATCGTCAACCCAAGTTTCGTGGGACAGATCTCTGTTCTGGCACCCTGCCGGGACGAGGAAGTGCCCCCTGATGTTGGGAATATGCCCTAGAGGCAATCATGTATGATATAATTCCCAATGTATTCATAAAGTTATTATGTCGTCCTTGTTTTGAACATCTGATATATGTCATTGAATATGTGATTCGAATGTGGAACTATGTATTCATGTTGTTAATGCTAAATTGTCCTTGGTAATTAAGGTTGTGCTGGACACACACCCTAGACTAGTGTGAGTGTTGGCTGATGACTCGGTTCCACTTGTCATGGGCATGGCGATGCCATTCCAACGTTCACTGACTCGGCTAAAGAGTTTAGCAAGTCGGACTGGCCCATCTTGAGATGCAACGAGTAAGTCGTCATTTGCATGTCTCAATCAATGTAATCCTTAGACCTGAGTTTGTCGCACAATCCGAGTTGTGGATCACTGAATTAGGTTCTGTCAAACATTGTTCCGTGACAAGGCAGTTATAAAGGCAGAGTTCGGGTCGAATGAGAAGTAAGTTGTGTGATGTGGATGATCAAGATGGGATTTTGCCCCTCCGAATGGAGGGATATTATCTGGGCCCTCTCGGGTGATATGATTTCGGAAGCATGGCCATGCGTGACTCGGTTAAGTGTTAACTGGGTCTATTGACTAAGAGTTAGTCAGATATCACGGACCGAGAAGAGAGTTGAGCTACTTAAGGGATGACGATAATTCGCCTATAGTTCGACAAGGTATATCGTGAGGAAAAAGGGACTCAGATGAAAGTCACACTGGAAGGTATGTCGTCATGACTCTATGGCACTTGGGAGTCGGCACGTTCTGCTAGGAGCCGATACCGGTTGATCGATTGGGAGTCAGACTCCAATCATGTCCAAGTCATCATGAGCCTGCAGGGTCGCACACTTAAGAGCGGGAGCAAATATATTGGTCGGGTTGGACCCAAACCGGAAATAGACTGGATTAGTGAGTTGGACTCACAGAAGGAATGGGCCACAAGCATTGTGAAGCCCACTCCCACTCGCTATACAAAGAGGGGCGCAGGTTGCCCAGCGGGCATAAGTTTTCCACTCCCATGTGTTGGGAATCCTAGCCCCACTCAGTCCAGCCACCGCACCAGACCTAGCAGTCCGACGTCGGAGATCCTCTTCATACGTGTGGATACCAGCAGAGGTTTTCTACGATCAGCACTTCGATAATCACGGGATTGGATCAGCTGGATCGGATCGTGGGACTAAACTGCATCGATGCGCTTCATCGATAATCCGCACCTGCGCGTCTAATAGTAATCCTCGTGGACTTCTACCTCGGCTAGATCTTGGAAGTATTTCATAGAAAAGTTTTTGTTTATCTCTATGCATTCCAACACCAGAAGCCATCTCCATCAACTCCACCGCCATCTCCATCGCCGTTGTTGTCTCCTATGATGAGGAGGGAGTAGTTCTTCCCCAAGGCTGAGGGCTCTACCGGTAGCTATGTGTTTCATCTCTCTCTCCCATGGTGTGATCTATATGTGATCGTGAGCTTTGTAATCTAGTTGAATAAGTAGATGTTACTCCTCATCTATTGTGCTACTCAAGTGTTTTATTAATATGAACTTTGGAGTCACCTTGTACTGCGGTCGGAAGGTGACAGTGTGCACGTCGTGTGTGTCTCCTCAATGAATTGTGGTGTTTCTCTAGTGCCTTCTAGGGCGCTCAAGTTGACAGTGTGGGGCTAACTAGACATGTGAATGCTTACTTTAAGGAATGCTTTTTGCAGCCCTACGCAATTATTAGTGTTCGTTATCCAACCAGAGAGGGTTAAGAGTAGCATAGTGAAGAGAAGATATTTAGTTATTCAATTATGTGATAATTGTTGAGAGTGTCCGCTAGTGAAAGTAGGATCCCTAGGCCTTGTTTCCAAGCATTGAAACACCGTTTTCCGCCTGTTCTGCTACATGTTTTCTTGCTGCCATATTTATTTCAGATTACTATTATTACTTATAACCATCCATATTACTCGCATTTCGCTATCTCTTCGCCGACTAGTGCACCTATATACCTGACAAGTATATTGGGTGTGTTGGGGACACAAGAGACTTCTTGTATCTTAATTGCAGGGTTGCTTGAGAGGGATATCTTTGACATCTACCTCACTGAGTTCGATAAACCTTGGGTGATCCACTTAGGGGAAACTTGCTGTTGTTCTACAAACCTCTGCACTTGGAGCCCCAACACTGTCTACAAGAATAGAAGTGTGCGTAGACATCACTCGCGAAGAAAGGAAGCCCGACGCCATGGAGACAGTCCGCGTAGCGACGACGATAGCCCGCAATATCGCGACAGCAGCCCACGGCACCACGGGAGCCAGTCGCGACACCGTAGCAGGGAACCGTGGCAGGAGGACAATTGCGACCGACTCGAATATGACGCACGTGGAGAAATCGCGCAGAGCAAGGTCGATAAGGCTCGAGCTCGCAGGAATCGCGCCCGATCATCGTCCACCTCCTCTAACAAGGAAGCCTGCGTCACGATGTGCTTCACCCGCAGCATCCACGAGGCACCAATGCCAAAAAGATTCAAGCTCACAAGGGAGGTCCCAAAGTACGACGGCTCGCCGGAACCTAAGTCGGGGCTTTCAGACTATCTTACCGCAGTGAAATGCCAATGCGGGAACAAGACGACCGCCATGCAGTACCTAAAACCTACACCTCATAGGCGCTGCCCGCAGTTGGCTCGAAGGAAGACCGTGTGCGCACTATGGATCCTGAGATGATCTCACCCGAGACTTACAGAAGAACTTCCAGGCAACGTAAAAGCGGCCAGTGTATAACGAGGAACTCCGCGCCAGCAAGCAGAAGAGCGGCGAGTCTACCCGCGAATATATCCAGAGGTGGACCACACTCAAGAACACGGCGGGAAATATGTTGGAAGAGGTCGCAGTCGAAGCTTTCACGAAAGACGCTCGGCGTGCCGCCTTCCGAGAGATGCTGGGACGAGCTGCGCCCAAAACAATCGGAAAACTAATGGCGATATCGGACAGATGGGCTAACGGCAAAGAGTCCCTGCGCAACGAGAAAGCCTCTTCACCCGCGCCTGATGAGGATCTTAACGGCGACCGCCAAAGGAGGAAGAGAAAACACTACGACCAGGACAGTCAATCGGAACTGGTGGCGGTGGAGTTCAAAAGAAATCGCGACGGCGAATCCCGCGGAAATCGCGACTGGAAACGAAAACCAGACGATAAAACTCCCGAGGAAGACCTTGACGGATACTGCTCGCTACATCTGTTCACAGATAAGCGCACGGGCAAAACCAAGGCCACTCACCTCCTCAAAGACTTCCGAAAGGTGCAGGATATCCACGAGGCGTACACGAAAAAGCATAGAGCCGCCATCAGCCAAGGATACCAGCAACTCCCAGGAGGAGCTAGCAGATACCAACGGCCAACCCTGCCTCCACCAGGACACCAGAACATGGCGCTAGCTGCGCTACCAGCGCCACCCGCCGCAAACCAGGTAGCTAACGGTTACCCGAACCCACAGGGGATCCTAGATATCATACAGAAGGTATGCCCGTCCCGCAGAGTGCAAAAGACAAACACACGCCAAGTTAACATGGCATTACAGGCTCCACCATCCACGACTGAATACCTGAAGATGTCAGAGCAGTCGACAACCTTCTCCAAAGAGGACCACCCTCCACGGGTGTACCGACCTGGACATGCAGCGCTCGTCATCCAGGTGAAAATAGGCAACTACGACCTAGCCCGGGTGTTCATGGACGGTGGCAGCGGAATCAACATCATATACGCGGACACACACTGCAAGATGAACAAGAACTTGGACGGACTCACGGAATCAGAAACATTCTTCCACGGGATAGTACCAGGGAAAGCAGTCCGACCACTCAGAACAATCAACTTGAAGTTAATACTCGGAGACCCGAAAAACTACAGGAGAGAATTCCTCGACTTTGAGATAGTCGACTGGCCATCACAGTACCACTCTATTCTCGACCAAACAATGTTCGTGAGATTCATGGCAGTACCCCATTACGCCTATCTCAAGCTCAAACTCCCAGAGGAATATGGCACGATAACCATAAACGGCGACTTCCAAAAGTCAGACAAGTGCGACACCGAGTTCAACAAGATCGCGAAATCTTTCGGGATGCAAGAGGAGCCGGAAGAGTTGGCAAAAACCACGGATAACTCTGTGATGTCAGCTAGTCACCAAAACGAACGCCCCAGAACTCGAGTTTAGCCCAAGCAGCGACACTCGAAAGCATCAAGTACACCCGACAGAATCCGCAAATACGGCGATCGTGTCCACCACCCTATCACCCGCATAGGAAGGCGCGCTCGTCGAACTCCTCCGTGAGTACTAGGAGATTTTTTCCTGGCAGCCCTCAGATATGCCAGGGATAACCAGGGAGTTCGCCGAGCACTCACTTGAAGTGTTTAAAGATGCCAAGCCAGTCAAACAGACCACTCGACGCTTTTTCGAGCCAAAACAGAAAGCACTCGGAGAAGAGTTCAACATACTACTAGCCGCCAAGTTCATCAGGGAAATCAAAATATCCACCTATGGTTAGCAAACCCAGTGCTGGTCCCGAAGAAAAATATGGTCATCCTTCGTGTGTGCATCTACTACACGTCATTGAACAAACATTGCCCCAAGGATAACTTCTCATTACCACGGATCAACCAGATCGTAAATTCTACAGCAGACTGTCAACGCCTCTCCTTCTTGGATGCCTACTCGGGCTATAATCAGATCAGGATGAAGCAAGAGGAGGAGGAGGAGGAGAAGATAGCATTCATCACACCACACTGTGTATACTGCTACACGATAATGCCCTTCGGGCTAAAAAACGCAGGCGCAACATATCAGCGATGCATGCAAAAATGTCTCGTCAAACTCATTGGCAAGAACGTACAAGGATACGTTGATGACATCATCATCAAGACTTGAGTGGAGGACACACTCCTCGAGTACATCAGGGAGACATTCGACGCCCTCAACACGTACAAAATCAAGCTCAACCCGACAAAGTGCGTATTTGGAGTTCTTGCAGGACAACGCCTCGGCTACCTGGTTTCTGCCCGAGGAATCGAAGACAACCTAGAAAAGATTCAGGCGATCTTGACTATGAAAGAACCAACCAACCTTCGCGGCGTGCAACAGCTTGCAGGGCGATTGGCATCCCTCAGCAGATTCATCGCAAGGTTAGGTGAGCAAGCACTCCCCTTCTACAAACTGCTGAAGAAAACTGACAAGTTCGAGTGGACACCTGAAGCAAGTCAAGCATTCATCAACTTGAAAAAGGTACTCCGGAGCAAGAAAATACTGACCACACCTCAAAAAGGGAGCCCCTGTACCTATACCTAGCCGCAACAAATCAAGCGGTGAGCACAGTACTTGTGGTCGAGCGGCCAGAGGAGGGAAAGGCACACGGTGTACAGAGACCAATCTATTACCTCAGCGAGGTACTATCACCGTGCAAACAACAATACCCCCAATATCAGAAACTCGCGTATGGAGTGGTCTTCACAGCCCGCAAGCTCAAACATTACTTCCAGGAGCATACCCTCACGGTGCTAAACGATGCATCACTCGGTACAATCATGAACAATCCCATGGCATGTAGAAGAATCGCACAGTGGAGCATCCAGCTGGGTGCCTGGGACATCATATACATAGGGACCAACGCTCTAAAGTCACAGGTAGTTGCAGATTTGATCTCCGAGTGGACAGAGCTGCAAACCCCAGGGCCACCCGAGTACACGAGCTCTTGGATAATGTACTTCGACAGGTCGATAAGAAAGGAAGGAGCCGGAGCCGGAGTAATCCTTATATCGCCAAGAGGAGACAAGCTCCAGTATGTCCTGCAACTTGATTCCCCCCCCCCCCCCCGACGATCCAGCATCAAACAATGACACAGAGTACGAGGCACTCCTACACGGCATTAAGATGGCGATCTCTTGCGAAGCCACTCGATTGATGATATACAGAGACTCCAATCTTATCGTGCAACCGATGATGAAGGAGTGCGACGCTGTCACGGATAACATGATCGCTTATCGCAACATGTACAACCTACTCGAAGGAAGTTTCAAGGGATGCGATATGAAGCATATCGCACGATCAAGCAACGAAGAAACAGACAGACTGGCGAACATAGGGTCCACAAACGCCCGTGTTCCACCAGGAATCTACTTCGAAAAAATAAGCAAAAGATCAGTCAAGGTCAAAGAAACAAGCAGAGACACCCGCAGCAGCGGAAACGGAAGCCAGCCAGCAAATCGCTTTCATCGAGCTCATCCGTAACATCTCAAGGCAAGTCTTTCTGGTCGAGCTAACCTGGACGCAGAAATACCTCGACTATCTCTCCAACAAGCAGCTCCCGGCAGACATTTGCGAGGCTAGACAGATAGTGCGACGTAGCAAATCTTTTCGGGGGATCAAATGAGAACTATACAAGCAAAGTATATCATGAGTACTCCAGAGGTGCATCGCACCCGAGGATGGCTAGGAACTGCTCCGTGACATACACCAAGGCGACTACGGGCATCACGCAATATCGAGAGCAATCGTGAGGAAAGCCTTTCGAGCAGGATTCTACTGGCTCACAGCAGCCAGAGACGCCAAAGATCTTGTCGAGAGATGCAACGCCCGCCAGAAGTTCGCGTCCAAGCCACACGCACCGGCCATAGAGCTCCACATGGTCCCCATCTCCTGGCCCTTCACTCAATGGGGCTATACATGGTGGGACCACTGCGGAAATCAACACCCGGAGGATACACCCACCTGCTGTAGCAGTCGACAAATTCACAAAATGGATACAGGCCATGCCAGTCAAATCGCAGCACGCCGAGTGCGTCGTGAGATTCCTCGACTCCATCGTGTGCAGGTTCGGTGTCCCACACAATATCATCACAGATAATGAGACAAATTCATAGCCAAGGTAACCTAGGACTTCTGCAAGCAAAAGGGGATAACTCTCAGCTTCACTTCGGTAGCTCACCAGAAAACCAACGGGCAAGTCGAACGATCCAACAGATTAGTTTCGGCTGGCCTAAAGAAGCGGCTGCTCACTCGGCTACACCCAGCAGCAGGGCATTGGGATGAAGAATTACCATCGGTGTTATGGAGCCTGCGAACAACGCCAAATCGATCGACAAACTACACACCATTCTTCATGGTATCTGGAGCTGAAGCCGTGCTACCCGAGGACGTCAAGTTCAGTGCCCCACGAGTCGTCGCATACAGTTAAGAAACCTCCAACAAGGTACTCGCAGAGGGCATGGACGCGCTGGACGAGATCAGGGACATCGCACTCGCAAGATCCGCAGTCTATCAGCAATTGCCGCGCAATCACCATAGTCGCCGCATACACCACAAATCCTTCGTGGTAGGTGACCTGGTGGGACACAAGCTAGAGCCACCGTTGGAAGGACCCTTCATTTTACACGAAGTCATCCCAGGAGGCGCCTACTGCTTGAAGAACCCGAACACAGTCGGCATCTACTCCAACCCGTGGAACGTGGCACACCTCTGCAAGTTCTACCCCTAAGATTTAATCTCCAACTCGCAAGAAATAAGGATGTACCAGCCACATTGTAGCCCGAGCAAATACATGGCTTCTCAGCCATTGCAATAAAAACATGGTTTCTCAACCATAGCTACAAAGACTATCCAGTCGCAATTTTTATCGTTTATTTTTCCTTTCTTCACATGCTAAAAAAAAGGTCACACCGGGCTACACCAAACAAGCATCAGCAAAATCTTCGAGTGCTCACACCCGATCAATATTCTACAAGGTAACAAGGTACACAACTTATAAACACCTTAACTGATCGAGTTAACATAGAAGGTCACAAGGTACACACCTTCACACACGTGACGACTAAACAAACAAGGTATATACACCTTACAAACTGAAGCTATTGCCGAGCAGCCGCCTCTTGAAGCAGTGACTCAGTCTCCGCGGCAGTCAGTCGAATAATTCGCTCCGCCGCAGGTCACACAACCTCGTAATGAGGAACAAAATTTACAGGTGGCACTCGGGTGTCAGGGGGTTGCGCCATAGAATTAAAATTGACTCCAGGATGCCACAGACGAACGAAGGCAAGCGTCACCTGAGAACTACACATGAGCTTCTGACGCACACACTCTCGAACATCCCCCACTCGACGAAACAATCTCAGCAAGCCACTCAAGCTATCCGGAAAAACGCCGAAGGGGTAAAACGCCCGATGGATGGAAGAGGGGGCCTCCCGACAAGATTCAACAAAAATCTGCACCTCACTCGCCCGGTATTTCAGGGTAGCAAAGATAAAACCTCGGCTGCGGTCAGACCAGAAATTGCTCGCGTGAGGTTTAGAGCTGCTTGACTCATGAACAATATGATTGTCCACCCTGTGGCCCTCACACACCCCCATTAGGTTCAACAACTGCATGGACAGCAAGCACGTCAAAACAAAAACATGAATCAGCAAAAAGTACTCGGGGGCTCGCGGGACTTATAGAGCATGCCCTTCGCAACGCTCGCCAGCTCCTCCAGCACAAATTGTTCGCGATTCGCAGCAAGTTTCTGCTTCGACTTGGCAACATCATCCAAGCCTTGTAGAGCCTTGAGCATACGCTCGCCATCCGAGACACGGTCACGAAGTGAAGCTAGCATACTAGCAGCCGCAATCAACGGCTCCGTCAAAGGAGCAGCTCCACTAGACGAATCTCCGCTGGAATCCACCACCTAGAAAGAACAACGAAGTTTTAGAGAAATAGTAATACCCCACTCGATGATGTACCACACAAAATCTTCAAATGCTCGGGGCCGGGCTACTCCCATCGGAAGAATACAAAGTAAGGCGCAATGATAAAACGCTGACACTTTCAAAATATCTCGATTGACAAAACAAAGTACGGGAATGCATCCCAAGGTTCATTACACATAAAAACATACAGAAACAGCGATCGATCTAAGGAAGTACGGAAGTAGCTCCACTCGCAGCAGGCTGTCCTTTTTGGGCGGCGGGAAACTACCCCGGAGAGCTTCTTCGCAAGCCTCCCTGCACGGTCGCCAAAAGGTCGAAGTGCTACCTTTTTGCCAAGCGTCTCGAGGAAGCTCCGAGTACACCTTCTCCGGGTCACCCGAGACGCCATGCACCAGGCCAAACTGGATAGCCGTCTTGGCTCCACACTCGGTTTGCGCAAGAGAGTACTCCTGGAGGGGATCATCCTCGCCTAGGAAAACTTGCAGGAGGCCACCAAGAGTCGGCGGAACCGGCACATCCACAAGCAGGCGTTGGTGCAGTTGCGTTAGCACTTGGGCAGCATCGCGGATGAGGAAGCAGGCCTTGTTCCCATGCTCCCGCACCTGAGTGCACGCGTCCGAGAGGGCGTCGAGTCGAACCCCTCCGGGTAGCTCCAGCCTAAATCCAATAGCACCTAAACAAAGACGGAGCGGGTAAACATCAGAAAAGGAAAAGGACGAGCCACAGTCGAAAGAAGTTCAAACGTGACTCACCAGCCAACTTCTGGGCCAAGGGACGGAGGACACCGACCAGATCACTGTCGTGCTTCAGACTCGCCTCCTCCAGCTGCTTCAAGGCATCCTGAGCTTCCGCGAGACTGTCAGCTGAGCACTTGCGTGTGGATTCCAACTCCTTTCGAGTAGACTCCAACTCCTTCTCAAGGTTTTTCACCTGAGAGGAAGCCTCGTCCTTCTCGGACTTCAAGAGATTAACCTCATCTGAAGTATAAAGGGCGTGATTAAAACAACAATCGCGACCAAGAAGAAATAGAACTAAGACAAAAGGAGTGTGGAAGCTTACTTTGAAAGGTGAGGCCATTCTGGACGAGCTGGTCGCGCTCTCCCCGAAGAGAAGCACAATCCGCCTCAGCCGAAAGAAGCCGACGCCCAAAAGCAGGAAGGGAATCAAGAATGGCTTGCAAAAATTCTGAGAAGAGTTAGATATATATCACTTGAGCCTATACACGACTATACACAGTCAAGTATAGTCTCGGGGGCTACTCCCATCGGGAGCACTGCCGTGCACCCGATGAAAACCAAAACCAAGAAATAGACCAGAAAAGAAAATCTCGACTTGAGTCCATGGTCGACTGCAAGCAATTGACCATAGAATCGGGGGCTACTCCCATCGGGAGCACTGTCATGCACCCGATAAAAGAAAACGAGCAAGGCAAGTTGCAAGAAAAAAGAAAAAAAACTTCACCTTGCCCTGAGCGATGGACAAGGGATCTGCTGAGCTAGCCGAGATCTCCCTGCTCGCCGACGCCCCGACATCTCTAGGCCGTCCATCCGCAAAGCTGCGCATCTCGTACTCCAGAACGTCGATTGCCTTTGCTAGGCTTGGAGGTCTTCGAGTGGGATCTGCAGCTGGAGCAAGATCCGCGGCGGCCTCTTTCCTCTTCACGGATGGAGTTGAAGAAGCAAACTAATCCGCGCTGATGGTCACAAAACTGCTGCGGAAGAGAGAATCAGAAAACAAAAGGAAAGGGGGGGAGGAAAATTCGCGACAAAGGAGAGAACGCACGGAACTCATCCTCATCATCATCGTCAAGATTGTCTGGGTTCCAGGCGGTGGAGATCCTCGACTGGCGGACGACATGAGGAAGCACGTTAAGAGGAGTCACTCGGAGATGCTCAGCCCCCTCGACATGATCGTCACTCAAGGAGCTATCCTTGTAAGTGACCTCAGCCTCCTCCGTCTTGTGGCGTTTGCCACAACGAAGTTGCTCGTTATCCGACTCTTCCTCCTCGTCCACCTCCTCTTGTTCAGAGCTCGAATCAGCGTCCGCGACGCTGGCCTCGAGAGGAGCTTTAATGTAACCCGCCAGAAGATCTGAGACATCGTCCGTAGAAACTGGCGGCTAACACGTTGCCACGTCCTGATTCCACAAAAGAAAAGAGAAGAAAAAGAAGGGTTTCAATCGACGAAAACCTGAGCAAGAAGAAACAAGGAGCAAGGGAGAAGATTAGGGAACTCACCTCAGTCGGGGGGTTCTCCGCTTCGAATGGGTTGAGAGGGCACACCAAGTATCCCTCTCCCTTCTTCAAATTGGTGATAGCCGCGATCTTCTTGTTGAATTCTGCATTCGAAATAATATTGTCGCACGTACGGCTCTGGTCGTTGACGCCCGTGTACTCCCACAGGGTGGTCAGCCTCTCTTGAAGAGGCAGGACCCTCCGGCGCAGAAACACACCCGCTAGGTGTACCCCGTTCACCAGAGTCCCCGGCTCCTTGTCGCGGAAGCGTGCCACCTTCGCGAGTAGAGGGGTAACAACCTCGATTTCTTTGGCTGAGAGCGAATACATCCAAGACTTCCGCCGCTTCAAAACAGCAAATGGCTGGAATTCTAGAACGCCACCCGCGCTGTCATCCACAACGTAAAACCACTTTCGGCGCCACCCCTGGGCCGAGTCGACGAAGTTCATCTCCAAGTAGGGGTTGTCCTTGTTCGCTTGGATCCCGAAGCCTCCGGTCCTCAGGGGCTCCCCAATTCTTTCGCCTGGCTGTTTCTTCTCTAAAAGAATCCGCACTTGGAAGATGGCCTTCCACAACCCCCAGTGTGGACGAATGCCGAGGAACCACTCACAGAGCACGATAAAACACGAGTTGTGTTGTATCGCGTTTGGAGGAAGATCGTGCAGCTGTATGACATAGACATACATCAGCCCCACGAGAAAGGAATGAAGAGGGAAGGACAAACCTTGGGCAATGTGCTCCGAGAATGCGCCGCGCTTGGTGGAGAGGGGGTTGGGCATCTTCTCCTTCTTCGCGGACATCCGAACACGTTTGGAGCCCTCAGGAGGGAGCAGCCCCTCCCTCTGCATCTCAACGATGCTCTTCTTCGTGGTGTTCGACGAGCGCCAATCACCCGTCTTCTTCGCCAGGGCCACCGTGGACGCGCTCGCCACCTCTTTGCCGGATGCCGCTGCTCCATGCTTCTTGGCTCCTGCCATTGGGGGTCGTTTTCGTGCTCAGAGAAGAGAAGGTGTGCACAGGGGAGGAGGAAGATGAATGGGAGACGGGAAAGTTACTTTTTTTCCCTAAGGTCCAATATTTATACCCGCGCCAGGCCGATCTGAGCCGTTGATCCGCGAACGTGGCACACATCGCAACCTCCATGTGTGAAGCGGAAACAAAGAGACGAGGGCAGTTACTCCCGCACGATCTTTTACGAAAGGATCGTGCGTATTTACAACGCGGCCAATGGATTAACCGGAGCAAGGCCGCTCATTTCCGGTCAAAAGGCTGCCAAGGTGGGCCCTGTCCGCTCTGCCCCACTTCGTCACGTCCCATCGGGAGCAGGCGAGTGCGCGGTGACGTCACTGAGTACCTCACGACACGAAAACTCTTTCGTATAAGCATGAGGACGCGAAGTCTCTTTCGCATGGGCACCCTAACACAAAATTTCTTTCGTATAGGCATTCTGACACGAAATCTCTTTCATATAGATACATTGACACAAAAATTTCTTTTGTATAAACTTCATAACGTGAAATCTCTTTCGCACAAGATCAGGAAAAAGAAGATTACCTCGCTCTAAGAAATGCAGAAGATATCACTTATAGTGCAATCGAGGAGAAATCGCGAGTATGCAGCTCCCGCAACTCTACCTCACGATGTAATTACACATCTTTTTAAATCCTGGATCGTTCGGCCGACTAGGCACATATGGATGTTGTTTTCTTTCGAGTACGAAGGTAAGACCCAAGGATCTCCCATGTGGGCCTGGAATCGCTGTCACATCCCAATTTTGGAATACCTGTTAACACAGTTGTTTTTGCTAATTGCTTGACTAATAAACCTTGATTGTGTTTGTCTGTGTTTGTTTAAGTGCAACTAAACAAACTTAAAAAGGATAGCAAAGCAGTAAACTAAAAATATTCAACATATTGTTCCAATGACTTTGGCAATATTTTTATAAAGTAAATATTGATCAAAGAGTTTTCCAAAACTATCTTATGAATCCCATATTTGTTGAATATTATTCCAAGACCTAAGTTAAGAAAGAGAAAACACTTAATAGAATTCCCTAAAAGATTATCAGAAAAAGAGGCATTCTTAGATGCTTCACCAAAAATCTTATCAAATGTTTTTCCAACCTTGCAGGCTTAAAACAAAAGTATTGGAGAGCATTGACTTGCTATCTCAAGTCACATAAATATTTTGGCAAAGCATTATTAAAGAAAAGCCAAATGCCTTATTAATTAGAAATTCCAATATTTCCAGAAACAGAAAACTAAAACAAGTTACTATTGGAAACTTTCATAAAATGATCTGAAATTAATACCATTGCTTCCTTATATCAAATAAGAAACACACACAAGAGGAGACCAAAATTTGAATCCATTAAAGCCCTGAAAACATGGTTTTTCTCCAGAGAAACATTTGGGATTTTGAACAAGTTTGTTCTACAAACTTTTTCAAAATGCCATGAAATAAATACCACATGATCGATATAATAAATAAGGATGACAACCAAAAGGGCACAAGTTTTTGAATTGTTTAAGTTGCCAAAAACCCCTGTTTTCTTGACAGCACCTTTTTAAAATTTGAACAAGTTTGTTCTATGAAGTAACTCAAAATGACTTTAATTTTCTACCACATAAGGAACACATCAAATAAGGAATGTGTGCCAAATATTATCATTTTTGGAAGCTCCTAAGTAGGTTAATAAATTCAATGTCCATTTATGTAAGAATTCAAATTTGAACAACTTTGAATTATAAAGTTTATCCAATGGAGCCAATTTTCATAGATGTTGTGTATCTAGACTAATAAGAATTTTGGGCAAAAGGAAATTAAATTTTGTCTTTGTTTGCTTGGTGAAAATCACATTGTTCAGAAAGGACAGGGACCTTGTTGAAAATTGCAGGGACCTAAATGTAATCCCAGTCATCATCTTCAACCTCTAGCTCCCTGTAGAAACAGCACCCCTAGCCATGGCTTCGAAGGGAAGGAATCATTGAGGATAAGAGGCCCCCCATGTGCCTTGTCTGCTCCTTGCTCCCTCACTCTCCCCCCCCACTTGAGCTCTCCTCTCTCTCACTGTAATAAAAATTCAAAACTGAACCCTAGCCATTAGAGCTCACCGTCGATTGGCCACTGGGGAGCTCGCCGCCGCTCTCCGTGGTGCTCATTCCTCTCCGCCTTGTCTGGTTGAGAAACTCTGCCGAAGGAATCGTGGCGGGAGCACGCGTGGAGGCCGCGCCATCCTCGTTTCCTCTCCGAGTCCGGCGGGCTCCGGCGAGCCATTCCCGCCGACTCACTCCTCCTCCACCCTCTCCGAGCTTCCCACCGCGTCTAGGGTAAGCAGGCGACTCCTCCCGTGCGTTTTTCCCCTCTCCCTTCCCTCGGATTTCCTCGCCGAGCCATGGCCGCGTCCGGCCGCCGTGCGCCGCCGTTGCCCGCCGCCCTCTGGCGCCTCCATGGAAGCGAAAACCGACCCCATTCGCTTCCCCACGACGAGAGCAACGTTTGGCTATGTTTTGTTTGCAGATTGGTGGCTGGAAACGCGAGATTCAAGCTCGCCGGAGACGTTTCCCGCCGGCGGATGACATCATGCTGACGTCGTGATGACGCCGCTCGCCCTGACCCGCGCTGGGCTGGTCAAACTGGTAGGTGGAGCCCGCGCTCGCCTGCGTGGCAGCCGCGTGGCGGCCTGGCCCGCGAGTCAGCAGCACAGGCTAGATCCCGCCGCGGTAGGAGTGGATCTGCCCGGCCCATCTCTGGATCTGGCCCAATAGTGTTTGATTTTCCATTTTATTTTTACAGAAAAGATACATTGTTACTTTTGAGCCTAAAAGGCAACCTAAAAGATGAAATTGATCAAACTAAAATTCAAAGTGGTACCTCAACTAATTCTAAACCACCTCCAACTTGTAGATCTACTTTTGGATGTATATTTTTGAAATGAAAAATGAATTGGCAACAGGTACCAGAAACACCAAAATGACCATAATTTTTATTTCACAACTCAGAATTAAGTAAGGCCAATTGCATTGGAAAGACCTTGAAATTTCGTAACATGATCAATTAACCTTGCTTCCAAATTCATAGTAATTTTGAAATGGCATGCATTTTGGTAAAACACCAGTGAGGACTTTGGTGATTCTTATAAATTAATTAAAGATGAATTTTGATGCAAACTCAATTGGATGGTCTTGTATATGTTTAGGGCTATCCAAAC
The DNA here is from genome assembly GCA_028641055.1 of Alopecurus myosuroides. Taxonomy (NCBI): domain Eukaryota; kingdom Viridiplantae; phylum Streptophyta; class Magnoliopsida; order Poales; family Poaceae; genus Alopecurus; species Alopecurus myosuroides. The sequence continues at coordinate 967,852 of JAPCYS010000009.1, read as the reverse complement.
CTAGAAGGGCTTAATGTTTTGAGCATCCTAGAATTTTTGGTGGACAGATCCTTGTTTCACCTGTTTCTGCCATTTTGGCATTTTTAGGTAATTAATTTGTATGAGTTATTTTTGTGTTGCAATATTTTTTTCGAGCATGTATAAGTTGTGTGAACTTGTTTTCTAAGATGTGCTTAGCTATTTTAGCATGTTAGAATGTGTGGACTTGGGTGGAGAAGAAATAGAATTTTTATTAATAGCATATGTTATTTTATTCTCTAGTAAAATCTTGCATAGCAATTTTTGAGTGATGAATTGATGTGCAAGCACTTGGATTTTTTTGATTGGATCCAGTGCCATGTTAGTACTTAGTTTGTGTTGTTATCACCTCTTCTATCTTGCATTTGAGTTGGTAGAAAAGCATGAATAGCTTTGTCATGACTATGAAAATGTTATGGAAAAATTCCCTCATGTGTGGAATTTTTGACATAATTATTTGTGGTTGAGTAGCCACATATTTTTATGTTGTATTCATAGGACCAGTAGCATTTTGATGATGTTATTATGAATACTTGATCCCTAGATTTTTCACTTGTGTGAAAATAATAGCATGAGTAGCATTGCCTTGCTTATTTAAGCACCCTATTATTTTCTGCTAGTATTGTTATTGCACTAGGTGCTAGTTTAGGTTTTTGCTAATTGTTGTCAAGTGTGACCAGGGGCTTTGTGACCTCTTAATGCTTTGTTATGCTAGTGGAACACCCACTGGTTTCATTGCATTTTTGGTGGAAACATTATTTCCCCAAACTAGATGCATTTCTCTTATGTAGTTTCATAACTAATGAGTGCCTAGTATTTTTGCTTTGGGAATTTTTGTGCTAAACAAAAATGGGTATGCTTCTGTTTGTAAGTGGTTATAATCCTGTGTGGCTTGCTAGGAAAAATCCATTCTTGGAGTGTTGATTGATTCCTCTGAGTAATGCCCTTTTTATTACCACTAGTATGTAGGAGTTGCCCTGCAAATTGATGCATTGTTTTGCTAAATGGGATATTTTTGTTATAGCAAGTATAGATGTTTTTCACTCATGTTTTTATGACATGGACCCTCTGGTTGTATTTCAATTACTTGATTGAAATTCATCCATTGATTCTTCATGTTTGAGTAGTACTAGTTTCCTTAGCAGTTTTTGTGTTAAGTTATTTTTCCTGCCAACCTGTGTTTGGTATATGTTTATGTAACCTTTCATAAGGACATGTTTTCATTTACCATTATGATAACATGGTTCCTTGTTTGCATTTTAGTATTTTACTTGTTATGCATGCTTGCATAGCAAACCCTTAGTAGAAGCATGTCTATAGGATTCCTCCTTTTTAGTCATTGTTTCTATTGTTCTCACTATGAGAAATTGTGTGTTTTGTGATGAGTCTATTACCTTGTTACACTTGTGTAGGCTCACTGATTTGTAAAAGTAACTTTTACAAATCATGTGTTTTATTTATTCTTAAGGTGAATTTAGACTTAATAGATTAGCTATCTTGTTCTTTTTGTGGTGTGGTTGATAGAACCATTGCCATGATTAATATTGTGCATGTTTTTATACACTTTTAGTAGTCTCACCCTTGTGAAACTAAATGTATTTTGGGCTTATTAATATCTTGGTATGAGAGTGGCACACCCACTGAATCCATGATATTAAGGTTGTGAGTTATTTTCCTCCAACCTTAAGTTGTCTTATTAAATGGCATTTCTGCCAAGTAGGTTTGTTTGATTGTTTGCCTCCATTAATAATTGTGTGATTTGTTATTATTAGATTTCCTTGCTGTATGTATGGTTATGCATTGTTGCTTGCCTTGATTGGTTCTGAATGTGTGTCCTTTATTCCTTTTACGACGTTAGAAAACGAAGAGGAAGGAAGTGTCGTGAAGATCTGTTTCAAGTTCCAGTCACTCCAAAACCAGGGACACAAGGAGATACCAGGCAAGCCATCCTGATGCTTGCTGATACAATACTTATCATTATCTATCATGCATGTCTTACCTCTGAAGTTTTACAAAAACTTGATTATCAAAACTATTTTTGATGTGGCTATTACTACTATACTAGTATATAGGTTACTATTATGCCAGTAGTTAAACTTGGTAATACCAAGCCCATAAGCCACCACATGGTATTTATTACCATCAAATATACTAGTCCCTAAGTGGACACCCTAAAATTGTGATTCTACAAAACAAAGGCTTTACGGAAAAACCCGGAGAAAAGGCGGATCCTTGTTCTCCGGAGGAATGTGGAAGTGGTCATTTTTGAGAAAGTGGTGTTTTCAAAAATGACACATAACCTAGTCTTCGCCGGACAACCTTTACCGTACTGCCACCCTACCCCAACATGGGCAAGGGGCTTAACTTGAAGTTTGTTCTTATTAGTGTGTTCTATCTCAATGTGCTATAGGGGATGCGATCCTCTGAACCGAATGTCGTGGAGACATATAAAGTGTGGGATTAATTTTCCCTCCGGATGCATCAGTTGAGGCATCCTGGCTTGGCGGGGATTAGCTCGGTGCCGGGGATGTGGTAAATTCAACTGAGAGATAGACACATTCTAGCTTGAACATAGTGGATGGTTATGATCATATACCTGATGTTTACATACTGTTGTTACAGTCCGTGATTGTTCACGGGAGGTGTACTGGATCTGGTGGATGTGTACACCTCTGCAGAGTATAACTTTTTCGAAGAAGCCGCGTCCTCGGATATGGACAGTTGAATGGCCATGTAGCTAGCATTGTGTCAATGTTTTCAAAAAGGAAGTTTTTGAAAAGGGAATTTTGGAAAGGAAGTGTTGAACTTGTGAAGTTCGGAAAGGAATGGAAACTTATACCGTGGAGGTATCGTCGATGATGAAAAGCCAGATGCTGATATACAAAACAAAATGTTTTGCAAAGAAAACCTTTTTTTACTCTAAGCAAGAATTCTGGAAACTGATTCCAAGAAGTTTTGCAAAGAGAAAATATTCTTTAACAAAGTTTTACAAAACCTCTTGTACATGTGATCTCTACAAGAGAAATAAAACTATATTATTTTATTTTCTTCTGAAGTATCTTCTTCAACGGAGATACAGATTAACCTGACTGCAACTGTGGTGTCATCATATATGAACACCATTGGTAGTGAACCATATTTATAGCCTACCTATTCCACCATATAAGCATATTTGCATGTTGGTAAGTGACATGATGGATGTCTTGCTGAGTACATTCAAATGTACTCATTATGGTTTCGCCCCTGGTATCTACTTGCCAGACTTTGAGAAGGAGCCTCCGAAGGATTTCTATGAAGAGAAGTACGGAGCTGACGGCTTTGCGAACTAGGATCGTCTCCGGGTCAGCAGCCTGTAGGTTAAGGCGTGACTTGGGCTCAACTACGTTGTGTTTTATTTGTCTTCCGCTGTGTTTGATAAGTTGCCTGCCCTGTGTGGCAGTTGCGTTAAACTTGATCATGTGTTCTTTTATGTAATACCTTTATGTATTCGTGTAATGGATGATGTATTTCTGTGTGCCAACTGTGTATGTTGTTCACGACTGATCTTTCTGGGATCGTGAATGTATGCATACGTAGGGTTTCAGACTGCCGGTCTGGGGTCCTTACAGAGTTGGTATCAGAGCCATCCTGACCTCAGGAGACCTTAGTTAGCATGGACGTCAGATAGGAAAGAAAAGTATTTTGGAGTAAAAACCTATTTACTATCTAAATTATTTTTATCTAAGGGAATTTTAGTATATTTTCCCTCCTTCTGATCTTTTCAAAAGGTTCTAAATGCATATCAAGGGCGTCCTTGAACAGTGGTTCGAAGGGCGGGCCTTATAGAATTGGTATCTCTCTCGGTTAAGAGTTATTTCTTACTTGTTTGCAACTGCTCCGCTCTGTTTTTGAAACATCTCTCGTCTTTGAAGTTTTCTGTCCAGAAAATAGTTGGAGTTTCAAAAACAGATTGTTGCATAGTTTTACCTCTCTCAGTTAAAAGTTTATTAAAAAACTTTACTTCTATTATCGTGTTTTCACACAAAAATTTGTATACTTGCCGATGTCCCGAGAAGACCAAAATAATTGCCTAGCTCTCTACAGTGATGTGGTCAGAAGTAGATATAGTTCTTCAGCCACTTCTAGGATTTTGGATTAGTCTAGTTTGGAGTAATTTAGAGATGACTCCATGAGTCGCCTTCCCCGACGTAGCTCCAATGGAGCCTTGCTTGTGTGTTTTGGCTTGCTTATGTGTGTCCATAGGACTTTGTGCTATTGTGTGGTGTAGAATTTGGTTCATCTAGGCTTCTATATGTTTGCGAAGTGCTCAAATTTTTGCAAATTTGTGATTGCCCCGCTCTTGTTTTTGAATTGCCTCGTGTTAGATTTTTGGAAGCAAAAATGTTTGTATAGTATTCAAAAACAAGAATTTGTTGCTTAGGCTTATACTTGTGTTCGCTTCATAATGCCACTCGTCGTGAACCACCACCATCTCCCCCACAATCAATGAAAGCACCATTGGGCCTAATAATAGAGGACCATCAAGCCACACGAGCTGATAGCGTTGCTACCAGTGATGCACTCCAACAGATAAAGCTCCAACAACGACAACCTTTAAATAAGAAAAGGCGTGAATGCACCAACCACTACTGACCAAAACCTCTATGTTTGTCTGTTTGCAAAATACTCGTTTTGCCCTGTTGGCTAAATGTCGCACCTGTTTATGTCCCCTTTTAAAAGACCCAACAAGAGAAATCCCCTTTTAAAAGTTATATACCTCCCTCCTCTGGAGAAAGGTGCAAAAGAAGTCTTCACATGCCATGATGCGCAACCCCTCAGAAGCAAATCAAAAGAGCACAATTCAATATTCGACGAATGACGCTAGTCGCATCTTGTCGGGCAAACATTATTAAATAGAAAGCTAACAAGACTAACATGCTTTGCCTAATCTTAGGTTGACACCTAACCAAAGCATGCAAACTACTGACAACTCTTTCTAAACCAAGAAATTAAGTGACTTACGACACCTTTTAATCTAGTTGGTAAAAAGGAGAAGTCACGAGGAAATAAGATGATGACCTATTCGTTTACTAGTCAATCGGATATCGGGTGTATCTACTTTGGAAACCAAATCTTAGTAGACATTTTAGTTACTGTGAAATTCGAGGTTTAGAAATTAAGTGAACGATGGAATGGTTATGATAGATCTGGAAAACAACAGTTTTCCTGTTTTTGTTTCTTTGTGTGCTCTGGATTGAAATAAATTTGTGTGTTATTCAGACTTGCTTCCTAACTTATATGGAGTTGTTCGGACTTGTTATTATGTTGTTTTCTTACAAAAAATCTACCCTAGAAAGTGTGTGCATGATTGGAACTCGAATAAATGTTGTTACCTTCTAGTTTATTAATTGGAAGTATTGTGAGAACTAGATCTGTGTATACTTTCTTAGTAGATTTTGTGCTATGTTTTTCCTTGAGTCCAGTACCATTTAGGTACTGTTATTTTGATGCTTGTACCTATGTTAGCTTGCATGTCTTCTAATAGTAAAGCATGTGTAAGCATTGCTATCAATATGCACTAGTATGCTTCACTAGATTAAATAGCCTTATATTTTTATCTTGTATGCAAAGTTTTTCATGAGTAACCAGAGGCTTAGTACCTATTTTTACTTGGTATTAGTAGGCCATAGCCCACTGGTCCCTTTTCATTTTGGCTTGAGGATGAAAATCCCCAACCATACACATGTGTGAAAATAGCATGTTTCACTATGTGATTGATTTCTATTTTCCACTATGGAAAATATAATTGTTTGTTTTAACTTATGCAAGTGAGAAGTTTATTTCTTATTAGTACATACTAATATGTTTAGGTGTGATCTTTTTGTTAGCATAATATTCCTTAGATGTATCATGTTAAGAAATGTTTCACTATCGTGTGCTAAAATTAAATTGTTCGCAAATAAAATAAATTCCTCTTGATTGGTAGATTGTTTGTGGATAATTTTAAATTGAGTGTATGGATTCTTGAAAAAGTTTAGATAACTTTTCATTAATTGCATAGCTACTGGTTGTGTGAGTATACCTTGCTTGTTTGCTAGTAATTGGTTAAAGAAAAATAGAAATTGCTAGAAGAAATTTATGCATGTTTAATAGTTGTTTCATGGGATTGTTTTGATGTTTGTGCTTACTAGCATGAGTAAGTTTTGTGTAATGTTATTAGGTACATTTATATTCATGACTTGCTTGTTTAAGTTTAAACATCATGATAGCATTGTTTGCTTCTCTAGCGCGAAAACTAGTTTCACCACTAGAAAATGGTGATTTTTGCTCTAGTATTACCCTCTTTTTATTTTACGAGCATATGTGTTGATATAGCATGTTTAGGAAGTTATTACTTCTGTTATAATGCCATGAATTATTTAGTTTCATGTTCTATGGCTATAGGATATGATTATCTCTTATAGCATGCTGGTGCAGATTTTTCATACTAGTGTGTTATTTGTGCAGTCCTGTTCTTGTTTATGCCTGTAAATAGGAGCTTTTATTTTGTGTAAATATGGTATTTTAGAGTATCTTTATGATTGTATTCATTGGTTTTTTTTGCTACTGGTTGTTTGCAAATTGTTCATGATTGATGGATTTCAAAACCTCTAGTAAACAATAACCTAGTGAATTAACAATCTATTCATCTGTGGTGTTGTTTGCTTGCTTATTGGATTTTGTTTAAATGTTTTACCTTAGCATGAGTTTATGCTTGTGTTATGATTGTGCTTAAGAGTATCTTATGAAACTAAAACATCCAACTAAAATCATGAACACTTTAAGTGATAGTTGCTTGTGGTGGGTAATAACCACTGCCGTGGGTATTTGTTTTGTCTGTTTGTTTTACCTTAGCAACCTAACCTTTGCACCCACAAGCTATTTTTTTTTAGCTTCTTATATACCTTGTTATGAGAGTGGTACACCACTCCATATGTGGTATGTAAGATGTGGGATATAGCTAGGAACTCAAGTAATAATTGACGGTACGTTTCCAGGTAGTTTTGCACTAACCTTAATTTTGTAGTGACGTTATCAGAAATTTTAAAAATTGGCGGTTGAGTGAATTGATAATTAGAGATTTTCTGAAAGACGGGTGTTTGGATCTAAGGTTTTTAGTATGACACCCAACTCCCGTGAAAAGAATTTGCTAATTTAGGGAAGTACCCTGCCTCCCAAGAAAAGTCAAAGGGGGGAAGCACCGACACTCCAACACTAACATTGTGTTTGTTGGCCCTCCCTTAGTCCTCGCTTGTGAATCTCGGGGACGAGATTCTTTTTAAGGGGGGAAGACCTGTCACATCCCAATTTTGGAATACCTGTTAACACAGTTGTTTTTGCTAATTGCTTGACTAATAAACCTTGATTGTGTTTGTTTGTGTTTGTTTAAGTGCAACTAAACAAACTTAAAAAGGATAGCAAAGCAGTAAACTAAAAATATTCAACATATTGTTCCAATGACTTTGGCAATATTTTTATAAAGTAAATATTGATCAAAGAGTTTTCCAAAACTATCTTATGAATCCCATATTTGTTGAATATTATTCCAAGACCTAAGTTAAGAAAGAGAAAACACTTAATAGAATTCCCTAAAAGATTATCAGAAAAAGAGGCATTCTTTAGATGCTTCACCAAAAATCTTATCAAATGTTTTTCCAACCTTGCAGGCTTAAAAACAAAAGTATTGGAGAGCATTGACTTGCTATCTCAAGTCATATAAATATTTTGGCAAAGCATTATTAAAGAAAAGCCAAATGCCTTATTAAATAGAAATTCCAATATTTCCAGAAACAGAAAACTAAAACAAGTTACTATTGGAAACTTTCATAAAATGATCTGAAATTAATAACATTGCTTCCTTATATCAAATAAGAAACACACACAAGAGGAGACCAAAATTTGAATCCATTAAAGCCCTGAAAACATGGTTTTTCTCCACAACAACATTTGGGATTTTGAACAAGTTTGTTCTACAAACTTTTTCAAAATGCCATGAAATAAATACCACATGATCTATATCAAAAATAAGGATGAAAACCAAAAGGGCACAAGTTTTTGAATTGTTTAAGTTGCCAAAAACCCCTGTTTTCTTGACAGCACCTTTTTGAAATTTGAACAAGTTTGTTCTATGAAGTAACTCAAAATGACTTTAATTTTCTACCACATAAGGAACACATCAAATAAGGAATGTGTGCCAAATATTATCATTTTTGGAAGCTCCTAAGTAGGTTAATAAATTCAATGTCCATTTATGTAAGAATTCAAATTTGAACAACTTTGAATTATAAAGTTTATCCAATGGAGCCAATTTTCATAGATGTTGTGTATCTAGACTAATAAGAATTTTGGGCAAAAGGAAATTAAATTTTGTCTTTGTTTGCTTGGTGAAAATCACATTGTTCAGAAAGGACAGGGACCTTGTTGAAAATTGCAGGGACCTAAATGTAATCCCAGTCATCATCTTCAACCTCTAGCTCCCTGTAGAAACAGCACCCCTAGCCATGGCTTCGAAGGGAAGGAATCATTGAGGATAAGAGGCCCCCCATGTGCCTTGTCTGCTCCTTGCTCCCTCACTCTCCCCCCCCCCCACTTGAGCTCTCCTCTCTCTCACTGTAATAAAAATTCAAAACCGAACCCTAGCCATTAGAGCTCACCGTCGATTGGCCACTGGGGAGCTCGCCGCTGCTCTCCGTGGTGCTCATTCCTCTCCGCCTTGTCTGGTTGAGAAACTATGTCGAAGGAATCGTGGCGGGAGCACGCGTGGAGGCCGCGCCATCCTCGTTTCCTCTCCGAGTCCGGCGGGCTCCGGCGAGCCATTCCCGCCGACTCACTCCTCCTCCACCCTCTCCGAGCTTCCCACCGCGTCTAGGGTAAGCAGGCGACTCCTCCCGTGCGTTTTCCCCTCTCCCTTCCCTCGGATTTCCTCGCCGAGCCATGGCCGCGTCCGGCCGCCGTGCGCCGCCCGTTGCCGCCGCCCCTCTGGCGCCTCCATGGAAGCGAAAACCGACCCCATTCGCTTCCCCACGACGAGAGCAACGTTTGGCTATGTTTTGTTTGCAGATTGGTGGCCGGAAACGCGAGATTCAAGCTCGCCGGAGACGTTTCCCGCCGGCGGATGACATCATGCCGACGTCGTGATGACGCCGCTCGCCCTGACCCGCGCTGGGCTGGTCAAACTGGCAGGTGGAGCCCGCGCTCGCCTGCATGGCAGCCGCGTGGCGGCCTGGCCCGCGAGTCAGCGGCACAGGCTAGATCCCGCCGCGGTAGGAGTGGATCTGCCCGGCCCATCTCTGGATATGGCCCAATAGTGTTTGATTTTCCATTTTATTTTTACAGAAAAGATACATTGTTACTTTTGAGCCTAAAAGGCAACCTAAAAGATGAAGTTGATCAAACTAAAATTCACAGTGGTACCTCAACTAATTCTAAACCACCTCCAACTTGTAGATCTACTTTTGGATGTATATTTTTGAAATGAAAAATAAATTGGCTACAGGTACCAGAAACACCAAAATGACCATAATTTTTATTTCACAACTCAGAATTAAGTAAGGCCAATTGAATTGGAAAGACCTTGAAATTTCCTAACATGATCAATTAACCTTGCTTCCAAATTCATAGTATTTTTGAAATGGCATGCATTTTGGTAAAACACCAGTGAGGACTTTGGTGATTCTTATAAATTAATTAAAGATGAATTTTGATGAAAACTCAATTGGATGGTCTTGTATATGTTTAGGGATATCCAAACCTAGAAGGGCTTAATTTTTTGAGCATCCTAGAATTTTTGGTGGACAGATCCTTGTTTCACCTGTTTCTGCCATTTTGGCATTTTTAGGTAATTAATTTGTATGAGTTATTTTTGTGTTGCAATATTGTTTTCTAGCATGTATAAGTTGTGTGAACTTGCTTTATAAGATGTGCTTAGCTATTTTAGCATGTTAGAATGTGTGGACTTGGGTGGAGAAGAAATAGAATTTTTATTAATAGCATATGTTATTTTATTCTCTAGTAAAATCTTGCATAGCAATTTTTGAGTGATGAATTGATGTGCAAGCACTTGGATTTTTTTGATTGGATCCAGTGCCATGTTAGTACTTAGTTTGTTTTTTTATCACCTCTGCTAGCTTGCATTTGAGTTGGTAGAAAAGCATGAATAGCTTTGTCATGACTATGAAAATGTTATGGAAAAATTCCCTCATGTGTGGAATTTTTGACATAATTATTTGTGGTTGAGTAGCCACATATTTTTATGTTGTATTCATAGGAACAGTAGCATTTTGATGATGTTATTATGAATACTTGATCCCTAGATTTTTCACTTGTGTGAAAATAATAGCATGAGTAGCATTGCCTTGCTTATTTAAGCACCCTATTATTTTCTGCTTGTATTGTTATTGCACTAGGTGCTAGTTTAGGTTTTTGCTAATTGTTGTCAAGTGTGACCAGGGGCTTTGTGACCTCTTAATGCTTTGTTATGCTAGTGGAACACCCACTGGTTTCATTGCATTTTTGGTGGAAACATTATTTCCCCAAACTAGATGCATTTCTCTTATGTAGTTTCATAACTAATGAGTGCCTAGTATTTTTGCTTTGGGAATTTTTGTGCTAAAAAAAAATGGGTATGCTTCTGTTTGTAAGTGGTTATAATCCTGTGTGGCTTGCTAGGAAAAATCCATTCTTGGAGTGTTGATTGATTCCTCTGAGTAATGCCCTTTTTATTACCACTAGTATGTAGGAGTTGCCCTGCAAATTGATGCATTGTTTTGCTAAATGGGATATTTTTGTTATAGCAAGTATAGATGTTTTTCACTCCTGTTTTTATGACATGGACCCTCTGGTTGTATTTCAATTACTTGATTGAAATTCATCCATTGATTCTTCATGTTTGAGTAGTACTAGTTTCCTTAGCAGTTTTTGTGTTAAGTTATTTTTCCTGCCAACCTGTGTTTGGTATATGTTTATGTATCCTTGCATAAGGACATGTTTTCATTTACCATTATGATAACATGGTTCCTTGTTTGCATTTTAGTATTTTACTTGTTATGCATGCTTGCATAGCAAACCCTTAGTAGAAGCATGTCTATAGGATTCCTCCTTTTTAGTCATTGTTTCTATTGTTCTCACTATGAGAAATTGTGTGTTTTGTGATGAGTCTATTACCTTGTTACACTTGTGTAGGCTCACTGATTTGTAAAAGTAACTTTTACAAATCATGTGTTTTATTTATTCTTAAGGTGAATTTAGACTTAATAGATTAGCTATCTTGTTCTTTTTGTGGTGTGGTTGATAGAACCATTGCCATGATTAATATTGTGCATGTTTTTATACACTTTTAGTAGTCTCACCCTTGTGAAACTAAATGTATTTTGGGCTTATTAATATCTTGGTATGAGAGTGGCACACCCACTGAATCCATGATATTAAGGTTGTGAGTTATTTTCCTCCAACCTTAAGTTGTCTTATTAAATGGCATTTCTGCCAAGTAGGTTTGTTTGATTGTTTGCCTCCATTAATAATTGTGTGATTTGTTATTATTAGATTTCCTTGCTGTATGTATGGTTATGCATTGTTGCTTGCCTTGATTGGTTCTGAATGTGTGTCCTTTATTCCTTTTACGACGTTAGAAAACGAAGAGGAAGGAAGTGTCGTGAAGATCTTTTTCAAGTTCCAGTCACTCCAAAACCAGGGACACAAGGAGATACCAGGCAAGCCATCCTGATGCTTGCTGATACAATACTTATCATTATCTATCATGCATGTCTTACCTCTGAAGTTTTACAAAAACTTGATTATCAAAACTATTTTTGATGTGGCTATTACTACTATACTAGTATATAGGTTACTATTATGCCAGTAGTTAAACTTGGTAATACCAAGCCCATAAGCCACCACATGGTATTTATTACCATCAAAATACTAGTCCCTAAGTGGACACCCTAAAATTGTGATTCTACAAAACAAAGGCTTTACGGGAAAAACCCGGAGAAAAGGCGGATCCTTGTTCTCCGGAGGAATGTGGAAGTGGTCATTTTTGAGAAAGTGGTGTTTTCAAAAATGACACATAACCTAGTCTTCGCCGGACAACCTTTACCGTACTGCCACCCTACCCAACATGGGCAAGGGGCTTAACTTGAAGTTTGTTCTTATTAGTGTGTGCTATCTCAATGTGCTATAGGGGATGCGATCCTCTGAACCGAATGTCGTGGAGACATATAAAGTGTGGGATTAATTTTCCCTCCGGATGCATCAGTTGAGGCATCCTGGCTTGGCGGGGATTAGCTCGGTGCCGGGGATGTGGTAAATTCAACTGAGAGATAGACACATTCTAGCTTGAACATAGTGGATGGTTATGATCATATACCTGATGTTTACATACTGTTGTTACAGTCCGTGATTGTTCACGGGAGGTGTACTGGATCTGGTGGATGTGTACACCTCTGCAGAGTATAACTTTTTCGAAGAAGCCGCGTCCTCGGATATGGACAGTTGAATGGCCATGTAGCTAGCATTGTGTCAATGTTTTCAAAAAGGAAGTTTTTGAAAGGGAATTTTGGAAAGGAAGTGTTGAACTTGTGAAGTTCGGAAAGGAATGGAAACTTATACCGTGGAGGTATCGTCGATGATGAAAAGCCAGATGCTGATATACAAAACAAAATGTTTTGCAAAGAAAACCTTTTTTTACTCTAAGCAAGAATTCTGGAAACTGATTCCAAGAAGTTTTGCAAAGAGAAAATATTCTTTAACAAAGTTTTACAAAACCTCTTGTACATGTGATCTCTACAAGAGAAATAAAACTATATTATTTTTTTTTTCTGAAGTATCTTCTTCAACGGAGATACAGATTAACCTGACTGCAACTGTGGTGTCATCATATATGAACACCATTGGTAGTGAACCATATTTATAGCCTACCTATTCCACCATATAAGCATATTTGCATGTTGGTAAGTGACATGATGGATGTCTTGCTGAGTACATTCAAATGTACTCATTATGGTTTCGCCCCTGGTATCTACTTGCCAGACTTTGAGAAGGAGCCTCCGAAGGATTTCTATGAAGAGAAGTACGGAGCTGACGGCTTTGCGAACTAGGATCGTCTCCGGGTCAGCAGCCTGTAGGTTAAGGCGTGACTTGGGCTCAACTACGTTGTGTTTTATTTGTCTTCCGCTGTGTTTGATAAGTTGCCTGCCCTGTGTGGCAGTTGCGTTAAACTTGATCATGTGTTCTTTTATGTAATACCTTTATGTATTCGTGTAATGGATGATGTATTTCTGTGTGCCAACTGTGTATGTTGTTCACGACTGATCTTTCTGGGATCGTGAATGTATGCATACGTAGGGTTTCAGACTGCCGGTCTGGGGTCCTTACAGAGTTTGTATCAGAGCCATCCTGACCTTAGGAGACCTTAGTTAGCATGGACGTCAGATAGGAAAGAAAAGTATTTTGGAGTAAAAACCTATTTACTATCTAAATTATTTTTATCTAAGGGAATTTTAGTATATTTTCCCTCCTTCTGATCTTTTCAAAAGGTTCTAAATGCATATCAAGGGCGTCCTTGAACAGTGGTTCGAAGGGCGGGCCTTATAGAATTGGTATCTCTCTCGGTTAAGAGTTATTTCTTACTTGTTTGCAACTGCTCCGCTCTGTTTTTGAAACATCTCTCGTCTTTGAAGTTTTCTGTCCAGAAAATAGTTGGAGTTTCAAAAACAGATTGTTGCGTAGTTTTACCTCTCTCAGTTAAAAGTTTATTAAAAAACTTTACTTCTATTATCGTGTTTTCACACAAAAATTTGTATACTTGCCGATGTCCCGAGAAGACCAAAATAATTGCCTAGCTCTACAGTGATGATGGTCAGAAGTAGATATAGTTCTTCAGCCACTTCTAGGATTTTGGATTAGTCTAGTTTGGAGTAATTTAGAGATGACTCCATGAGTCTCCTTCCCCGACGTAGCTCCAATGGAGCCTTGCTTGTGTGTTTTGGCTTGCTTATGTGTGTCCATAGGACTTTGTGCTATTGTGTGGTGTAGAATTTGGTTCATCTAGGCTTCTATATGTTTGCGAAGTGCTCAAATTTTTGCAAATTTGTGATTGCCCCGCTCTTGTTTTTGAATTGCCTCGTGTTAGATTTTTGGAAGCAAAAATGTTTGTATAGTATTCAAAAACAAGAATTTGTTGCTTAGGCTTATACTTGTGTTCGCTTCATAATGCCACTCGTCGTGAACCACCACCATCTCCCCCACAATCAATGAAAGCACCATTGGGCCTAATAATAGAGGACCATCAAGCCACACGAGCTGATAGCGTTGCTACCAGTGATGCACTCCAACAGATAAAGCTCCAACAACGACAACCTTTAAAGAAGAAAAGGCGTGAATGCACCAACCACTACTGACCAAAACCTCTATGTTTGTCTGTTTGCAAAAGACTCGTTTTGCCCTGTTGGCTAAATGTCGCACCTGTTTATGTCCCTTTAAAAGACCCAACAAGAGAAATCCCCTTTTAAAAGTTATATACCTCCCTCCTCTGGAGAAAGGTGCAAAAGAAGTCTTCACATGCCATGATGCGCAACCCCTCAGAAGCAAATCAAAAGAGCACAATTCAATATTCGACGAATGACGCTAGTCGCATCTTGTCGGGCAAACATTATTAAATAGAAAGCTAACAAGACTAACATGCTTTGCCTAATCTTAGGTTGACACCTAACCAAAGCATGCAAACTACTGACAACTCTTTCTAAACCAAGAAATTAAGTGACTTACGACACCTTTTAATCTAGTTGGTAAAAAGGAGAAGTCACGAGGAAATAAGATGATGACCTATTCGTTTACTAGTCAATCGGATATCGGGTGTATCTACTTTGGAAACCAAATCTTAGTAGACATTTTAGTTACTGTGAAATTCGAGGTTTAGAAATTAAGTGAACGATGGAATGGTTATGATAGATCTGGAAAACAACAGTTTTCCTGTTTTTGTTTCTTTGTGTGCTCTGGATTGAAATAAATTTGTGTGTTATTCAGACTTGCTTCCTAACTTATATGGAGTTGTTCGGACTTGTTATTATGTTGTTTTCTTACAACAAATCTACCCTAGAAAGTGTGTGCATGATTGGAACTCGAATAAAAATGAAATAACATTTGTTACCTTCTAGTTTATTAATTGGAAGTATTGTGAGAACTAGATCTGTGTATACTTTCTTAGTAGATTTTGTGCTATGTTTTTCCTTGAGTCCAGTACCATTTAGGTACTGTTATTTTGATGCTTGTACCTATGTTAGCTTGCATGTCTTCTAATAGTAAAGCATGTGTAAGCATTGCTATCAATATGCACTAGTATGCTTCACTAGATTAAATAGCCTTATATTTTTATCTTGTATGCAAAGTTTTTCATGAGTAACCAGAGGCTTAGTACCTATTTTTACTTGGTATTAGTAGGCCATAGCCCACTGGTCCCTTTTCATTTTGGCTTGAGGATGAAAATCCCCAACCATACACATGTGTGAAAATAGCATGTTTCACTATGTGATTGATTTCTATTTTCCACTATGGAAAATATAATTGTTTGTTTTCACTTATGCAAGTGAGAAGTTTATTTCTTATTAGTACATACTAATATGTTTAGGTGTGATCTTTTTGTTAGCATAATATTCCTTAGGGGTATCATGTTAAGAAATGTTTCACTATCGTGTGCTAAAATTAAATTGTTCGCAAATAAAATAAATTCCTCTTGATTGGTAGATTGTTTGTGGATAATTTTAAATTGAGTGTATGGATTCTTGAAAAAGTTTAGATAACTTTTCATTAATTTCATAGCTACTGGTTGTGTGAGTATACCTTGCTTGTTTGCTAGTAATTGGTTAAAGAAAAATAGAAATTGCTAGAAGAAATTTATGCATGTTTAATAGTTGTTTCATGGGATTGTTTTGATGTTTGTGCTTACTAGCATGAGTAAGTTTTGTGTAATGTTATTAGGTACATTTATATTCATGACTTGCTTGTTTAAGTTTAAACATCATGATAGCATTGTTTGCTTCTCTAGCGCGAAAACTAGTTTCACCACTAGAAAATGGTGATTTTTTGCTCTAGTATTACCCTCTTTTTATTTTACGAGCATATGTGTTGATATAGCATGTTAGGAAGTTATTACTTCTGTTATAATGCCATGAATTATTTAGTTTCATGTTCTATGGCTATAGGATATGATTATCTCTTATAGCATGCTGGTGCAGATTTTTCATACTAGTGTGTTATTTGTGCAGTCCTGTTCTTGTTTATGCCTGTAAATAGGAGTTTTATTTGTGTAAAATGGTATTTTAGAGTATCTTTATGATTGTATTCATTGGTTTTTTTTGCTACTGGTTGTTTGCTAATTGTTCATGATTGATGGATTCCAAAACCTCTAATAAACAATAACCTAGTGAATAAATAGTCTATTCATCTGTGGTGTTGTTTGCTTGCTTATTGGATTTTGTTTAAATGTTTTACCTTAGCATGAGTTTATACTTGTTATGATTGTGCTTAAGAGTATCTTATGAAACTAAAACATCCAACTAAAATCATGAACACTTTAAGTGATAGTTGCTTGTGGTGGTAATAACCACTGCCGTGGGTATTGTTTTGTCTGTTTGTTTTACCTTAGCAACCTAACCTTTGCACCCACAAGCTATATTTTTTAGCTTCTTATATACCTTGTTATGAGAGTGGTACACCACTCCATATGTGGTATGTAAGATGTGGGATATAGCTAGGAACTCATAATAATTGACGGTACTTTTCCAGGTAGTTCTGCACTAACCTTAATTTTGTAGTGACGTTATCAGAAATTTTAAAAATTGGCTTGAGTGAATTGATAAAGAGATTTTGAAAGACGGGTGTTTGGATCTAAGGTTTTTAGTATGACATTGAAAAATTTGCTAATTTAGGGAAGTACCCCCTCCCAAGAAAAGTCAAAGGGGGAAGCACCGACACTCCAACACTAACATTGTGTTTGTTGGCCCTCCCTTAGTCCTCGCTTGTGAATCTCGGGGACGAGATTCTTTTTAAGGGGGGAAGACCTGTCACATCCCAATTTTGGAATACCTGTTAACACAGTTGTTTTGCTAATTGCTTGACTAATAAACCTTGATTGTGTTTGTTTGTGTTTGTTTAAGTGCAACTAAACAAACTTAAAAAGGATAGCAAAGCAGTAAACTAAAAATATTCAACATATTGTTCCAATGACTTTGGCAATATTTTCTAAAGTAAATATTGATCAAAGAGTTTTCCAAAACTATCTTATGAATCCCATATTTGTTGAATATTATTCCAAGACCTAAGTTAAGAAAGAGGAAACACTTAATAAATTCCCTAAAAGATTATCAGAAAAAGAGGCATTTTAAATGCTTCACCAAAAATCTTATCAAATGTTTTTCCAACCTTGCAAGGCTTAAAAACAAAGTATTGGAGAGCATTGACTTGCTATCTTAGTCATAAAATATTTTGGCAAAGCATTTAAAGAAAAGCCAAGTGCCTTATTAAATAGAAATTCCAATATTTCCAGAAACAGAAAACTAAAACAAGTTACTATTGGAAACTTTCATAAAATGATCTGAAATTAATACCATTGCTTCCTTATATCAAATAAGAACACACACAAGAGGAGACCAAAATTTGAATCCATTAAAGCCCTGAAAACATGGTTTTTCTCCACAGCAACATTGGGATTTTGAACAAGTTTGTTCTACAAACTTTTTCAAATGCCATGAAATAAATACCACATGATCTATATCATAAATAAGGATGAAAACCAAAAGGGCACAAGTTTTGAATTGTTTAAGTTGCCAAAAACCCTGTTTTCTTGACAGCACCTTTTTGAAATTTGAACAAGTTTGTTCTATGAAGTAACTCAAAATGACTTTAATTTTCTACCACATAAGGAACACATTAAATAAGGAATGTGTGCCAAAAATTATCATTTTTGGAAGCTCCTAAGTAGGTTAATAAATTCAATGTCCATTTATGTAAGAATTCAAATTTGAACAACTTTGAATTATAAAGTTTATCCAATGGAGCCAATTTTCATATGTTGTGTATCTAACTAATAAGAATTTTGGGCAAAAGGAAATTAAATTTTTCTTTGTTTGCTTGGAAAATCACATTTTCAGAAAGGACAGGGACCTTGTTGAAAACAGGGACCTAAATGTAATCCAGTCATCATCTTCAACCTCTAGGTCCCTGTAGAAACAGCACCCTAGCCATGGCTTCGAAGGAAGGAATCATTGAGGATAAGAGGCCCCCATGTGCCTTGTCTCCCCCTTGCCCCTCACTCTCCCCCCCCGAGCTCTCCTCTCTCACTGTAATAAAAATTCAAACCGAACCCTAGCCATTAGAGCTCACCGTCGATTGGCCACTGGGGAGCTCGCCGCCGCTCGCCGTGGTGCTCATTCCTCTCCGCCTTGTCTGGTGAGCTCTGCCGAAGGAATCGTGGCGGGAGCCGCGTGGAGGCCGCGCCATCCTCGTTTCCTCTCCGAGTCCGGCGGCTCCGGCGAGCCATTCCCGCCGACTCACTCCTCCTCCCCCTCTCCGAGCTTCCCACGCGTCTAGGGTAAGCAGGCGACTCCTCCCCCGTTTTCCCCTCTCCCTTCCCTCGGATTCCTCGCCGAGCCATGCCGCGTCCGGCCGCCGTGCGCCGCCCGTTGCCGCCGCCCTCTGGCGCCTCCGGAAGCGAACCGACCATTCGCTTCCCCACGACGAGAGCAACGTTTGGTATGTTTTGTTTGCAGATTGGTGGCCGGAACGCGATTTCAGCTCGCCGGAGACGTTTCCCGCCGGCGGATGACATCATGCTGACGTCGTGATGACCCGCTCGCCTGACCCCGCTGGGCTGTCAAACTGGCAGGTGGAGCCCGCGCTCGCCTGCGTGGCAGCCGCGTGGCGGCCTGGCCCGCGAGTCAGCGGCACAGGCTAGATCCCCGCGGTAGGAGTGGATCTGCCGGCCCATCTGGATATGGCCCAATAGTGATTCCATTTATTTTTACAGAAAAGATACATGTTACTTTTGAGCCTAAAAGGCAACCTAAAAGATGAATTGACCAAACTAAATCAGTGGTACCTCAACTAATTCTAAACCACCTCCAACTTGTAGATCTACTTTTGGATGTATATTTTTGAAATGAAAAATGATTTGGCAACAGGTACCAGAAACACCAAAATGAGCCATTTTTTTTTCACAACTCAGAATGAAGTAGGCCAATTGCATTGGAAAGCCCTTGAAATTTCCTAACAGATCAATTAACCTTGCTTCCAAATTCATAGTATTTTTGAAATGGCATGCAATTTGGTAAAACACCAGAGGACTTTGGTGATTTTATAAAATTAATTAAAATGATTTTGATGAAACTCAATTGGATGGTCTTGTATATGTTTAGGGCTATCCAAACCTAGAAGGGTTAATTTTTTGAGCATCCTAGAATTTTGGACAGATCTTGTTTCATGTTTCTGCCATTTTGGCATTTTTAGTAATTAATTTGTATGAGTTATTTTTGTGTTGCAATATTGTTTTCTAGCATGTATAAGTTGTGTGAACTTGTTTCTAAGATGTGCTTAGCTATTTTAGCATGTTAGATTGTGTGGACTTGAGTGAGAAGAAATAGATTTTTTTAATAGCATATGTTATTTTCTCTAGTTAACTTGCATAGCAATTTTTGAGTGATGAATTGATGTGCAAGCACTTGGATTTTTTTGATTGGATCCAGTGCCATGTTATACTTATTTGTGTTGTTATCACCTCTGCTAGCTTGCATTTGAGTTGGTAGAAAAGCATGAGTAGCTTTGTCATGACTATGGAAATGTTATGGAAAAATTCCCTCATGTGTGGAATTTTTGACATAATTTGTGGTTGAGTAGCCACATATTTTTATGTTGTATTCATAGGACCAGTAGCATTTTGATGTTATTATGAATACTTGATCCCTAGATTTTTCACTTGTGTGAAAATAATAGCATGAGTAGCATTGCCTTGCTTATTTAAGCACCCTATTATTTTCTGCTAGTATTGTTATTGCACTAGGTGCTAGTTTAGGTTTTTGCTAATTGTTGTCAAGTGTGACCAGGGGCTTTGTGACCTCTTAATGCTTTGTTATGCTAGTGGAACACCCACTGGTTTCATTGCATTTTTGGTGGAAACATTATTTCCCCAAACTAGATGCATTTCTCTTATGTAGTTTCATAACTAATGAGTGCCTAGTATTTTTGCTTTGGGAATTTTTGTGCTAAACAAAAATGGGTATGCTTCTGTTTGTAAGTGGTTATAATCATGTGTGGCTTGCTAGGAAAAATCCATTCTTGGAGTGTTGTTGATTCCTCTAGTAATGCCCTTTTTATTACCACTAGTATGTAGGAGTTGCCCTGCAAATTGATGCATTGTTTTGCTAAATGGGATATTTTTGTTATAGCAAGTATAGATGTTTTTCCTGTTTTTATGACATGGACCCTCTGGTTGTATTTCAATTACTTGATTGAAATTCATCCATTGATTCTTCATGTTTGAGTAGTACTAGTTTCCTTAGCAGTTTTTGTGTTAAGTTATTTTTCCTGCCAACCTGTGTTTGGTATATGTTTGTATCCTTGCATAAGACATGTTTTCATTTACCATTATGATAACATGGTTCCTTGTTTGCATTTTAGTATTTACTTGTTATGCATGCTTGCATAGCAAACCCTTAGTAGAAGCATGTCTATAGGATTCCTCCTTTTTAGTCATTGTTTCTATTGTCTCACTATGAGAAATTGTGTGTTTTGTGATGAGTCTATTACCTTGTTACACTTGTGTAGGCTCACTGATTTGTAAAAGTAACTTTTGCAAATCATGTGTTTTATTTATTCTTGAAGGTGAATTTAGACTTAATAGATTAGCTATCTTGTTCTTTTTGTGGTGTGGTTGATAGACCATTGCCATGATTATATTGTGCATGTTTTATACACTTTTAGTAGTCTCACCCTTGTGAAACTAAATGTATTTTGGGCTTATTAATATCTTGGTATGAGAGTGGCACACCCACTGAATCCATGATATTAAGGTTGTGAGTATTTTCCTCCAACCTTAAGTTGTCTTATTAAATGGCATTTCTGCCAAGTAGGTTTGTTTGATTGTTTGCCTCCATTAATAATTGTGTGATTTGTTATTATTAGATTTCCTTGCTGTATGTATGGTTATGCATGTTGCTTGCCTTGATTGGTTCTGAATGTGTCCTTTATTCCTTTTACGACGTTAGAAAACGAAGAGGAAGGAAGTGTCGTGAAGATCTGTTTCAAGTTCCAGTCACTCCAAAACCAGGGACACAAGGAGATACCAGGCAAGCCATCCTGATGCTTGCTGATACAATACTTATCATTATCTATCATGCATGTTTACCTCTGAAGTTTTACAAAAACTTGATTATCAAAACTATTTTTGATGTTGCTATTACTACTATACTATAGGTTACTATTGCCAGTAGTTAAACTTGGTAATACCAAGCCCATAAGCCACCACATGGTATTTATTACCATCAAATATACTAGTCCCTAAGTGGACACCCTAAAATTGTGATTCTACAAAACAAAGGCTTTACGGAAAAACCCGGAGAAAAGGCGGATCCTTGTTCTCCGGAGGAATGTGGAAGTGGTCATTTTTGAGAAAGTGGTGTTTTCAAAAATGACACATAACCTAGTCTTCGCCGGACAACCTTTACCGTACTGCCACCCTACCCCAACATGGGCAAGGGGCTTAACTTGAAGTTTGTTCTTATTAGTGTGTTCTATCTCAATGTGCTATAGGGGATGCGATCCTCTGAACCGAATGTCGTGGAGACATATAAAGTGTGGGATTAATTTTCCCTCCGGATGCATCAGTTGAGGCATCCTGGCTTGGCGGGGATTAGCTCGGTGCCGGGGATGTGGTAAATCAACTGAGAGATAGGCACATTCTAGCTTGAACATAGTGGATGGTTATGATCATATACCTGATGTTTACATACTGTTGTTACAGTCCGTGATTGTTCACGGGAGGTGTACTGGATCTGGTGGATGTGTACACCTCTGCAGAGTATAACTTTTTCGAAGAAGCCGCGTCCTCGGATATGGACAGTTGAATGGCCATGTAGCTAGCATTGTGTCAATGTTTTCAAAAAGGAAGTTTTTGAAAAGGGAATTTTGGAAAGGAAGTGTTGAACTTGTGAAGTTCGGAAAGGAATGGAAACTTATACCGTGGAGGTATCGTCGATGATGAAAAGCCAGATGCTGATATACAAAACAAAATGTTTTGCAAAGAAAACCTTTTTACTCTAAGCAAGAATTCTGGAAACTGATTCCAAGAAGTTTTGCAAAGAGAAAATATTCTTTAACAAAGTTTTACAAAACCTCTTGTACATGTGATCTCTACAAGAGAAATAAAACTATATTATTTTATTTTCTTCTGAAGTATCTTCTTCAACGAAGATACAGATTAACCTGACTGCAACTGTGGTGTCATCATATATGAACACCATTGGTGAACCATATTTATAGCCTACCTATTCCACCATATAAGCATATTTGCATGTTGGTAAGTGACATGATGGATGTCTTGCTGAGTACATTCAAATGTACTCATTATGGTTTCGCCCCTGGTATCTACTTGCCAGACTTTGAGAAGGAGCCTCCGAAGGATTTCTATGAAGAGAAGTACGGAGCTGACGGCTTTGCGAACTAGGATCGTCTCCGGGTCAGCAGCCTGTAGGTTAAGGCGTGACTTGGGCTCAACTACGTTGTGTTTTATTTGTCTTCCGCTGTGTTTGATAAGTTGCCTGCCCTGTGTGGCAGTTGCGTTAAACTTGATCATGTGTTCTTTTATGTAATACCTTTATGTATTCGTGTAATGGATGATGTATTTCTGTGTGCCAACTGTGTATGTTGTTCACGACTGATCTTTCTGGGATCGTGAATGTATGCATACGTAGGGTTTCAGACTGCCGGTCTGGGGTCCTTACAATCGCACTCGAGCTGCGTTCTCCAGTAAACTTTCCGTGTCAACAACACGAAGAAAAATGCTAGCGGACGTGCCTGGTACCCCTTTTAAAGGTTAAGTTCGACTCGATAAGACCTTCACGGCCCATTCGCAACGATCACCCTGCCGAGTTCGAGTTGGAGGTCTCGAATTCGTGTAGGCTAGAACTGTCTTTTCCCTAGATGCAATTAATTGGCCCTTATCTTTCGGGAGAGCCAAGCGACTGAGCCGTACCCTCCTGCGAATATAGCCAACACAAGGCGCATTTACCACTTGATGCTCGAGTACGCGAGAACATCGCGCGCAGGATATACACCCTTGAAACTAGGCAATTGAATGGTCAGTCGAAAAATCCAAGAACGAACGTTGAGTGCTTAGCCGACTGTTCTTAGTCGAATAAACACTCAGGGGCTACTGACTTGGGGATGACTCCTGGACCAGTCGGGTGAGCCTACCCGGTCCAAGGCCCCAGACCAAGGCCCAAAGCAAGACGATATCCCGCTGTTCTAGAAGGACCAGCAGAAGCGGGTCAAGAAGGAAAACTCCTACCGACCTAGAACTAGGGTTTGTAACCCCCTCAGACACGGTTTGAGACCTAGCCACCTGTAAAAGGCAAGGAGAACCACTGAGGGGGGATCCAATCTAGTTTTCACCACCATAGTCGTAAACTCGAGGTCAATCTCTTGACTTAGGCACCCACCATTGTAACCGATCTACTGGTAATACAGATCGCAAGAGCAGGAGTAAGGGTTTTAGCTCTACGAGGGCCCCGAATCTAGGTAAATCGTGCCCCTGTTAGCCGACGATTTTCACCAGCGCCTATTCGTTCTCTTAATCGAAACCCTACCAGATCAACCGAGGGACTTGTCGAGATGACTAATCGACACTGGGCGATGGTGAGATGCGGTTGGACTAAGCCACCGGAGGACTACGTCAAGCTCAATGTGGATGCAACCTACAATGTGGACTCTGCGGAGGGAGAATCGGGGGCGATCATTCGGGATCACGTCGGCTCCTTTATTTATGCAGCGAGATGGAATCTGAGTAATATTGAAGATGCTCCCACGGCAGAGGCTTTGGCACTTCATAACGGTCTCCTCCTAGCGGGTCAGGTGGGGTGCCGCAGAATTTTAGTGGAGTCTGACTGCATGGAAGTTGTCAAAACTATGAAAGATGCTGGCAATTCCCTGGGTACGGCAGCGGCAATATATGAAGAATGCACCTTCCTCTGCTGTAATTTTGTGAGTGTTAAGTTTGCTCACAGTCCTAGGGAAGCCAATGGTGCTGCTAGATTTTTTGAGGTGAGCTAGGAGGTTTGGCATGTCGAACCCCCGGACACCATCAAATTTGTAATCGCGGTGATTTGATCGGGCAGCAAGTTTCTTATGCACTCTTTTACTTATCAGGATATCTAAGGAGACTGAAAGATTTTTAGTGAGGAGGCTTGCTTGCTCTTATTTATATGTAGTGGTTTAAATTTAAAAAAAATTAAAAGTCCGCCTGGATAGGCTCTTCGCCGTGACTTCATTCTCATGCCTCGTTAAGAAAAAGATACAAGCATTTATACGGGCCTACTGTCTAGTAAGGACGACCAAATTTGAATCAAAATATTTTTAATCTGTGGCCTAAACAAAAAAGACAAATATTGGAAAAAAATAGTAATTTTTCTTTTAGAGTCACGATTTTGTGATTTTCTGTATGTCTATTGGACTGGTCCTTGATGAACCGATGGACTAGTTTGGCAAGGCATCGTGTGCGGTTACCGACATAAGCTCCTCTTTCTCTATCAAAACCTGGCATGTACATCCGTTCCGACGAGGGTAGTCTGTAAAAAAATTCCACGTCAGGTATAGACTTTCCATGAGATGGCCAGTACAGCGGAGAGTATGTTTAGTTTGTCTATTGACCACCAAGTCGCACGGAGCCATCCAACCTGTTTCCGTGAAAAAAGGATCTCATCTGACCCACGACACACGACTCCATCCGTACAACGGCAAATTGCCCGTCTATAAGCAGCGATTTTTACGTCAATAGATCGTTGTTAATTCTACCGACAGACTATTCAGTTATTTGTTTTCCCTCCCTCCACGTAATCCATATTCCTAGGTGGACTGCATTACAGACGGCTGACTAGACACTGTTGTAGCGACCAATCGGATAGTACCAACTATGAACGATCCGACATCAAGGATGGAGCCTGCGCATGTAGCCGCCAGCACCGGCGGAGGGACGTCCACGCGGCGGTGGTCAAGACTCTCCGACGATTAACTCGGCATGGTCTTCGCCAGGCTGGACTCCCCGTTTGACCGCGTCCAGTTCGCCGCAGCATGCAAGTCGTGGCGCGCTGCCGTGTCGACGCGGCCCCCGCGGGCGCGCGTCCACCCATGGCTGATCCTCGATCCGCACGACGGCGGCGAGACCAAGCGCGCGTATTGTCCTGCTGACGGCACGATTGTGCCGCTGGCCTCGCTCCTGAGCGAGACGGGCGGGAACCGCTTCGTCGGCTGTCACCCTGGTGGCTGGGTCGCCTACGAGGCTCCGCTGCTCCGCGTCATGAACGTATTCTCGGGCGTTGAGATAGTGCTGCCACCGCCGGCGGATAACATCAGGAGTTTCATTACCCGGAAGGTCATATTCTCCGAGTCGCCCTCCTCGAGCGGTTGTATCCTAGCCGCCATCACCGACAAGCATGAAGTCGTGATATGCTGGCCTGGCAGCCCGGAGACCGGATGGATGACCCGGACATTTTGCAGCCATGGATATCGCCTTCTGCAGAGACCAGCTCTATTGCCTCATGGAAAATACCAAGGAGCTCGCCAGGTTCGAGGTCGGCTTGGACCAATCCGGCATGCCCGTGATCGGAGCGGTCCACTTTTTTTTTTTTTTTTTGAACACTCACGCCTATAAGCTTTATTCAAAAGACGAAAGCCTCTCCGTTTGAAGAATATCAAACAGATAGCCAGGGGGTACATCAAAGTCCAAACTTCCTTCTACTAGTAATGAATTCTTAGCACAACTATGAGCAGCCCTATTAGCAAAACGACCAGCATAATAAAGCTTACACCCCTGAAAACCTCTTGCCACTTCCCTCATATCCTGTAGAATATGAAAACCTACAGATCGATCTTCCTGCTTGTTCTCCCAGAGAGCTACTACACTTGAGCAGTCCGTAGCTATCTCGATCTTCCTGAACCCCTTCTCTTTAGCCAGGTACAGAGCATCACAGCATGCTCGTAGCTCCAGCATTCCAGGATCCTCGATCCCCACATACCTCGTGCATCTACCGGCGATGAATTCACCGTACTCATCACGTGCTACCACCCCGGTACCACCAGTACAAACTGTAGAATCCACGGCCGCGTCTGTATTCAATTTGATCCATCCCTCCTGCGGTCTCTTCCACTTCGTGTCAACTGAGGCCATTCTTGGTTCTCCCCGAGGGATTTCCAAAGCCTTAATGTAACATCCCAAGTATGAAACATCCCTTAGAATGTTTGATTTATTGTTTTAATTCAAGCAATGCATCATGTCATCATTTCATTGCATTTGTTTTATTATTGTTTGCATTGTTACTATTTGTTTTGCATCTGTTTTATCTTGTTTTCATAATTCAAACTCAAACAAATTCAAATGGTTAATTTCATACTTGCTCTGTTACAACTTTTGGAATAAAAATAACAAATAAAAACAACCATTTTATTCCATGTTGCTCACTTGTTAAATTGTTGGTTTAATCAAACCATTAATTCCATCAATAATTTTCTAAATCATTTCAAATTTAAACCAATTCTCAAATCAGTACCTTATTTGAAACCATAAATTCACCACCCAATTGTAAACTCTAAATCACTTTAAAACCCTAGGGGAAACCCTATTGAGTTGCTTTGTTTTTCTAATATTAAGTAGTATTGTAAATTTCATTCAATTTGATTTCAAATACAAACATTATTTTAAAATGTCAATTTTTGAAATCCAATCTTGTAATGTGGTTTCTAATTACCTAATTAGCTTAACTAAATTTTTCTGGAATTTTCCTTAACCAAAACCTTAACAATTTTCTTCCAAAAGCAAAACTACAAAAAAAAAAAAAACAGAAAAAAAAGAATAAAGGAGAAAAAACCAGCTGCGCGCGCGGCAGCTAACGCAGCCCAGCCCGCTAAGCCTACGCGCGCGCGACCCAACCCAACTAACCCCCCGTACCGCTTCGCGATGCGTGCGGTTCTTCTTTTCGGAGTACGGCAGCGCATCGCCGAGCGCCACCGCACCCCCGAGCGACTCCGGCGGCCGATCCGAACCCGCAGCTGCCTATAAAAGCCCTAGAGCACCCCTGGAACCTAAACCCTAGCCCCTAGGTACCCTATCCCCTCTCCGCCGCCGCCAATCGCCTCCTCCCCGTCGAGCTCCCCCTCTCTGAACTTCGTCACCGCCGGCAACCCTCTGAAGATCGCCATGGCGTCGCCCACGTAGCCACCCTCTCCTTGTACCGAGCCCAGGAATCACACCGCCACCTCTCCACCTCTCTGTTGGACACCCTAGCTACCCCGAAGAGCAACCCCATCGACGGCGCCGTCCTCGACTCCTCCACGGCCGCAGTCGTCACCCTCCGTCAGCAGATCGCCACCGGCCCTCTGCTACCTCTACAACGGTGGTGAGCCGCCGTTCTCACCTCCTCCTCCCTCTCTATTGTTCCGTGCATCTCCGCATCCATCACCCATCCGTTCGAGCAGCCACCAGCAGCAGTTCATCTCCGGCGAGCCTCTGTTCTGACGGACGAACAAGTGTTCGTTCTTCAGTTAAGTTCAGTTAACCTCGCGATGCAAGGTTAACCTGTATGCGTCGCTTCCTCTGTCAACTGAACGAGAATACCGCAGCGGTACTGAACCTTGTGTGCGCAGCGCAGGGCGCGGGTTCGAGCCCGCAAGCCCCCACCTTTTTTTTGTGGGTTTTCTTCCACAGCAGCGCGAGGCCCACCTGGCATAGACCCCCCACTGCCACGCAAGCGTTTGCTCAGCTCCACGTTGGCTAGGCCCACGGGACAGTGACAGTGGGTATAGGGCCACTGCGTAACAAAAGTTTTTCTGCGAATTCCAGGGAATTACAAATTCATTTTAATAAACAGATTTAAAACAAAACTTCAAAATTCAATATCTTTTGTTTTATAATTCCAACAAATACAAACTTTATATGAATTCTGATCCAAATTTCCTAAACTTTCCAAATATCCAAATTGTGTACTGTTTTGAAAACTTCAAATGCATTTAAAATTCAAATTTAAATAATTGAAATGTTAATTTGTAAATTCCATAACTAATTATTTATTAATCCAATAAATGCAAATAAAATATGTTTTCCATACCATTTTAAATAACCTATTCAAATAATATTTTTGTTTACTGGTTTGAATAATTAAAATTGTCTAAACAATTTAAATCTTGTTTAATTCAATTAAATTTGATAAAATCATAACTTGCTTAATATAAAATATTTTTGAACATGCAAAATATGTTTTCAAACCATCAAAGTGTGAACTTTTCAAATATGAACTTGAATTTATGATTTGAACAATTAAAATTCAAATAATATTTAAGCTTGTTTGAAATTCAATTAAAAATTGTTTAATATTGCTTAATTCATAATAAATTCATCCTAATTCAAATTTCAAAATGTGAAACATGTAATCCAACTAAAATTTGATGTTCTTTTCAAATATAAATTTTGCTAATTGTTTTGCACACTTGGTGAAAACAATAGTTGCATGTGTGGCATGTTTAAGTAACCAAAATTTCCCAAACTTAATAAATAATTTCTAAACTTGTTTTATTCCTTTTCCTTTGCATCTATCATTGTTATTTATTGTTATCTGTTGTTATCTTGTCATCATCATCATGCATGCATCATGATAACAACTATCACATAATAAATAATTGTAAATCATCTGTTCCACTTATTTCAATGGATCCTTTTCCATATGCAACCCTTGCATATGGGTCCATTTAATTTGTGCTATCATGTTAGTTAGTTTATTTTGATGCACCTATTAATTTGTCATGCATCATATTGATTGTGCACAATGCCATGACAATGCTTGTTTACATTACTGTTTTGTTTGTTTGCTTCTTCTCGAATAGACGACGACGTTGAGACAGACGACCTTTACAGCAACCCTTCTGAGGATCTAGCTCAGTACCCGGCTGTTCAGTTTGCAGGCAAGTTATCACTCACATGAACCATCGTGTTCCTTTCAACCCTGGTTACCGATACTTTCCGTTGTCTATACTTGCTAGCCTTAGTGGTAGATGTTTCTGTTACGAACCTATCACATGAATCCTTTAACCCATGATATTGCCTTCATCACCCCTCCTACAACCCATGGTTTGAGCCAGTGTCTTACTAGCATGCTTAGGTTGTTTTGCTCGAGTCTGTTAACCGTTACTTTACAGTTACTATATCTTTATTATGTTTTGGGGCTCGATGTTTAATCAATCAATCAATCATGCTAATGTTATTACTGTTAATAATAACTTGATGATAAGGCACCGGCAGGAGGCCCTGTGTGGTTTTGAGGCCTGCTAGTGTCGACCCTAATAGGAAAAGGGTCTTGTCTACTGATCCATGATGAGCGCACTACCCGCATGTGGGAAGCGAGTATGGGCGCCCCCCTCAATTTGATTCGATTCGCATCTCGTCCAAATCATCTCATTTAGTTCGTGCTTTCTATTTGCCGCATGCATGTTTTTGCGAGCCCAGCGCAGGGTGGAACTTTTGTAGTCGGCATATAGGGGGACACGTTCTTAGAGTGCTATGAGGGTCCATTTTCTTCTGGGCTCGATTAGCCGTGCGCCCAAGGTGCTTTGGGCTTGATGCGGAGAAGAGTTGAATTGTGTTGAGTGCCCCGCTTGGTGGGAGGCATCCCATCTGGCGGGTTATTCATACGTGTACGGCCAATTGGTGCAACCCTGCAGGGATAATCTTCTCGAGAAGCCGTGTTTTCCGCGGTTATGGATTACTTGGTGACAGTACTGGCTAACAAGTACTCAGGACAACTTCAACATAATGATCAATCATGTTTCACCCAATGATTAATAACTTGACTAGTAATAGGTTATTCACACAAATAACTTGATTCATCTTAATCCAACTGTGTGGGTTATCCTCGGATTGCTTCTTTGGATAAGGGGCGAGATCTAGGATGGGTTTGTTTGTTATCTTCCAGTTGGTTACAACCCTCGATCTTATCCCCTTCTGATAGTTGGACATGCTAGAATCTCTGTAGTTGGTTAGCGCAGCCAGTTGCAGCATTTTATATACCCTTCTTTCCGTTGAACCCAAGTCATCTGTGCTTGTGTTGACGGGCTATACTTTGGTGAACTGTGAGTCTTGCTTGCCAGTACTTGGATGTACTGACCCCGCTGGGGCTGTGGTTTACGCAGACTACGACTATGGCTACGATGACCACCAGGATGGCTACTTCCTGGAGTTTGACGAGACTGCAGACGAGTAGTTAGCTGGACCAGGGCAGGATCCAGAACCTACGTGGATGGGCTTCGTCTTCTTTATTTTCTCCGGCTTCTTAAGCCTGTTAGATTTGTCTGTACCCAGACACCTTTGATTGCTTCCGCTGATGTAATGAATGCTATGTTGGGACATGTGTCCTCTGGATGATTGTATTTGCTATTTCTGCCTTAGTGAAGGCCATTTGCAACCTTATTTCAATCTTTTGTGTCTTAGAGATATGTTGTGATCATCATTCGTTCAAAGCTGTTGACGTACAGTGTGTGATTGATATGAAGTACGTCGACAGTAGTGCCTATGACTTCTGGTGGATAGTTTACATCGACGGTGGAATAGCAGGGCTTGTGTTGTCGCGCATAAGCGCAGCCTACCAGGAAGCTGGGACGTGGGAGGTATGCCCCATAATCCAAGCACCTGCTATCCAGTTCGTACGATGAGTATCCCTTAGAAGCCAGGGTGCGACAAATGGTATCAGAGCCTGTCTGCCTGTAGGATCCCCTTTTACTGGTCGCAGTTGAGTCTAGAAACTATTTTGTAGCTATACAGGAAAAATGAAACGTGAGAGTAGGAATTCTGCCATTTTTTCTTCTTTCCCCACCCACCCACCCTTTTCTGGTAAGGAAGTGCAACGTTGTTTTCTGTTCTCACCTAAACTTTCAAGTTAGGATTTCACGTGTTTTGGGTTCTCTGTAGTACCTCAGGAGTTGTTGGTCTAGAGTTTCCCGATGTTGCTTCAATATCATGTTCTTTTCAACATCCTTATCGTCCTTTGAACCTTGTTGTTGTTTTCCACATCCTTGTTCTTCTACCGGAGTCTAATCAAAACCTCCCAAATCATCTGCAGATGGATCTCAGGTTCTACCCGCAGGTGGTTCGGATGACTCGCTGTGAGAGCACCGCCGGTTATCCGGAGATGCTGAGAGACATGGTTACCTATCTGGGGTTCCGTTGGGCACCGGAGTACCAGGTCTACGAGCAGCAGCGAGAGTTTGACCAGACTTGCTACCGGGCTATCGTCTACATTCTGTCGGATGATGGCAGGAGCATTGCCCACCGCTACGAGGCAGTAGGTTCCACAGTGGATATGGCCGTGCAGCAGGCAGCGTACGTGAGTCTCACCGTTCTCCGTGCTGACTACTGGGGGTTTGATGATTCCATCTATCGTCACATTCCCCGTGGTTACATCACGGCAGCGGGAGTTCACTTCACTGTCCACCGCGACCTGGATACCTACGAGTCTGATAGCTCCAGGCTGCACACCACTGCTCAGTTCGTGAGGCACAGTGATGCAGTTGCTTCCGCACTCTCTCAGGAGTTAGCCTCAGTCAGGGAGCAGCTCCACCTTGCTCTCACCCGTCTGGCGACGTACACCACAGACTTCGTTGGAGACGAGCGCTTTGCACTTTTCACTCAGACACTTGGTTTTCCTCTGCCAGATGCTGGAGGTTACGAGCCGATCAGAGGCCCACTTCTCGACCTCGGAGCTGGTTACACAGGGATTCCCCGCTATGGAGCACAGGGAGACGACGCTTTCTACTTCACCACACCGAGAGTTGCTCTTAGAGCAGTTCCTATCTACAGGGATCGTCGTGATACTACTTCCGTGGGGTTCCTCCTCACCGTATCTCTCGTCGTACTACTCACCGCCGTCCTGCGTGATGAGCATGGGAGTACCGATGTATCCGTTCCTAGCTATGATTAGTTATCCTTTGGCATTCGAACCATTTATTGGTCTGTTGGATATTCTGATGTATTTGAACATGTGATGATGTACCTGTTGGTTATCTATTCATGCGTCGGAATAATCTATCTTTCGGTTACCAAGTCTATCCTTTTCTGTTGTTGTGCTAAAATGAATTTCTGTTCAGGATGCCTCCAACCAGGAACAACCCGCCTCCGCCACCACCAATGGGGGAACTGTTAGCTCAGATGACCCAAGTGGTGACACAGATGGCCCAGATCCAGGCTAACCAGCACCACAACCAGAATGCTCCGCGAGTCAGCATTAAGGAGTTTCTGAGCGTGGGGCCAAGAGCTTTCGTGGCAACACGTGAGCCTCTAGATGCTGATGACTGGATCAGGGAGATCAACAGGGCTCTGGAGATAGCTCATGTTGCTGAGGAAGATAAGGTCAAGTATGCCACCTACCTACTGAAGGGTCAGGCAGCTACTTGGTGGGAGAACTACCAGACCATGAGAGTTGGCTTTCCTATCACCTGGGGATGTTTCAAGGATGCCTTCCTGAAGCACCACATCCCGGATGGTCTCATGGAAAGGATGCGTGAGGAATTCTGCTCTCTCAGACAGGGCAAGCTGGATGTTCTCGGCTACCAGAACGAGTTCAATCGTCTCGCTCGGTACGCTGGTGACGAAGTGTCCACTGAAGCCAAGAAGATGGCAAGGTTCCGCCGAGGTTTTAACCCGGAACTGAAGTACGCTCTCACCAACATCAAGTGCAAGGACTTCGTGGAGCTCGTGAACACCGCGCTCAATGAGGAGAATGGGCGCAAGGCGTTCGAAGAGTCTCGTAAGCACTCGCGTGAGGGTGGTTCCTCCTCCAACATGACCACCCCTCCGCAGAAGCGCGGCATCTGGGTGCCAAATGGTGCTGTCACTCGGGCTCCAAATGCCCAAGCTTCTCCAGGCTTTGGTCCCCGCCCACCCAACCCATCTCAGATGCAGGGTCAGAGGTTTCCGGTGGGGCAGCCAAGGCCAGGTCCTTCTCGTGTCGTCACTTGCTACAAGTGCAAGGAGACTGGACACTATGCTGATAAGTGCACTCAGAAGCAGCTACCCCTACCTCCTCGCCCCAACACCAACCAGGCTATGGTTCGTGCTCCCCCGGCTAAAGCCTTCAACTCCAACAACAGGCCTGTCGGGAGGACCGCGAGGGTGAACCATATCAAGGCCGACAAAGCTGAGGAGGCTGCTGACATCGTTCTCGGTATATTACCCGTAAACTCTATTCCAGCTAAAGTGTTGTTTGATACTGGAGCATCGCATTCCTTTGTGTCAAAGATTTTTGCAAAAGCATACAACCTAGTTCTGGTTCCGCTAAGCAATCAAATGACTGTTCACTCTCCGGGACCGGAAATGTTGACTTCCAAGATAAGCATGGACAATCAGATCCTAATTGGAGGTCGCATATTCCTTGCTTCACTCATGTTGCTGGGAAATTCTGACATTGATGTCATTCTGGGTATGGATTGGTTGAAGACCCACAAAGCTAAAATTGATTGTGCTCAAAAGTCAATAACTCTCTCCCACAATTCAGGCCAGATAGTCTATTCTCCATATGGATCAAGTTCTGTTCACCTGTTCAACCTCGATGCCAAACCCCTTCCTGCAATTGAAAATGTTCCGGTGGTTTGTGAATTCCCTGACGTCTTTCCAGAAGAGTTGCCAGGGATGCCTCCGGACAGAGCAGTTGAGTTCGTGATCGAGCTTGAGCCAGGTACTGCTCCAATCTCTAAGCATCCATACAAGATAGCTCCTCCTGAACTGAAATTGTTGAAGGAGCAAATCGATATGTACATGGACAAAGGTTACATTCAGCCTAGTTCCTCCGCTTGGGGTTGCCCAACTCTGTTTGTTGCCAAGAAGGATCAAACAAAAAGACTCGTGGTTGACTATCGTCCTCTCAACGAGAAAACCATCAAGAACAAGTATCCACTTCCTCGTATCGATGATCTTTTTGATCAACTTGCTGGAGCCTCAATATTCTCAAAGTTGGACTTGAGGATGGGGTACCATCAGATAAAGATCAGAAAGGAAGATATTCCTAAGACAGCTTTCACCACTCGTTACGGTCTATATGAATACACCGTCATGTCCTTTGGTCTCACCAATGCACCGGCAACGTTCTCAAGACTCATGAATTATGTCTTCCATGAATACCTCGACAAGTTCGTTGTGGTATATCTCGATGACATTCTGGTCTACTCAAAATCCGAGGAAGAGCATGGAGAACACCTTCGTCTCACTCTCATGAAACTTCGCGAGCATCGTCTGTATGCCAAGTTTTCCAAATGTGAGTTCTGGATTCCAGAAGTTGCATATCTTGGTCATATCATCTCTGCCAAGGCATTGCCATTGACCCGGAAAAGGTTAAGGCAATTGTTGACTGGAAACCCCCTAAGACGGTGAAGCAAGTCAGAAGTTTTCTTGGCTTGGCTAGCTATTGCCGTCGTTTCGTCCAAAACTTTTCCAAGATTGCCAAACCTCTCACTGATCTCACAAAGAAGGACAAAAAGTTCGTTTGGACTCCACAATGTGATGAGAGTTTCAACCTCCTGAAGACTAAACTCACTTCCACACCTGTTCTGGTTGGCCCCGACACTACCAAACCTTTCCAAATATTCTGTGATGCATCTCTCCAAGGCCTAGGAGCAGTTCTTATGCAAGAACGTCAAGTTGTGGCTTATGCTTCACGTCAGTTGAACCCACATGAGCAAAACTATCCCACTCATGATCTTGAACTTGCAGCAGTTGTGTTTGCCCTCAAGAAATGGAGACAATACTTGTTGGGTAACAAAACTGAAATCTTTTCCGATCACAAGAGTCTGAAATACATCTTCACTCAGCCAGATCTAAACCTCAGGCAAAGGAGATGGACTGAGAAGATTAAAGACTTTGATCTCACCATTTCTTACACTCCAGGCAAGGCTAATGTTATGGCCGAGCTCTCAGTCGCAAATCCTATTGCAATAATCTCATGATCATGGAAAGCCAACCTCCACTTCATGAAGAATTCCAGAAGCTGAACCTTGGTCTTGTCCTGAAGGATACCTTGCTAGCTTGACAGCCAGCCCAACTCTCGAGGACAAGATTCGTTCTGAACAACTTCGTGATAATGAAATCAAGAAGATTGTAGAGCACATCAAGGAAGGCAATGATAAATTCAAGTCCTTCTCAATTGATGACAAGGGAACTGTGTTCTTTGAAGGACGCATTGCAGTTCCTCAGATCCAAAGTCTCAAGGATATCATTCTCAAGGAGGCTCATGAAACTCCTCTATCCATCCACCCTGGAAGTACAAAGATGTACCAGGATCTCAAGACTCTGTATTGGTGGCCTGGCATGAAACGTGAAATTGCTCAATACGTTTCTGAATGCGACGTTTGTCAACGTGTTAAGGCAGTCCATCAGAAAACAGCAGGTCTACTCCAACCTCTAAAAATTCCTGAGTGGAAGTGGGACATGATTGAAATGGACTTCGTTACTGGGTTTCCAAAGTCCAAAAAGGGCAACGATGCAATCTTCGTTGTTATTGATCGTCTCACTAAGGTCGCTCACTTCTATGCTGTAAAGGAAACTATCTCAGCTAGCCAGTTAGCAGAGCTCTACACAGCAAAGGTTGTTCCTCTTCATGGTGTTCCATTGGAAATAAGCTCAGACCGTGGAAGTATTTTCACTTCTCATTTCTGGAAGAGTTTTCAAGAAGCATTGGGCACCAAACTTCTGTTCAGCACAGCTTATCACCCTCAGTCTCAAGGGCAAGTAGAAAGAGTCAATCAGATTCTCGAGGATATGCTCAGAGCATGTGGTCTCTCCTTTGGCATGAAATGGGAGGATTGCCTTCCATATGCTGAATTCTCCTACAACAACAGCTACCAGGCAAGCCTAGGCATGGCACCATTTGAGGCACTGTATGGTCGCAGATGCAGGAGTCCAATCAATTGGTCTGGAGCTGGTGAACGATCACTCTTGGGCCCTGACATTGTTAAGGAAGCCGAGGATAAAGTTCGTATCATTCGTGACAATCTCAGGATTGCTCAATCTCGTCAGAAGAGCTATTATGATAGCAAGCACAGGGATATGATCTATGCACCTGGTGATAAGGCATATCTCCGTGTAACTCCCCTCAGAGGCACTCATCGTTTTGGTGTGAAAGGAAAGCTTGCACCAAGATACATTGGTCCTTTCAACATTCTTTCAAGGCGGGCAGAAAATGCTTATCGTCTTGAGCTTCCAGAAAAACTATCCAAGGTGCACGATGTGTTCCACGTGTCACAACTCAAGAAGTGTTTCAAAGATCCAGATAGTGCAGTTGATCATGATTCCATTGAGCTGCAAGATGATCTATCTTATGAGGAGCACCCTATTCGTATTCTCGATGAGACCGAGCGTAAGACTCGCAACAAGAGCACCAAGTTCTTGAAAGTCCAATGGTCGCATCATTCCGATAAAGAGGCAACGTGGGAGACCGAAGAGGATCTTCGCAAGAAGTATCCGGACCTTTTCACAACTCAGTAAGGAATCTCGGGGCGCGATTCGTTCAAGGGGGGGCGTTTTGTAACATCCCAAGTATGAAACATCCCTTAGAATGTTTGATTTATTGTTTTAATTCAAGCAATGCATCATGTCATCATTTCATTGCATTTGTTTTATTATTGTTTGCATTGTTACTATTTGTTTTGCATCTGTTTTATCTTGTTTTCATAATTCAAACTCAAACAAATTCAAATGGTTAATTTCATACTTGCTCTGTTACAAATTTTGGAATAAAAATAACAAATAAAAACAACCATTTTATTCCATGTTGCTCACTTGTTAAATTGTTGGTTTAATCAAACCATTAATTCCATCAATAATTTTCTAAATCATTTCAAATTTAAACCAATTCTCAAATCAGTACCTTATTTGAAACCATAAATTCACCACCCAATTGTAAACTCTAAATCACTTTAAAACCCTAGGGGAAACCCTATTGAGTTGCTTTGTTTTTCTAATATTAAGTAGTATTGTAAATTTCATTCAATTTGATTTCAAATACAAACATTATTTTAAAATGTCAATTTTTGAAATCCAATCTTGTAATGTGATTTCTAATTACCTAATTAGCTTAACTAAATTTTTCTGGAATTTTCCTTAACCAAAACCTTAACAATTTTCTTCCAAAAGCAAAACTACAAAAAAAAATAAAACAGAAAAAAAAAGAATAAAGGAGAAAAAACCAGCTGCGCGCGCGGCAGCTAACGCAGCCCAGCCCGCTAAGCCTACGCGCGCGCGCGACCCAACCCAACTAACCCCCCGTACCGCTTCGCGATGCGTGCGGTTCTTCTTTTCGGAGTACGGCAGCGCATCGCCGAGCGCCACCGCACCCCCGAGCGACTCCGGCGGCCGATCCGAGCCCGCAGCTGCCTATAAAAGCCCTAGAGCACCCCTGGAACCTAAACCCTAGCCCCTAGGTACCCTATCCCCTCTCCGCCGCCGCCAATCGCCTCCTCCCCGTCGAGCTCCCCTCTCTGAACTTCGTCACCGCCGGCAACCCTCTGAAGATCGCCATGGCGTCGCCCACGTAGCCACCCTCTCCTTGTACCGAGCCCAGGAATCACACCGCCACCTCTCCACCTCTCTGTTGGACACCCTAGCTACCCCAAAGAGCAACCCCATCGACGGCCGTCCTCGACTCTCCACGGCCGCAGTCGTCACCCTCCGTCAGCAGATCGCCACCGGCCCTCTGCTACCTCTACAACGGTGGTGAGCGCCGTTCTCACCTCCTCCTCCCTCTCTATTGTTCCGTGCACCGTCCGCATCCATCACCCATCCGTTCGAGCAGCCACCAGCAGCAGTTCATCTCCGGCGAGCCTCTGTTCTGACGGACGAACAAGTGTCCGTTCTTCAGTTAAGTTCAGTTAACCTCGCGATGCAAGGTTAACCTGTATGCGTCGCTTCCTCTGTCAACTGAACGAGAATACCGAAGCGGTACTGAACCTTGTGTGCGCAGCGCAGGGCGCGGGTTCGAGCCCGCAAGCCCCCACCTTTTTTTTTGTGGGTTTTCTTCCACAGCAGCGCGAGGCCCACCTGGCATAGACCCCCACTGCCACGCAAGCGTTTGCTCAGCTCCACGTTGGCTAGGCCCACGGGACAGTGACAGTGGGTATAGGGCCACTGCGTAACAAAAGTTTTTCTGCGAATTCCAGGGAATTACAAATTCATTTTAATAAACAGATTTAAAACAAAACTTCAAAATTCAATATCTTTTGTTTTATAATTCCAACAAATACAAACTTTATATGAATTCTGATCCAAATTTCCTAAACTTTCCAAATATCCAAATTGTGTACTGTTTTGAAAACTTCAAATGCATTTAAAATTCAAATTTAAATAATTGAAATGTTAATTTGTAAATTCCATAACTAATTATTTATTAATCCAATAAATGCAAATAAAATATGTTTTCCATACCATTTTAAATAACCTATTCAAATATAATTTTTGTTTACTGGTTTGAATAATTAAAATTGTCTAAACAATTTAAATCTTGTTTAATTCAATTAAATTTGATAAAATCATAACTTGCTTAATATAAAATATTTTTGAACATGCAAAATATGTTTTCAAACCATCAAAGTGTGAACTTTTCAAATATGAACTTGAATTTATGATTTGAACAATTAAAATTCAAATAATATTTAAGCTTGTTTGAAATTCAATTAAAACTTGTTTAATATTGCTTAATTCATAATAAATTCATCCTAATTCAAATTTCAAAATGTGAAACATGTAATCCAACTAAAATTTGATGTTCTTTTCAAATATAAATTTTGCTAATTGTTTTGCACACTTTAAATTGGTGAAAACAATAGTTGCATGTGTGGCATGTTTAAGTAACCAAAATTTCCCAAACTTAATAAATAATTTCTAAACTTGTTTTATTCCTTTTCCTTTGCATCTATCATTGTTATTTATTGTTATCTGTTGTTATCTTGTCATCATCATCATGCATGCATCATGATAACAACTATCACATAATAAATAATTGTAAATCATCTGTTCCACTTATTTCAATGGATCCTTTTCCATATGCAACCCTTGCATATGGGTCCATTTAATTTGTGCTATCATGTTAGTCAGTTTATTTTGATGCACCTATTAATTTGTCATGCATCATATTGATTGTGCACAATGCCATGACAATGCTTGTTTACATTACTGTTTTGTTTGTTTGCTTCTTCTCGAATAGACGACGACGTTGAGACAGACGACCTTTACAGCACCCCTTCTGAGGATCTAGCTCAGTACCGGCTGTTCAGTTTGCAGGCAAGTTATCACTCACATGAACCATCGTGTTCCTTTCAACCCTGGTTACCGATACTTTCCGTTGTCTATACTTGCTAGCCTTAGTGGTAGATGTTTCTGTTATGAACCTATCACATGAATCCTTTAACCCATGATATTGCCTTCATCACCCCTCCTACAACCCATGGTTTGAGCCAGTGTCTTACTAGCATGCTTAGGTTGTTTTGCTCGAGTCTGTTAACCGTTACTTTACAGTTACTATATCTTTATTATGTTCTGGGGCTCGATGTTTAATCAATCAATCAATCATGCTAATGTTATTACTGTTAATAATAACTTGATGATAAGGCACCGGCAGGAGGCCTGTGTGGTTTTGAGGCCTGCTAGTGTCGACCCTAATAGGAAAAGGGTCTTGTCTACTGATCCATGATGAGCGCACTACCCGCATGTGGGAAGCGAGTATGGGCGCCCCCCTCAATTTGATTCGATTCGCATCTCGTCCAAATCATCTCATTTAGTTCGTGCTTTCTATTTGCCGCATGCATGTTTTTGCGAGCCCAGCGCGCAGGGTGGAACTTTTGTAGTCGGCATATAGGGGGACACGTTCTTAGAGTGCTATGAGGGTCCATTTTCTTCTGGGCTCGATTAGCCGTGCGCCCAAGGTGCTTTGGGCTTGATGCGGAGAAGAGTTGAATTGTGTTGAGTGCCCCGCTTGGTGGGAGGCATCCCATCTGGCGGGTTATTCATACGTGTACGGCCAAATTGGTGCAACCCTGCAGGGATAATCTTCTCGAGAAGCCGTGTTTTCCGCGGTTATGGATTACTTGGTGATAGTACTGGCTAACAAGTACTCAGGACAACTTCAACATAATGATCAATCATGTTTCACCCAATGATTAATAACTTGACTAGTAATAGGTTATTCACACAAATAACTTGATTCATCTTAATCCAACTGTGTGGGTTATCCTCGGATTGCTTCTTTGGATAAGGGGCGAGATCCAGGATGGGTTTGTTTGATGTTATCTTCCAGTTGGTTACAACCCTCGATCTTATCCCCTTTCTGATAGTTGGACATGCTAGAATCTCTGTAGTTGGTTAGCGCAGCCAGTTGCAGCATTTTATATACCCTTCTTTCCGTTGAACCCAAGTCATCTGTGCTTGTGTTGACGGGCTATACTTTGGTGAACTGTGAGTCTTGCTTGCCAGTACTTGGATGTACTGACCCCGCTGGGGCTGTGGTTTACGCAGACTACGACTACGGCTACGATGACCACCAGGATAGCTACTTCGTGGAGTTTGACGAGACTGCAGACGAGTAGTTAGCTGGACCAGGGCAGGATCCAGAACCTACGTGGATGGGCTTCGTCTTCTTTATTTTCTCCGGCTTCTTAAGCCTGTTGGATTTGTCTGTACCCAGACACCTTTGATTGCTTCCGCTGATGTAATGAATGCTATGTTGGGACATGTGTCCTCTGGATGATTGTATTTGCTATTTCTGCCTTAGTGAAGGCCATTTGCAACCTTATTTCAATCTTTTGTGTCTTAGAGATATGTTGTGATCATCATTCGTTAAAAGCTGTTGACGTACAGTGCGTGATTGATATGAAGTACGTCGACAGTAGTGCCTATGACTTCTGGTGGATAGTTTACATCGACGGTGGAATAGCAGGGCTTGTGTTGTCGCGCATAAGCGCAGGCCTACCAGGAAGCTGGGACGTGGGAGCAGTTATGCCCCATAATCCAAGCACCTGCTATCCAGTTCGTACGATGAGTATCCCTTAGAAGCCAGGGTGCGACACTTAATAATATCTTCGATGATCACCATCGATTGCTTGGGCTGGTATTTCTCTTCCCCATGGGTGTATCTATTCCGGCTATGCCAAATAGCCCATATTACCGAAATTAACACTGCTGCCACCTGTGGAGAAATAAAGATGGGATCAAGCAGATCTTCTGTCCATGTCATCGGATGCAACCTAGGCAGCTTAACTTCCAGGTTCACCTCTGCAGCGTCCCAAAACT
The DNA here is from genome assembly GCA_028641055.1 of Alopecurus myosuroides. NCBI lineage: Eukaryota > Viridiplantae > Streptophyta > Magnoliopsida > Poales > Poaceae > Alopecurus > Alopecurus myosuroides. The sequence continues at coordinate 926,253 of JAPCYS010000009.1, read as the reverse complement.
TCCTCGCATGATCACATGAAATCATAGAATGAAACAGTGATTCATCGGAGTACCCACACATTGGGCAAGTGGGTGTTTCCCTTATATGTCTTCTGAACATCTCCCCGTAGCTCGGCAATAAAATTTTCACCACGCCACCAAAACACTCTAATTTTTGGAAGCACTTGCAATTTCCAGAGCCTGCGCCACACATCTCCTTTGCTCCTCGAGTTACCCACGTCCAGCTCTTGTTTAAAATTTTTGTTCTACCATGTTTCTATAAGCCGAACGAACTGAATACAGTCCATTGCGCTCCCAGGCCCATGCCCAAAAATCTGGACCCGCACGCCTCGGTCTTGGCATCGCCAAAATTGCCGCTGCATCGGGCGGAAAGAAAATTTTTGTTACCAGAGGAACATTCCACTGTGAGTTGGTCGGACTGATCAGATCAGACACCAACTGTACGGGTGTATCAACTAATCTGCCCATCGGTTTCATAGTATCCGTGTTTTTGATCCACGATCATGCCAAATTTCCGTAGTGGTTCCATCGCCCACTCTACGAATAAGTCCCTTCTGTAGCAACACCCGCCCCTTGACGATCGCCTGCCAGGTCGGTGAAGCCCCAGATGGGCAATTCGCTGTCAGAAACCCCTCGTTAGGGTAGTAACGTCCCTTTAGCACTCGAGCACACAGGCTCTCCGGTCTCTCCAACAGTCTCCACGCTTGTTTCGCAAGCATGGCATCGTTAAAGATTTCCAAATCACGAAAGCCAAAACCACATTGGATTTCGAGATAGCCATATTCTCCAGATTGCCAGTGCATTCCCTTCTTATCAAGTGATCCAGTCCACCAGTACTTTGACATCACTGCCATTAACTTTTTGCAAAGACCTTTTGTGAGTTTAAAGCAACTCATAGTATAGGTTGGTAGAGCCTGAACCACGGATTTGAGGAGAACTTCTTTTGCTGCACAAGCCAATTTCTTTTCCACACCACCTGCACCTTCCCTCGAGCCCTCTCATAAGATAAATAAATTGTTCCTCTGTTAATCTCCATTAGCTGTGGAAGGCCAAGATACTTCTCCGATAAAGCTTCTCTCTGAATATTTGTGATATTTCTAATACCTCTCCTAACAGAATTTCCACATTCGGACTGAAGAATATGGAATTTTCTGTTTATTTGCTCCCTGTCCAGAACCCAAACAGTAGCCATCAAGAATCTCATTCAAACGACATGCACTCCTAACATCCGCCTTCATAAAGATTAGACAGTCATCTGCAAATAATAAATGAGAGATCCACGGTTGCCCTTGTACTCACCGTAGTCCTCTGTTATCCATCCACATCATAGTCCTTTAGCATGCACGATAATCCTTCCCCACAATAGTAAGAACAAATATGGGGATATGGGGTCTCCCTGTCTAATTCCTCGTGAAGGAGAGAAAGAAGGCAAGAGAACCCCATTAACTTTAAACTGAAAACTCACTGTTGATACACATCTCATCACCAAAGAAATCCACTTTGCATCAAAGCCCAATTGATGCATAATCCCTGTAGGTAGGACCACTCCACCCTATCATAAAGCCTTGATCATATCAATCTTAAACAGCACACCATCCTTGCTTCCCTTTCCTTTCCTCATTGAGTGTATACACTCATAAGCTGTCAGGACGTTATCTGTAATCAGTCTCCCTGGTACAAACGCACTCTGTTCCTCTGCAATGATTTATCTAGGATTTCTCTTAACCGGTTAGCCAGTACTTTAGAGCATATCTTATAAATGACATTGCATAGAGAAATCGGGCGAAATTGGCAATGTTCTGTGGGTTTTTGACATCGGAGCGGTCACTGGCTTTCCATCAATAAACACTCGGACAAACTACTCATACACAGGAGGGCCATATGGGTGCAAAACTGCAAATCCAGATACCTCCTCGAGTTACGTGACAAGCTGGTGATGGCGGCGAGAGGGCCCTGGGGCCCGCATGGCCGGCTGTGAAGGAACCGCGGATCTTATTTCTCGGTGTTCGAGCTAGTTGATCTTGAGACGGGCCAATCTACCACCCAAGGCATGTATTGGTGAAGCCGGTGACGAGATTGGGTGACCATGCCTAGTTCCTCGGGCCGTCGTGCGCCAGGGCAATGCTCGTCTCGGCGACTCGACTCAAGTTGGCAGTTTTCCCCGTGGGGATGGGTACCCGCGGGTATTTACCCGATAAGAATCGGGGATGGGGGACGAATTCGCCCCATGGGGATAGCGGGGCGGGTAACCGATAGCTTAACGGGGCGGGTACGGGGAGGAAAAACGCCCCATGGAGGCTCCACGGGGACCCGGGACCCCATGGCAGTGTAATAGAAATATCTAACCCTACCTTTACCGCACCATATCCACCCTATTCCACTCAATCCTAACGACCTCACCACCCCCACTCCGCACATCGCTCCTCCTCAGTCCTCACTCGCGTCGCCCCCAAATTAGATATCGCAGGCGGCGGCCACCAAAGCCACGGTCGCACAAGCCCACGACTGCCGGCCATCCTTCCCGTCCATTGCGAGGAGCAGGAAAGGCGTTTCTGGCAGGCCATCCTCTCCCGTTCATCTGTTCCGACTTGGAGTGTGCAGGCGCAAGAAGCCAAGGAGGTGCTCGTCGCCTTCTGCAAGGGAGTTCGCCGGCGAGATTCCCGTCACCTGAGACACCGGCGACCTCTTCTCTGCCCTCCTCTTCTCCGCTCTGGTCGTGGCCATGGCCTAGATCTCCGGCATCGAGGTCCCCATGGATACCCGATGGGTGCCGGATACCCGACGGTGACGGGGATGGGGGGCGTTTTCCCCCCGATAGCTCCATGGGGACTCGCGTGGACGGGGACTGGCGGGGATCGGGGCGGGGACGGTGGAGTCATCCCCGGGAATCCCCGTCCCCGTTGCCATCTTGAGACTCGACAGGGTGGCTTGCGGAGGAACCACATCGAGGCTACACACACAAGAAAGATATGCTAGAGGAGGCCGAAGAGTTTTTCGCGAGCTCGAACGATGGCGACCGTCGTGTGTACTACAGGAAAGAGGAAATCATTGGTGACGCCCACTACGATGACGACTTCAAGTCGGTAGGGTACTACATGATGGGCGGCGGTCATCCACCCATGTGGCTTTTCCCTCCAGATATGTAGCCGGCTAGGATCGAGAACCATATCGAAGTTCACCGACATTGAATTTAACCGCTTTGGCCCCTCGTTGATCAGTCGTACAGACCTTTTTCTGTCTCTAGTTTGAGTCCGTTGGAACTTTAGATAAGACTTTTACCTTGATGAGCTTTGCCAACCAACACCGGAAGCTTTTATAGCAATACACTAGGGGTTGTGTTATAAAGGGCACATAAGATAATCAGGATGTAGCTTATCGACTACACAGAAAAGAGAACAAAATGATATAAAATCGAAAATCCGCTAACTAGCAATTGCTAAAAGCGTAAGAATATCCTTAGCATGCCTCTATAAATTCCCAAGAGTGATCCTTTAGAATTTATTCGTCAAATGCGGATATATAGGCATAAAGACAAGTTCAGTTTCTTTTCGAAAAAACATTGTGTGCGTACTTTTGTACTCCCTCCGTAATTAATTGTCGTAAAGTTGGACAAAAATAGATGTATTTAATAGTAAATTATGTCTAGATACATCCATTGTTGTCCATCTTTGTGACAGTTAATTTGAGACGGAGGAAGTATTAACACCAATTAAAACAAATTATATGCCCTGCACGTTCCAGTTAATATATATACGTGGACAAATTCAGGTTAATTTCTGTATATTAACTATTTGTACTTTTTGAGACTACTGCGACAGATCGAGTTGGGTTTGGATAAGCAAATGAGTTATGTATGGTGTTATATCTTTTATACTAGAACCAAAACAAGAAATCCGAGAACAACTCGGGTTAAATATATTAACTGTTTGATATTGCTACTGTGCTACAGACCGAGTTGTGTTTGGATACGCGCAGTGTGCACATCATGGAGCGCCGCTGCGTCCACACAACCACATCTACTACTCCCACCATCATTGCTACGCGGACAAGGCTGAGATGCCTAGTCGCGCCAAGGACTTCTTGAGGATCTCAAACAACGATGGTTGTCATCGCGTATATTACAAGGAAAACGAAAGCAGCGACTTCGAGGGGATCATGTCACTAGGGTACTATTTGAGGGGTAGTCTTGATCCTCCCATGTGGATTTTTCCTCTGAATCTATAGTTGGCTAGGGTTTAGGGCATGGAGCTCAGACCTTCATCACCCGGATGAAGAGGTCGCCACATTATGTCCTTCTCTTTAACCTTACGTTAGCCCGTTGTATTTCTTGGTCGCATACAATTTGATAGTGTGATGGAAGGTGAAAAATAAATGCTCATGTTTTGTAAATTTTGCTCTTTGTCTCCAGTGCCCTAGAGGTTGCATGAACGGCTTGTCAATTGTCATATTGAAACTTGTCTTTTTCTTTAAGCCACATTTTATCTTCTGTTTCTTGGAATCGGTTATTTTTTGAAGACACGTCTTACTTTGTGAGACTTGTTAGATTGTTATGAATCAGTGCATTCACATGTCATGTTATGCATGATTTTTTAATCACCGATTATGACTGAATTGTACTACCTCCGATCCGAATAATGTGTCGCTGATTCAAGTAGGAAGTTCCGCATGTTACGTGTGTTTCTTCCGACAGTTATTTCGGATCAGAAGGAGTAGTATTTTTGCAAACGTCAAGCCAATTTTTCTTTTTGCATCAATCATTCGACCCAGTTTGTCCAACTTCACAAGTTTGGCGGAAGGCTCAAGCTTGGCTTATTGTAGCTTGGAGCCAGTTCGTGGCCGAGACGAGCATCAAGATTTCTGTCCAACCATGGTGGTATAGTATTGACGTACGATTTACGTGTGACTGGCATGCATGGTAACTCGTCTGACGCAGAACCAAGCACATGTTATATTTGACGGTAACATCACATATATATATATATATATATATATAGCTCATGAATTGGTGTTTTGATACAAGCATATACTTATTGATGTCTCGGTGTAATTTTTCTCTAGCTGGTCTCATTTTCCGAAAGCGCAAAAAAACGACCATGAAAAGGGAAGAAAAATGAATTGGAGCTGGGAGGTATCGATCCCGCTTCCTCTTACAATTCAATGATAAGTGTCCGCCCATAAATTCCCCTAATATATATAGCAAGGTATTCTGTCCGGTGAATGCCTCAATACAAAATCTGATATCACATCACACGCCTGCTTGCTTTTGCTAATCCGATCCAGAAAAAAATTAACATTCTCACACTTGGTTCAGGCCTTGCTTTGTTTCAGTCTTTCAGAACAAGTTTAGATTGGTCATAATCGTAGCAATTGTGGCAGCAATACTCTTATTAGCAGGCAGTAAAGAGATGATCCATTCCATCGACAGCCACAACCTACAAGTCTCATGCTTACAGCTAACAGAAACAGCAAATACAGCCTAGTAGAATCACATATCATGAAACACAGATTAAACAGAGGATACCCAGCCCACCCAGGCCCCTAACATAGAGCATCAAGATTAAACTACCAACAGATAATCCATTCCATTAACTACCATGTTTTGTGCTTACAGAAATACATCATCATGTTAAAAAAGCACACCGCGGGAGCAAACATATTCCACAGACGGACAAGCTAAACTGGAGGGGTACAACAACCATGGTCACGGCAGCTTTCTGGTTGGTAGGAAAAGCAGCAAGTTGATGATAGCAGCTCAGTTCACACAGCACTGTGGAAGACATATCTACCTCCTTACGGGCGGCGCACCACCTCGTCCGCCTCCAACGGACCCGCCGCCACGGCCACCAGCAGCCTGCATCCAAGGATAGGAAAAAATTAGAAAACTCAATCAAACCAATGTTCAATCGATCAATAGATTGTTTTTACCCCAAAAAAGTACAACATATATGTTATTAAAATGTAAAAATTGCATAGCTAATGTCAACTATTTTTTTTATAGCCCCTGGTGTCAAAACAAGAGTTTATAATGTCCTAAACTAGGGAAACCATACTGGATCTGACATATATGATTTAACAGTGTGATATAGCAGCCCATGATGTTCCAGCTGTCGATACACTGTTAGTACTACAAACCAGCCCCACCTTCCCTAGTTACATTCAATGCAATGCTATAGGCAACAAACGGAAAACGGAGTGTGGTTTTGAACATATATGCTCTTGGTTTCAGAGCTCATCATATTTTGCATCCGCAGCTATAAAAGGATAACAGGATACTAGTATGCCCCTAGTCGCCCAGACAACAAGAAACGATGCAACTAGCCAGATGTAACAGTGAGAACACTACCTCCTAATTAGATTGTGCAGTAGTTAGGTAATGACGACGTTTATGATCTATAATATCAGCCTGTTAAATTCCAGACTCGGTGTAACGGGATGCTGAACAGAGTTAAAACCTGAATAAATGGAATTAATGGATCCTCAAGTCCACCATAAGAATGAGGATAATGAGATGTAATTAACCATATGGTTGTCAGCATCTCCACTAGCAATAAGTTATATCTTACATCTGACATGCTCTAACAGGGTATTGATGGCACCTAGTCACCCAGACAACAATAAATAATGCAACTGGCTAGGGTAGATTTGAAAGTAACTGAACATGAAAGATAGAAGCTTGTTGGCCTTTAAACGATTGCTGAGTGGCTCATTGCAATGTTCAATAATCATAGCAGGAAGAAATTTATATCATATCATGTATAAGATCTGCAGGAAACTATCAGTTCTCCTAACGTTGCCTAATGAGTGAGTGAGATTAACAGGATAAACGCTCACTTAATTAGATTATGCACTAGTTGGGTAAAGATTTTATATTTATAAGCTCAGCCAGACCATTCGCTCCAATATATATTTACCATTAACCAGCCCTATTACTCCAGACTCGCCTAATGGAATGGAAGTCCTGAATGGAATCAAAACTAAATGGATCCTCAGGACCACAATAAGAATGAGGATTGCTAACGTGATGTAAGTAATCATATGGTTGTAACCATATCCAGTACGAACAGAATATATCTACCTAACAGCTTGCCTGCTCTTTAACAAACATACTGGGTTTTTTTTTGGTTTTAACGAAGTCAAAACATGAAGGAAGTTGGAAAAGAGGAACTACATATTGCTTGTGGAAATAAATCATGAAACTGGACAAAAGAATATTCAGTCATAGCTAACAATCAAATCTAGAAACTCATTTCCCTCAGAATATACTCTCCACAGATAACAAAGTGGTGGGGCACATCAAGGCATTACCGACGGTGCTACAGATATTTGGCAATATTATAATTTCTAGCCCTTGCAAGATTACGATGCTTATGAGAAGAATAGAAAATGACAGGGCTCATGAGAAGCATGGAGGACAAACATATCGCTCTGAAACGCTATTGTGTTATTTATTTATTTTTATAGTAGAACAATTATCAGCAACCCTAAGTGCATATCAACCCAAAACTACTAGTTCCAGATGCCAACCTCTCCTAACTGAAACGCCGTTCCAACACTGCTCAACTACAACGACCCTTTGCTACTGGGTTGGGTTAACTGCAGAGCAATAGTAATTGCTGCTAGCCCTGTAAGAAACCGTGATTTCTAGAAAGGTGTGGCTTAATAAGAGGCAAGTGTATCGGCAGACCCACGTATATAGCAGACCAACAGAAACTAGCCGTTCCGGAAACCATCCTCGCCTAGCTGGGAGCTGTTACAGCAGTACCCTCAACTCGGCGAACAAGGTCGAAATTGGGTTAAACCGAAAGTTGCAAGACTAGTATTAGTTGCAGATGTACTTTTTGTTTTGTTTTGCTGGAACTATTATCCGTTGCAGATATCGACCTCTCCTCACTGAAAGCTGTTCCGACGGTACTCAGCTAGATGCTATTGGGACGGGTTAAAAGCAGAGTTTAGCTCTAAGTACTGATGAGGCATCCAGCAAGCAGTGGCTTACCCGAGCACGCATCGCGACCGCACGCCCGCGGCCGACGCCGATTGCCGACCCCTTGCCCTGCACGAGTTGGAACAGGAACAGAGCAGTTAGGAACCGAACAAGTGCATCTATCTGCAGCAGCGAAAGGAAAATACTAGTAGTAAAAGGGGATGAGGGTGGGGTGCGTACCCTGATCCTGGCCTCGAGCCGCTTGAACATGGGCGCGTTCTTGAGCATGTCGGGGATGATCATGAACCTGACCCTGCTCCCCCTGATGAACACGTGCTCCAGCTGCGAAACCTTCCCGTCCTGCGCCACGGGAGAAGAACCACATCAATGAATCAGTCGCGCAAGGGCGGCGCCGATCTGGCGAGCGGGCGAGCAAGGGGAACAGACGGCGGAAGATGGGGGGTGGGGGGGGGGGGGGGGGAGAGGAGGAGAGAGGGAGGGTACCTTCGCTGTGAAGGTGATGTTCTCGATCTGGCAGTTCCAGTTGTCCTCGCACTCGATCATGGAGCCCCGGTAGACCTCGCCGGTCTTGAGCTCCACCGTCACCACATGGCCCGCCGCCTCGTGGAGCAGCTTCACCGGGATCCCCAGGCTGCGGCTCATCTTCGCGGAGTTGTCTCGGCGAGCAGAGAGCGGAAGAAACCCTAGCTTTTTTTTTTGAGTTGGGAGCCGCCGCGGAAGAAGAGGAGGACAGAGGCGGCGGCGGGCAGGGCAGGGGAGTAGAGGATTTCTTCCGTCCGGTTTGGGAGAGTCAGGCTTCGCTACGCACATAAGCCCATACCGGCCCGGCCCATCACATTACTATTCGGCTCTCCGGCCCAAACCTATCGTGCTTTCAGGCCCGAACTCGGAGCTCCCTACACAGAGTCCTGTTATTTTCAGTTCAAGAAAAAAAAGTCTTAAATTTCTTACGCTCAAGCGGGTTAACCCTTACCCAGAAAGGAGAAAGAAAAAAAAAATTCCATATGCCAATCAAACATTTCAGATGCCGAACAATCCAGAACAGAGTAGGGGGAGTGACGAAGAGATGGATCCTGGTCCTATCGGATGAGCCTACCTAATCCAAGGCACAAGACCCAAACTTCAAGGGAGATACCGTGGACAGTTCTAGAAGGCCCAATCAAATCCCACCCGCAAAGCCTTACGGGTTAAGAAACGAAACATGTAACCGACTTTAGGTTAGGGTTTGTATCCCCCGGGGACGGTTTGAGGCCTGGCTATCTATATAAAGCCAGGAGAACCACCAGGAGGGGGACCAAACAATACCGCATCACCTAAGACTTGAGATTAAGATCTTCTCTCGACTTGAGCACCCCCACTATAACCGATCTATCGTGCTAATACAGATCGACAGAAGCAGAAGTAAGGGTTTTACCTCTACGAGGGCCCCGAACCTGGGTAAATCGTGCCCCCTGTTAGCCGACGATTGTCACCAGCGCCTACTCGTTCTCCTACTCGAAACACAATTGGTTCATCCGAGGGACTTGTTGAGATGCATATTCGACAATTGGCGCCGTTTGTGGGAACGGCGGGCGCTGGATCTACGGCATCTTCGGCCTCATCGTCGCCGAAATTCAGCTGGAGCCCCGGAACTTCAACTCCAACCGATCCGTTCCGAATCGGGTCGGTCATCGTCGTGCCCCACTCGCCGGAATCGTGCCTGGCGTTCAGCGACCTGGAGAAAAGCGTCACCCTGACGTTCGGGAGTTTCCAATTCTACGCCAACAAAGCGGGGATCCTGCACTTCCCCGAGAAACCAGATCTGAAAGGATCAGACTCTGAGTCGGTCTCGAAGCCTGAAGCGGTCGACTCGCTACCTAACTATGCGAGTCGCGACCTAGTAAAAAGCGACGAATCCATCCGCCTGAACACTCGCAACTTCCACACAATCTCCGCAGAAGAGTCCTCTCGGGTTGGGAAACCTCTCCAATCCACGCCTAGGACTCACGGGCCATATCTGGCTCAGGTCTGCATGGCAGGATCAACTGACCACCCGAAGAGATGGAAGAGAGCGCAAGGGAACGCGAGCATGTCAAAGTATCGCGAGCAGCCTGGCTCAAGGCAAAATCGGTCGTGCACTCATCCAAGCCGATTGAAAAAGGAGCCCCTCAGGAAGAGCTAACCGCATACTGACGAAGGGATGGATCCTAGACCTATCGGGTGAGCCTACCCGGTCCAAGGCCCAAGACCCAAGCTTAAAGAGAGACGCCATGGACAGTTCTAGAAGGCCCAATCAAGCCCCACCCACAAAGCCTTGCGGGTTAAGAAAGAAAACATGTAACCGACTTTAGGTTAGGGTTCGTATCCCCCCCGGGGACGGTTTGAGACCTGGCTACCTATATAAAGCCAGGAGAACCACCGAGAGGGAGAGCAAGCAATACCGCACCACCTAAGCCTTGAGATTGAGATCTACTCTCGACTTGAGCACCCCCACTGTAACCAATCTATTGAGCTAATACAGATCGACAGAAGCAGGAGTAAGGGTTTTACCTCTACGAGGGCCCCGAACCTGGGTAAATCTTGCCCCCCTGTTAGCCGACGATTGTCACCAGCGCCTACTCGCTCTCTTACTCGAAACCCTATCGGTTCACCCGAGGGACTTGTTGAGATGCATATTCGACAATTGGCATCGTCTGTGGGAACGACGGCCGCTGGATCTGCGGCATCTTCGGCCTCATCGTCGCCAAAATTCAGCTGGAGCCCCGGAACTTCGACTCCAACCAATCCGATCCGAATCGGGTCAGTCATCATCGCGCCCCACTCGCCGGAATCGCGCCCGGCATTCAACGATCTGGAGAAAAGCGTCACCCTGACATTCGGGAGCTTCAAGTTCTACACCAACAAAAAGGGGATCACGCGCTTCCCCGAAAAACCGATCTCGAAGGATCGGACTCTGAGTCAGTCTCGAAACCTGAAGCGGCGAGTCACGACCTAGCGAAAAGCGGCGAGTTCATCCGCCCGAACACTCGCAACTTCCACACCATCTCCGCGGAAGAACCTTCTAGGGTTGGAGAAGCTCTCCAATCCACGCCTAGGACTCACGGGCCATATCTGGCTCAGGTCTGCATGGCAGGACCAACTGACCCACTCGAAGAGACGGAAGAAAGCGCAAGGGAACGCGAGCACATCAAAGTGTCGCGGGCAGCCTGGCTCAAGGCAAAAGCGGCCGTGCACTCATCCAAGCCAATTGAAGAAGGAGCCCCTCAGGAAGAGCTAACCGCATACCACTACCATCTAGTGAAAGCGGCGACATTAATCAAAGAAGCTCGCAAAGATCTGGCCGAGCAGAAAAAACTGGCGGATGAATCAAGCCAGCGCCGTGCAGCACTCTCCAGGACGCACTCGGTGGGGAACCAACCCGCAAGAAAAAGACACGTCTCAAAGACCGCGACAATGGATGACGAATCCCTGACCGGGATCAGTAGGTCACTCGAAGCCTCTCTTATGCGCGTCGACGAAGACGGCAACATATACCCGACAACTCCGGCCGCCGCAGTCTTGGCTACAACCACTTATCTGCAGACGAACCAACCAGGGGAGAACGACCCCCGCGTGGAGCAATACAGGCAAGTCCGAAAAGGGTTAGGCATGGCAGCCGCAAGACTTGCCGCCTACGACCGCAAAAAAGCGACTGCACCAAAAGAAAAAGAAGCATCCCGCGGACATAGGAGTACATCGCCCAGGAAGGAGAAGTCACCTCGTCGCGCGCGAGGAAAAGAAGCTCGACGGCGTGGAGATAGCCCGAGTAGCAGCGATGACATCCCGAGGGGTCGAGATCGCAGCCCGCGACATCACAGCAGCCGCTCGCGACACCGCAGCAAGGAGCCGCGGAAAGATGTCAATCGCGCCAAGCCTGGGTACAACGCGCGATCAGACATCGCTCAGCACAAAGTCGACAAGGCTCGAGCGGCCAGGAACCGCGCGCGTTCCCCATCTACCTCTTCCGACGAAGAGGCATGCGGCGTGTTTAGCTTTAGTCGCGACATCCGCGAAGCACCAATGCGCAAGAGGTTTAAGCTCACTACGGAGGTGCCAAAATATGACGGTTCACTGGAGCCGCAATCCTGGGTGTCAGATTACCTCACGGCAGTAAAATGCCAACGTGGGAACAAGACCATAGCTATGCAGTACCTTAACCTACATCTCGTAGGTAGGCTCTGCGCGCAGCTGGCTCGAAGGAAGACCGAAGGCGTGCTATGGATCATGGGAAGATCTAACCTTCGACTTCCGAAAGAACTTCCAGGTGACATACAAAAGACCTGCGACCATCGAGGAGCTGCGAGCTTGCAAACAGAAAAGTGGTGAGTCTACTCGCGAATACATCCAACGATGGACCACACTTAGGAATACGGCAGGAAATATATCGGAAGAAGTTGCAGTCGAAGCTTTTGCCAAAGGAGCTCGGCGAACCGCCTTCCGGGAAAAACTGGGACGGACCGCACCCAAAACCATTGGAGAACTGATGGCTATAGCCGACAGATGGGCCAACGGCGAAGACGCGGTGCGCAACGAGAAAGCATCTTCACCAGCACCTGAAGACGACCGCCATGGTCGAAAGAAGAGGAGAAAGCATTACGATCACGATGATCGGGAAGAACTGGTGGCCGCAGAATTCACAAGAAATCGCGATAGCGGACATCGTGGAAATCGCGAATGGAAGCCGAAGACAGAGAATAAAACTCCCGAGGAGGACCTCGATGGTTACTGCACGCTATATCTATTTACAGATAAGCGCACTGGCAAAACCAAGGCAACACACCTTCTCAAGGATTGCCGAAAGTTCCTTGACATACACGAGCCCTTCTCGAAGAAAAACAGAGCGGCAGTCAATCAGGACTATCCGCAGCTCCCGGGAGGAGGAACCCAAGGATTCCACCCGCCGCAAGCCCTACCTCCTCCAGGAAACCAAAACACGGTGCTAGTCGCGCTACCAGCGCCACCCGCCGCAAACCAGGGAGCCAATGGGTACCCGAACCCAGCAGGACTCCTAGGGATGATACATAAGTTTGCCCGTCCCGTAGGGCTCAGAAAACAAACACTCGACAAGTATTCATGGCCGTCCAGGCCCCACCGTCCAAACCCGAGTATCTGAAGATGGCCGACCAGCCGATAATTTTCTCCAAGGAGAACCATCCCCCCCCCCCCCCCGAGTCTATCGACCAGGGCACGCCGCACTCGTCATCAAGGCGCAAATAGGCAACTATGAACTTGCCCGAGTGTTCATGGACAGAGGTAACGGGATCAAAATCATTTACGCGGACACACTCCGCAGGATGAACAAGAACCTGGACGAACTCGCGGAATCAGAGACATCTTTTCACGGGATAGTACCAGGGAAGGCAGTCCGCCCACTCGGAACAATCAACTTGGAGGTGGTGCTCGGCGACCGAAGCAATTACAGACGAGAATTCCTCGACTTCGAAGTAGTCGACTGGCCATCACAGTACCACGCTATTCTTGGCCGAACAACATTCGCCAGATTCATGGCAGTGCCACACTACGCCTACCTGAAGCTCAAGCTACCTGGGGAACATGGCACCATCACCATCGACAGTGATTTCCAAAAATCCAATAAATGCGACATCGAGTTCAACGAGATCACCAAATCCTTCGGAATGCAGGAGGAACTGGAGGAGATAGCAAAAACCACGGATCACTCCATGATGCCTCTCACCAAAAAGAACGCCCCAGAGCTCGAGTTCAACGCAAACAGCGGCACTCGAAAACATCAAGTGCACCCGACGGAGCCTACGAAGACAGCGATGGTGTCCACCACCCTCTCGACAGCATAGGAAGGCGCGCTCATCGAACTCCTCCGTGAGTACTGGGAAATTTTTGCCTGGCAGCCTTCAGATATGCCAGGATACCCAGGGAGTTCGCCGAGCACTCACTCGAAGTTTACAAAGACGCCAAGCCTATCAAGCAGACAACCTGACGGTTTTCAGAGCCAAAGCAAAAATCACTTGGAGAAGAAGTGAACAGATTACTCGCCGCGAAATTCATCCGCGAAATAAAGATCTCCACCTGGTTCGCAAACCCGGTGTTGGTTCCGAAGAAAAATACTGACATCCTTCGCGTGTGCATCGACTACACGTCGTTGAACAAACACTGCCCCAAGGATAACTTCCCCTTACCACAGATCGACCAGATCGTGCACTCCACAGCAGGCTGCCAGCGCCTCTCCTTCTTTGACGCCTACTCGGGCTATATATCAGGATGAAAAAAGAGGACGAGGAGAAGACAACTTTTATCACACCTCACGGTGTCTACTGCTTCACGACAATGCCCTTCGGGCTAAAGAACGCAGGCGCAACATATCAGCGCTGCATGCAAAAATACCTCGCCAAGCTCATTGGCAAGAATGTACAAGTGTAGGTTGACGACATCGTCATCAAGACTCGAGTGGAGGACACGCTTCTCGAGGACATTAGAGAAACATTCGACGCTCTGAACGCATACAGGATCAAGCTTAACCCGACCAAGTGCGTCTTTGGCGTCCCTGCAGGACAACTTCTCGGGTATCTGGAGTCTGCTCGAGGAATCGAAGCCAACCCGGAGAAAATTCAAGCGATCCTAACAATGAAGGAGCCAACCAATCTCCGCGGTGTGCAGCAGCTCGCAAGACGACTAGCCGCGCTGAGCAGATTCATAGAGACGCTAGGCGAGCAAGCACTGCCCTTCTACAAGCTACTGAAGAAAACGGATAAGTTCGAGTGGACACTCGAAGCACAAAAAGCGTTCATCGGTCTAAAGCGAGCCCTACAGAGTAGGCGTATTCTGGCAACGCCACAAGAACGGGAGCCACTGTACTTATACCTAGCCGCAACAAATCAAGTCATCAGCACAGTGATGGCTCCCAAGTGCAGGAGATCAATTGTAGTACTTTTCGAATTAGAAAGGTTGTCGAACCCACGAGGAGCAGAAGGAACTGGTAAGTAGAATAGCAAAGGAATAATAAAAGCAACATGTGTTTTTGTGTTTTAATTGTGTAGTGCAAGTAAAGTAAAATGCGGAAAGTAAATTGCAGCAAGTAGTAGGTCTCAATGAGAGACAAAGCCCGATCCTCTAATGCGCAAGAGGACAAGCTCAAGTGTGTGTTTGTCTTATATGTGAAAACGTTCCCGAGGGCTGCACGGATTTAGCTGGCATAGTGATTCATTGCATAACATGTTTGTATATCTTGTCTAGTTTTAATCTTCTTCGGACGGAGCCATAAATAGGAATAGCTAAATAAATAAACTATCACCCCTTATGATGGATCACGTGGCCAATTAAATGACAGTACGAGAATTATTAAGACATGATGTCCCACCATAGCCTTATGCTCTAAGGTCCCGATACAAGTACCCTCATAAATGCAATTCAACGACTCTGTCTCAAGTTCCTGTCACCTAAAGACATCATCACGTCACTACACTACGGTGTTCTCCTATGAGCCCATGTAGGTGAAGTGTTGTACAGTCGACGTTCGTACAACACCATCATAGAATCACATAAGATAAAATACTAGACCAAATAACAACTCATCTTATGTAACAAATCATTGCCAATTCATCCTATGCCCTCAGGAACATGCGGGAATTACTCACACGTGCAAACATGATCATGTATGGTGACATATGGTACAACACAATCTGAAACAATGGATCCACCACCAAATAATGACAAGTACTCAATCCCAAACATGCAACGGAGTACAATAACACGTATCTAGGGTGTAGCAATGATCAAACTATGAGGGGAACGGAGTGGATCATGGTGATGGTGATGGTGGAGATGCAGTGCTGGTGAGGATGGTGATGGAGATGCCTCCTCCCACGCCAAGGAGGAGATGGGGATGAAGATGGGGATGATTTCCCCCTTCTCCGGAGCTCGGAGCAGCAGGATTTGTCTCCCCCATGGAGAGTTCGAGAGTTTCACCGCCCTGGCGGCTCCGTCTCGTCTCGGGAAAATTAGGGTGTTGGTTTTCGGGGAAGAGTCGTCAGCAAAAAGACCTCGGGGAGGAGGTGATGTGGGCCCATTTGGGGGCCCCACACGCGGCCAGGGAATCTGGCCGCGTGGGCTACCCCCTTTTGGGCCTCCTGTCCCTCCTCCTTTGTGTCTTGTGCCCACGGCCTTTCTCCCGAAGAAAAACTGACAGGGTTTCTTTCCTTTCGCAATTTGGATACATGTAGCTCCTGAAACATCAAAAACATGAAAACAGGTGTTTTCTGACACACAAAAATTAAATACCAAAAATAGGGACTTTAGGAAAGTCCCATAAAATCATCTAAAACATGCAAAACAATGACATAACATTGATAAAACATCCCAATAATGCCTATATGGAGTGTATAAATGATGATATAAAATGCACGTATCAACTCCCCCAAGCTTAAACCTTTGCTCGTCCTCGAGTAAATAAGGACACAGATCATTACATGCATTAATGGACTTATGGTTGATAAATAAATACGGGCATATTGTATCATCATCATGTTCAGTTATAATGCAAGATGAATGAATAGAACTCATACACATAAGGATAACATATTCGAAGCTCTAGCAAACACCCCATACTTTTGAAAGCAAATAACCATTGTATGTTGGACAATCGAATTATACTCTTTAATTGGAGAAAGATAAATGAGTAGAGGTAAAACATGATCAAGTCTCATTTAGTTTCCAAACTATTCAGCTTAAATTACTAATTGTAATGTGGCATCCATTGGGCTAAGACTCTCATTGCCCCTTTATCATTAGCCTCTTAATTTATGAATGTTGAAGTAATGTGGTTGACAAGGTGTGTTGAATGTCTCATGCCCCGTGAGTGTGAAAACCTACTCCATGATTACTCAACTTAAGATTCCTAATAAGCTTTGTACAATCATAATAAGTATTAATGACATCATAGAGAATTGCAAAGAGGTACCTCTTGCCCCATGACATAGAAACCAGTCCATGTCACAATAACAAGATGAACAAACGGAGTAGACTCATCATCCTTTTTTATTTCATTCACTATATGCATAGCTTCTTATTTTATTGTAGGATGTGTTTGTAGTGTCCACTCTAGCTGTAAGTAAATTTCCACCATGATCAAGCATGGCTTGGGTTAGCGGCCCAATGCAATTTCTCTAGTCATGTATACTTACTCATCAAAACTTACTATTCCTCTATTTCATTTCGGCATGGCAGGAGTCCAAAAACAAAAGCACATGACATCAACTAAATCTAAAATTTCTTTGTGCAATGTTGAAAGCTTTTCACGTGATGCACGTGTTAGCCAACTCCCAACCAAAATCCTTGTCAAGCACAAAACTTTTAGCTCCCATTAACGGGTCATGTTTGTTAAGTGCAATAGAAATAAATGTGTGCATTCAAAAGTTCGTGAGAGTCTTATCCCAAATTCAGCCCATGCCAATTAATAACATAAGCATCTTAATTTAGAGCATAAATGAAACTATAACATGGTGAACATGCTCGGAATAGCCATTAAGCTAATAGATAGATAGTGGATTTATGTCATATGTCCAACACACTCAAGTTAATTAATTTCAAGGCAAGATGTGATTGAAACCTCTAAATACGCCATGCTCATTTGCATGAGTGTTACCCATAAATCCCCAAAACAAGGGAATCATGGATGACACCATACTTTATTATTCATTGATAAACCATAAGACGGGGATGCATGATAATGCTCAATGAGCTCACTCAAGCCTAAACGAAAACGATACTAGATAATAAAAGCAAGACACACCAAAACTAGATAGACATGATAAAGCTGATAAAAGACGGGGGATAGGTGAAACTCCCCCAAGCTTAGATGGTTGCGGTAATTTCTTCATTCTCCCTTCTTCTCGTACTCAGCCCACCACTCTTTCTTCTTCTTGTAGTAATCTTCCTTCCACTCTTCCTGCTTCCATGGAAAAGGCCTTCCAGTATGGAAGGACATGGGTGGATCATTGTACCTAAGAGTGGCAGCTTCTGCAATCTTCTTGAAACGTTCTTCATACTCACAGTTCTGGTTCTCCATGTCCCACATCAGAGCTTGGTACCTATCCATCTCTGATATGACACGCAGATACCTAGTCCCCAGGTCCTTGATCCTCTCCTCGTATGCCTCTATCTTCTTCTCCAGCTCCAGATTCATGAAGTGGTGGGCATCAAGGCTGCGTTCAACAATAGAGTTATACCTGAAAACTGTTTGTTCCAGAGCCTCCAGCCTCTCCTCCAGCGTGCCTACGGTCTTGGGAGCCTTCACCTCCTCCATGAGCAACACACCATCCTTCAAGGTCAGGGTTTTCATGGGGGTCATCACGGAGTTGAGGTAATGGTTCACAATGCCTCCCTTGGGTGGATCTTCCCCCCTAGGTTGGATCCGGAGCTTGACATAGCTAAACCCTGGCAGACAGAAACATCAGAAACAAAAGATCGCGCGAGAACTCTCGGTGCGGGATTAGATCGACAAAAGGGGGTATATATTGACGGGTTTTAGGGTAATACGAAGTGTCGGAGTCAAAAACGAGACGGAACAGGACTCCGAGGTGGAAAAGGGGTACCTCCACGCGGCCAAGGAATCTGGCCGCGTGTGGGGTCCTCTTTTCCCCCTCGAGGTCCAATTCCTTCCAATTTTCTTGTCCCACACGTTAATTCCATAAAAAATGAGTTCCGTAAGTTTTCACGCAATTCCGAGAAACTTCCAAACACAATAATTGTAAATTATTGAATTTGGGTTTCTGAAACTGCAGGATCCCTTACAATTACCTCCTCCGGTGTCATTAACTTTATCTCCTCGATGGTTCCTATGAAGCTCTTTCCTGCAATATAATGTTTTAGGCGTTGTCCATTGACCACATGAGGTTTACCTTTCATATCACCGTGAAGACGGATGGCCCCCAAACGGTATACCTCCTGCACTACCAATGGACCCTGCCATTTTGAAGCTAATTTCCCTGCAGAAAACTTAAAACGAGAGTTGTACAATAGGACTTGATCACCTACTTTAAATTCCTTTCTTTTAATTTTCTTGTCATGCCAAATTTTAACTTTCTCTTTAAACAATTTTGCACTTTCATATGCTTAATTCCTCCATTCATCTAATAGATTTAGGTCAAGCAATCTCTTCTCCCCCGCTGTTTTTAAATCAAAATTTAATTTCTTAATAGCCCATCTAGCTTTATGTTCTAATTCAACGGTAAATGACATGCTTTTCCATAAACCATTTTATAAGGAGACATACCCATAAGATTTTTATAAGCAGTTCTATAAGCCCACAATGCATCATTAATTTTAAGTGGCCAATCAGATCTAGCTCTGTTTACTGTTTTCTCTAAAATAAATTTAATTTCCCTATTACTTAATTCAACTTGTCCACTAGTTTGAGGATGATAGGGTGATGCAATTCTATGATTAACATTGTATTTTGCCAATGTTTTTCTAAGAACACGATGCATAAAATGAGATCCACCATCAGTAATTAAAAATCTAGGAACATCAAATCTAGGGAAAATAATTTCTTTAAGCATTTGCATGGCTGTGGCATGGTCTGCACTCTTAGTAGGAATTGCTTCTACCCATTTTGTAACATAATCAACAGCAACCAAAATGTGAGTATGTTTTGTACTAGATGCAGGAAATGGTCCCATAAAGTCAAAACCCCACACATCAAATGGTTCAAGTGGTAATGTATAGTTCATAGGCATTTCATTCCTTCTACTAATGTTTCCTACTCTTTGACATTTATCACAAGTTTTAACATATTCAGCACAATCCTTGAATAGAGTAGGCCAATAAAAACCACATTGTAATACCTTTGCTGCAGTACGATCTCCTGCATGATGTCCTCCATAGGGACTATCATGACAATCTCTTATAATAGCTTGCTGTTCATGCTCAGGTACACAACGTCTAATAATGCCATCAACACTTTTCTTATACAAGAATGGATCACCCCAAAAATAATGTCTAAGGTCATAAAAGAATTTCTTTCTTTGTTGGTAAGTAAATTGTGGTGGCATAACTTTCCCAACAATAAAATTTGCATAATTAGCAAACCAAGGAGATGCAACTTTAGCACTAGAAACACTAGCAAGGGCAAGTTGTTCATTAGCAAAACTATCATTAATAGGAATAGGATCATCAGGTATATTTTCCATTCTAGAAAGATGATCAGCTACGGGATTATCTTCTCCTTTCCTATCTACTATGTGTAAATAAAATTCTTGCAACAAAAGTACCCATCTTATTAGCCTAGGCTTAGCATCTTTCTTATTCATCAAATATTTAATAGCAGAATGATCAGAGTGCACAGTGACTTTTGAATCAATTATGTAAGATCTAAATTTATCACATGCAAATATTACCGCTAAAAATTCTTTTTCAGTTGTAGCATAATTTCTTTGAGCACCATCTAGTGTTTTACTAGCATAGTAAATAACATTCAATTTCTTATCAACCCTTTGGCCTAAAACAGCTCCAACTGCATAATCACTAGCATCACACATAATTTCAAAGGGCAAGTTCCAATCAGGAGGTTGAATAATAGGTTCAGTTATTAAGGCTTTCTTTAAAACATTAAAGGATTCTATGCAATCATCATTAAATGAAAACGGAACATCCTTTTGCAAAAGATTGGTTAGAGCCTTTGATATTTTAGAGAAATCTTTAATGAACCTACGATAAGAACCTGCATGTACGAGAAAACTTCTTATACCTTTGATGTCTCTTGGATATGGTAATTTCTCAATAGCTTCAATTCTTGCTGGGTCAACTTCTATTCCTCTTCCAGAAATACGATGCCCAAGAACAATTCCCTCTGTTACCATAAAGTGACACTTGTCCCAATTAAGAACAAGGTGTTGGTCTTCACAACGCTGCAAAACTTTGGTAAGGTTGAACAAGCAATTATCGAAAGAAGTACACCGAAAATCATCCATAAAGACTTCCACTATATTTCAATATAATCAGCAAATATAGCATTCATGCATCTCTGAAAAGTAGCAGGCGCATTACATAAACCAAAAGGCATTCTCCTATAAGCAAATGTACCATATGGGCAAGTAAAAGTGGTCTTTTCCTTCATCACTAAACTGGAATTTGAGAGAAGCCTGAATACCCATCTAAATAACAAAAGTGAGAATGTTTAGATAATCTCTCTAGCATTTGATCAATAAAGGGCAATGGATAATGGTCCTTACGAGTTGCTTTATTTAATTTTCTATAATCAATGCACATTCTATAACCAACAACATACGTTGAGCAACAAGTTCATCATCTTTATTAGGAACCACAGTAATTCCACCTTTCTTAGAACACAATGAACATGACTAACCCATTTACTATCAGCTATAGGATAAATAATACCAGCCTCTATGAGTCGAATTACCTCCTTTCTTACCACTTCCTTCATTTTTTGATGTAGATGGCGTTGGCAATCAACAACAGGTTTAACATCTTCTTCCAAATTAATTTTATGCATACATAGAGCTGGACTTATGCCCTTAAGATCATCAAGAGAATAACCAATAGCCTTACGGTGAGCTTTAAGCACATCAAGTAATTTCTCTTCTTCCTCAGCTGAAAGGTTAGCACTAATAATAACAGGATATATATTTTCTTATCCAAGTATGCATATTTCAGATTTTCAGGCTTAATTCAAAACTAGGATCTCCTTTAGGAGGTGGGAGTACTCCTAGATTATCAGGTGGGATATGCAATTGTAATTGTGGAGGTTACTGCCATAATATTTGTTCTAAAGCTTCTTTTTCTGCATCATTAAATGGCTCTTCCTGATTAAGCATATAACGTTCCACCACGTCTGATGAAGCTACATCTATATGAGCAAGAGTTTCAATTATATATTTAGATTTTGGTTCTTTCTTAGCAGGTTTATCAACAAATTTAGAAAAATTAAATTCAAGTTTCTCTCCAGCACATTCAATAAACACTCTTTCTCTAGGCAAATCAATTTCAGCACCAACAGTATGTAAGAAAGGTCTACCAAATATAATAGGACAGAAAAATCTTGTGGACAACCAAGCACAATAAAAATTAGTAGGATATTTTATTTTCCTACCAATACTTCAACATCTCTAACAATTCCAAAGGGACTAATATAATCTTTATTACAAGCTGAATGGTCATACCTGTTTCTTCCATGGTGATAGGATCAATATCAGGCTTAATTTCTTGATAGATAGAATATGGAATGACACTAATGCTTGCTCCAATATCACATAAACCATGATAACAAGAAGTCCCAATAGAGCATGATATAATTGGCTTACCAACTTTGGATGAATTCCCTTTAATAACTTTGGTAGAATCTTCACATAAATAAACATCAACATGATCTTCTTCATTTAATTGCTTAATAATAGAGACTTGGTTCTTGACTTCCACCTGTTCTTTAGGTTGAGAACATCTCTTTCTACTTTTGTCAGCAACAGCAATAAGCAAATTCTCTTTAATTTTTTCAGGATAGGGAGTGGTTCAATATATTTTCTATTACTACAGATGACACTAGTGTTCTTTAATAAATTTAGGGACAACAATAGAAGATTTAACAGGTTCAACATAATAATCAAAGCCACTTTTAGGAATTCGAATGTGCTCAACAAATTTCTTAGCTATTTCAATTGCAACATATGGATCAAGACCAAAATCTTTAATAACATTCTTGAACAAAATAGAACTAGAGAAACTTTACACATGAATATCCATAATCAAAATAAGCTTCATTACCTTGTCTAGTCCCAATATTCAGAGTTCTTCGAAATAATTTCCAATAAAATTCCAAGCTCTTCTGCAGTATTATTTGTAAAGCTTCCACCAGATGAACCATCCAAATATTGCTTTAGCCTATCAGGTAGTCTCACATAAAAGTTTATCAATATAAGTTTATTTGTGAGATCATGACAAGGATTCTTACGAAGGAGATCCTTAAGCCTCCCCCAAGCTTGAGTAATACTCTCTCCAAGG
Source organism: Alopecurus myosuroides (assembly GCA_028641055.1). NCBI lineage: Eukaryota > Viridiplantae > Streptophyta > Magnoliopsida > Poales > Poaceae > Alopecurus > Alopecurus myosuroides. The sequence continues at coordinate 903,308 of JAPCYS010000009.1, read as the reverse complement.
TGTAGCCAAAAATTAAATATAAATCAACGGTTTCTCATAAGCCTCTTTAGGTAAAATATTTAAGAAAGAAAACCTTCATAAAAGTATCCCAATTATGTGTAATTTCTTCATCCAGGGACATATACCATTTTCGAGCATCACCAGTTAAGGACTGGTACAATAACTTGCATTTTACCTCCTCCTCAGAAATAGCCTTGAGCCTAATTAGCCCACATATATCCTCAATAGCCCGTATGTGATCACTTGCAGCCTTTGTTCCATCCCCTGCAAAATACTCATTCCTAACAGCTTTAACAAATTCAAGGGGAATAATATAACCATCATCATGAGGTGCTTTCTCAACAACTTTAGGTTTAATAGCATAAGCACTCTCATATAAAGCAAGTTTCAGCGAAGCATCTCTCATAAAAGCCATAATAATAACAGGATGCAACAGCAAGTAAAATTCAGCTTTCAAGTTTCCTTACCAAACTTCTTACCAATAGCGCTACGCTCCCCGGCAACGACGCCAGAAAAGTGTCTTGATGGCTCCCAAGTGCAGGAGATCAATTGTAGTACTTTTCGAATTAGAAAGGTTGTCAAACCCACGAGGAGCAGAAGGAACTGGTAAGTAGAATAACAAAGGAATAATAAAAGCAACATGTGTTTTTGTGTTTTAATTGTGTAGTGCAAGTAAAGTAAAATGCGGAAAGTAAATTGCAGCAAGTTGTAGGTCTCAATGAGAGACAAAGCCCAATCCTCTAATGCGCAAGAGGACAAGCTCAAGTGTGTGTTTGTGTCTTATATGTGGAAAACGTTCCCGAGGGCTGCACGGATTTGAAGGGAATATGCCCGAGAGGCAATAATAAAATGGTTATTATCTTATTCCTTATTTATGATGAATGTTTATTTCTCATGCTAGAATTGTATTAACCGGAAACGTTGATACATGTGTGCTTAATAAACAAACAATGGTTCCTAGTAAAGCCTCTCTTTTAACTAGCTCGTTGATTAAAGATGATCAAGGTTTCCTGATCATGAACATTGGATGTTATTAATAACGGGGTCATGTCATTAGAAGAATGATGTGATGAACATATACCCAAAGAGAATATAGCAATGCGATCAAGTCATTTAGTTTATATTGTTATATCAAACACACGAAGTAACTTATTCCTTAGACCATGAGATCATGTCAATCACTGATACATGAAGAGTGCTTTAATGGCATCAAACGTCACACCGTAACAGGGTGACTATAAAGGTGTCGTTGAGTATTCGGAAATTATTAGTTGAGGATCATGGATCAAGAGTGGGATTTGTCCATCCAAATGACGGAGAGATATACTCTGGGCCCTCTCGGTGATATCACATCGAAACCGCTTGCAAGCACGTGATATGATCACAAGGATGTTATATCACGGGAACGAGAAAAGAGTACTTGTCGGTAACGAGATTGAACAAGGTATGGTTGATACCAATGATCGAATCTCGGACAAGTAAAATATCGCGAGACAAAGGGAATAGTTCACGGCGTTGTTGGTTCACACGATCACAAGATCATCGTTGAATATAGGAGTCATCACGGATCTCCAGATCCCGCTGTTGATTATTGATCGGAGAGGAGTCTCGATCATGTCTATCTTATTCGCGAACCGTAGGGTGACACACTTAAGGTTCGATGACGCGTTTGAGAGGATACGGAATATCGAAGAATATTTTGGGCAGCACCGAAATTGTTTCGGGAAAATTGAAATAGTTTCAAGGGGTTTTTCGTCGAATGATTGTTAATAGAATTAACAAATGATTCGAGGTGCTTTATGCAAATGTTTGTTAATAGAATTAACAAATGCTGAAATAAAGAAATAAAAATGTTTTATTGATTTATTAAAGAAAAACTCTTGGATTTTCTAAGTCGAGTTTAAAGGAAAATGAGTGGGTCTGAGTGGAGTGTCCACTCACATCATGAGGGAAGAGGTGGGGGCACACCATGGGGCTGGCCGCACCCCCCTTGGGCTGCCTCCCCCTCCCTATAAAGGAGGGTGAGAGCTCTCCCTCCTCCACACACTTGGCCACTTCCATTTCCCTCCACCCGCTGCTCCATTTCATGGTCTCCGGCTTGGCGAAGCCCTGACCGTGGGATTCTTCACCACCACCACGTCGTCGTGCTGCTGGAGTTCCGAGGGATCCTCTACTTCCGCGCCCCGCGGAACGAGGGAACGGAGGTCGTCATCAACCGTACGTGTGACCGATCACGGATGCACCGCCGGATTGCGGTGCCCATCTTCTCGCTATCGGGATCGGTGTGATTACGACTACACCAACAACGAGATTTTATCTCGTACCACTTTGAGTCTTCGAGGGTATGTGTTCTCCTTAACCCTCTCGATGCCTGTTGCACTTCGTCTCCTAGATTAGATCTTGGCCTTTCGGGTGTCTCTCGCGTAGGAAAATTTTTGTTTTCTATGCAACGAACCCTTCAGTGGTATCAGAGCCAGATCTGTGCGTAGATGTTTTGTACGGGTAGAACACATAGGTGTATGTGGGCGTTGATGATCATGTTATTGCCTCCTTGAGTATTTTATGATCTTAGTGGCATAGTATGAAGCTGCCCCGGACTAAGTTTACGTGTACCATGTACGCGAGAATTGTCTCACTTGTGACTGAGGGGGTGTCCGTTTCTCCTACTATAGTTAAGATCTAATCTACGAAGGGTTGCTAAAATGTGTTTATCAACGTTGTGGTTGATGTTCGTAGGTATGAACGGTTCTATCATCGGAAGCCCTAAGCCACGTAAAATATGCAAAAATAATTTAGAGGCGTCTAACTAGTTTTTGCTGGGCATGTGATGTGATATGGTCAATATTACAAATTTGATTATGAGATGATCTATTTTGTAAATTATTGATATACCGGAAGGTATCCATATGATTGTCTTCTCTGATGGACAACCAAGATTGGGTGCCATGGTACTTGTACCACGCCGGTGGAATGATGGAGATCATACCATGATGCACATGATGAAAATCAAGTGCAAGGAGAACCATATCATATCACGTTATCCTTACATGTGATGTTTGTGATGTTAATTCTTTTATGCATCTTGTTTGCTTAGATAGCGACGGTAGCATATAAGATGATCCCTCTCACTTAATATCAAGATAATAATGTGTTCTTCCTTAAGTATGCACCGTTAAGAAAGTTCGTCGTTTCGAGACACCACGTGATGATCGGGTGTGACAGACTCAACGTTCGCATACAACGGGTGTTTTCAAGCCTAAGCATGTACAGACATGGCCTTGAAACACACGCAATACTACGGTTCTACTTGGCGAGCCTAGCATGTACAGGCATGGCCTCGGAACACGTAACCGAAAGGTAAGCATGAGTCACATGAATGATATGATGAACATGTCGATGTTCGCCTTTGAATCCACTCATCTCACGTGATGATCGGTTTTGGTGTAGTGAATTTGGTTCGTGTAATCACTAAAGACGACTAAGAGGGATGTTGTTTTTGAGTGGAGTTCATGGTTTAATTTTTGAATTAACTTGAACTTATTTATCATGAACAACAAATCAAAGTGAATTTGCACAAATTGTAGTATTCATTGGCATCCACATAACTACCTTACACTTAGATTGTTAATTGAGATATAACTGTTATGATCTGGTAAATACCATTTAAGATTGGTACCGTATTAGTGAAATTTAAAATTGAGTCCTATTGTAGATTTTTGGTATTTCCTACCTAGCTCCATATGGTTAATGAATGATTGATCTAAAGAGCAAATAATTCCTACTTAGAATCCAGAGTCATGGTTGCTTCCGTATTACTTTATCTTCAAAAGAATGTTTTGTTGATCAAGGTGATTTAGGAACTGAAAAGAGTTGTTTTCAGAAACAATCAAGTGAAAGATATATTGATATCTAGAAACTTATTTGTAGCAACATGACTGAGTATAAATTTAGCGTGACAATGTTTGCTTATATTATCTGAATATATGCAAATTTAGCGTGACAATGTTTGCTTATATTATCTGATTATATGCAATGATTGAAGACGCTAGGCGTTTGAATATTCCAAGAAATTGGATGCTAAATATATCCTCTAAATTCCTTCCTTGAGCTATAGTAGCTTAATCATAAAATTGTTATGATGGGATGGATTAAAAGTATGTGTAAAGTCGTTTACCTTACTTGGAGATTGCTAAGAGTGGAGTCTAGAAGAATTCAATTAATATGGTGATATTAGTAGAACAATCAAACTCAAAGTATGACTCAATGGGTGATAGTATATGACTAACACGCCAAAGAAAATGAGCTAGTACGGCTAGCATTGTTTGATGTTGAATGATTCTTCTGTAAAGGAAAGGGAATATTGAAAATAAATTGCAAATAGATATATGGCAGAAAAGAAGATAACTGGAAAAGTCCACTCAGGATATATGCTTGATATACAAGTTATAGATGTATTAACTAGTTAACAAAGTATTTTTGGGTATTTGATACCACATTGGTTGGTATGAGTTGTCATACAAAGCAACGCAATGCAAGAAATACAAGGGCTTAAAAGGAACTAGTAATAGATGTGGAATCGATTATGACAAGACATAAATAAAGTGTTATTGTGTTCATTGTAGTATCGAACCAAACATTCAAGATTTATTTAAGACTTAATAAGTTGTTATTTTGTTCTAGTCTTTTGTGAGAACAAATGAGATTGTTTCAAACGATGACCATATTCCATAATTGATGGATATGTTGATATAAATCATGTTGTAAAGTAAACATCTATAAGACTGAATGCTAAACATTGCAAGACGTAAAAGATTTTCACTTAAATTGTGACACCATTTTAGTTCATATCGGAAAGGAAAACATGAAGGAACTCCATATTGATGGACTTCCGGAGTCATTTTGTTTTGAATAAATTGACACTTGTGAGACCTCTTCCAAAAGATGCTAGAATTCCGTTCATAGGCCAAAGTAGAATGGACGACTAATTTAGTGGAGATTATACATATTGATGTATATAGTCCATTATGTGTAGTCATGTATGGTGGATTAATTTTTCCTTCATAAAATTCTGTCGATGATTTAAGTAGATATGTGAGTATATCTATTTAAAGGGAACAGAGTTTGACATTTTGAATTGGTTCAAAAGGTTGTTAATATGAAGTTAAATCAATGTAACAAGATAATCAAGTATTTATGATTGGATCATAAAGGATAAAGGTTTGAGTTACAGTTTAGCAAAACATCTGAGAAGTTCCAGAATTTCTACAACTTATACTTCTCGAATACCCCACATTAGATGGAGTATTCAAAAGACAAAATCAACCCTGTTTGACATGGTAAGATTAATAAAATTGCCATTATAATTTTGTAGTTTATACATTAAGGACAACCGTTTTCACACTGAAAAGAGCACCATCACGATCCGTTGAAATTGACAACATATAAGATATGGTTTGGTAGTGACCCGAATTGTCATTTTTCTTAAGTTTTGGTATGCATAGCATGTGTAAAATGTTTACAACCAAAATAGGATAAATATGTGTTTATAAGGTTATCCCAAATAAAACATTGGGTATTTCTCCTATCACCGAACCAAAAGACAAATGTTGTTTGTCAGAAAGGGTTGATTTCTCGAGAAAGTAGTTCTTGCGAAACAAGTGAGTAGGAGCACAGTACAAACTCAACGAGATTGGAGAATCTTCGTTATCATGTCAAGTTAGCGCAGCACTGGAAGTTGTTCCGGGTTTACTATTTTAACTAAGTAGAAGGACACTACAAATGTTGTAGATACTTCAAATGAGTTTGCGAACTGTACCAGAAAAGTCCAAAAACTTTGTACTAGAAACAACTTGTGGTTTAAGTGAAAGTGTTGTTTTGACAACAAAAGGACCTGGACCTTATAAAGGAAGCAAATGATGGGCCCTGACTTCGTAAAAATTGACTATGAGTCATTATATCCGCCATAGTATCCTTGTATGAATATCAAGTATGTGACTTGGTAGTCTTTTCAATAGGCATGATGCCTAACGTTAACAAAAGGGTCTATATAGCGACAAATACATGGATACTTATCGAAAAGTTGTTTTCGACGAAGTTCAAAGAGTTGACTACTACAAGATTACGATCTTCCGTAGTGATGCTTAGTCTTTGCGGATAGTTCTAGCAAAAGTTACATATTATGATATGGCAGTTGAATAACAAAACCAACTCTCCTCTCGAGGAAGTTTGATCAAGGATGTGTACTTGACACAGTCTGAGAGTTTTTTAAAATTCAAAAGGTTGCTAGAAAGGTATGCACACTTCAATGGTTGAAGTGAGCATAACGAAGTTGAAATCTTTACCTTAATGAAGTTATCAAAAGAGTTTGATTCCATCATGAACGATAAAGATGCTTGTAAAATTACAAGAAATTTAGTGGGAGCGCTATGACATATTTCCAATACTTTATGTAGATGACATATGGTTGATTGGAAAATATGTATTTTAAATTAACACACGGTTAAGATTTTCATATTGATGAAAGGCTTAGAAGATATTGGGCATCGATATCTATAAAAGATGGATTGAAGCGCCTGATATGATTGAAGCCAAATTACATAGATGAAATATTGAAGTAAGTCAATATAAAAATTGATAAGAAGGATTCTTGTCACATGGAAAATAATTGAGCAAGATTCATGTGTTTTGACACATGATGAGCATCATTGAAATTGAGATTTCTAAGTAATGTTTCCATGCTATGTACACAACCAGATGAGTCCTATACTATAAAGTTATAGCAGGATAATTCATATGATGATTAGACAACAGTGGAGAGATCCTTGTGTCATTTTAGAAATGCTATGGATATGTTTTCCTATATAGTAATGACAAAATATTAGTTGTAATATGTTACACTAATAGTCTTGTCATTTATTCAAGTAATTTTATCTCAATTAAAAATATGTGATGAAGGGTAGCACAAAGGATGGAAGAAAGTTCCATGCTGGATTTGAAAGAGTTTCAAAATTAAATATTGTGACCGATACTACAACAAAGGCTAAAGATATCGTTGTGTTGACAACTGATAAAAGCGTATTTTGTGTCAAGGAGTTCTTTATTGAACTTGGTGAAATTCCAAGAATGCTAAAACCTTGAAGCTACATTTTCACAATGTTAGTAACATCAGTTTAAGCTGAGGAATTAAGGTATCACCGGAACTTGGTGAATTTCCAAGAATGCTAACACAATGAAGCTACATTTTCACAATGTTAGTGACATCAGTTTAAGCTGAGGAATTAAGTTTTCACCGATTGACCATATATATACAAAGCCATCTCATTAGAGAATGAGTGATGCGTGTAGACGCAAAGAACATGCAAATACAATAAGGACCTGAACAGTTCAGATCTTTTGATGATGTTTACCACATGCGAAGCATGGTAATAACACTGGAACGTCATATGTGTTAAGTGCTTACAGACTAGATTATTGACTCTAGTGCAAGTGGGAGACTGAAGGGAATATGCCCGAGAGGCAATAATAAAATGGTTATATCTTATTCCTTATTTATGATGAATGTTTATTTCTCATGCTAGAATTGTATTAACCGGAAACGTTGATACATGTGCTTAATAAACAAACAATGGTTCCTAGTAAAGCCTCTCTTTTAACTAGCTCGTTGATTAATAGATATCAAGGTTTCCTGATCATGAACATTGGATGTTATTAATAAACGGGGTCAGTCATTAGAAGAATGATGTGATGAACATATACCCAAAGAGAATATAGCAATGCGATCAAGTCATTTAGTTTATATTGTTATATCAAACACACGAAGTAACTTATTCCTTAGACCATGAGATCATGTCAATCACTGATACATGAAGAGTGCTTTGATGGCATCAAACGTCACACCGTAACAGGGTGACTATAAAGGTGTCGTTGAGTATTCGGAAAGTATTAGTTGAGGATCATGGATCAAGAGTGGGATTTGTCCATCCAAATGACGGAGAGATATACTCTGGGCCCTCTCGGTGATATCACATCGAAACCGCTTGCAAGCACGTGATATGATCACAAGGATGTTATATCACGGGAACGAGAAAAGAGTACTTGTCGGTAACGAGATTGAACAAGGTATGGTTGATACCATTGATTGAATCTCGGACAAGTAAAATATCGCGAGACAAAGGGAATAGTTCACGGCGTTGTTGGTTCACACGATCACAAGAGTCATCGTTGAATATATAGGAGTCATCACGGATCTCCAGATCCCGCTGTTGATTATTGATCGGAGAGGAGTCTCGATCATGTCTATCTTATCGCGAACCGTAGGGTGACACACTTAAGGTTCGATGACGCGTTTGAGAGGATACGGAATATCGAAGAATATTTTGGGCAGCACCGAATTGTTTCGGGGAAAATTGAAATAGTTCAAGGGGTTTTTTCGTCGAATGATTATTAATAGAATTAACAAATGATTCGAGGTGCTTTATGCAAATGTTAGTTAATAGAATTAACAAATGCTGAAATAAAGAAATAAAAATGTTTTATTGATTTATTAAAGAAAAACTCTTGGATTTTCTAAGTCGAGTTTAAAGGAAAATGAGTGGGTGTGAGTGGAGTTTCCACTCACATCATGAGGGAAGAGGTGGGGGCACACCATGGGGCTGGCCGCACCCCCCTTGGGCTGCCTCCCCCTCTCCTATAAAAGGAGGTGAGAGCTCTCCCCCTCCACACACTTGGCCACTTCCATTTCCCTCCACCCGCTGCTCCATTTCATGGTCTCCGGCTTGGCGAAGCCCTGACCGTGGGATTCTTCACCCACCACCACGTCGTCGTGCTGCTGGAGTTCCGAGGGATCCTCTACTTCCGCGCCCCGCTGGAACGAGGGAACGGAGGTCGTCATCAACCGTACGTGTGACCGATCACGGATGCACCGCCGGATTGCGGTGCCCATCTTCTCGCTATCGGGATCGGTGTGAGTACGACTACACCAACAACGAGATTTATCTCGTACCCACTTGAGTCTTCGAGGGTATGTGTTCTCCTTAACCCTCTCGATGCCCGTTGCACTTCGTCTCCTAGATTAGATCTTGGCCTTTCGAATGTCTCTCGCGTAGGAAAATTTTTGTTTTCTATGCAACGAACCCTTCAGGATTTAGCTGGCATAGTGATTCATTGCATAACATGTTTGTATATCTTGTCTAGTTTTAATCTTCTTCGGACGGAGCCACAAATAGGAATAGCTAAATAAATAAACTATCACCACTTATGATGGATCACGTGGCCAATTAAATGACAGCACACGAATTATTAAGACATGATGTCCCACCATAGCCTTATGCTCTAAGGTCCCTGATACAAGTACCCTCATAATGCAATTCAACGACTCTGTCTCAAGTTCCTGTCACCTAAAGACATCATCACGTCACTACACTACGGTGTTCTCCTATGAGCCCATGTAGGTGAAGTGTTGTACAGTCGACGTTCGTACAACACCATCATAGAATCACATAAAAGATAAATACTAGACCAAATAACAACTCATCTTACGTAACAAATCATTGCCAATTCATCCTATGCCCTCAGGAACATGCGGGAACTACTCACAACGTGCAAACATGATCATGTATGGTGACATATGTGGTACAACACAATCTGAAACAATGGATCCACCACCAAATAATGACAAGTACTCAATCCCAAACATGCAACGGAGTACAATAACACGTATCTAGGGTATAGCAATGATCAAACTATGAGGGGAACGGAGTGGATCACGGTGATGGTGATGGTGGAGATGCAGGTGCTGGTGAGGATGGTGATGGAGATGCCTCCTCCCACGCCAAGGAGGAGATGGGGATGATTTCCCCCTTCTCCGGAGCTCCGGAGCAGCAGGATCTGTCTCCCCCGCGGAGAGTTTCGAGAGTTTCGCCGCCCTGGCGGCTCCGTCTCGTCTCGGGAAAATTAGGGTGTTGGTTTTCGGGGAAGACGGAGTCGTCAGCAAAAAGACCTCGGGGAGGAGGTGTTGTGGGCCCATTTGGGGGGCCCCACACGCGGCCAGGGAATCTGGCCGCGTGGGCTACCCCCTTTTGGGCCTCCTGGCCCTCCTCCTTTGTGTCTTGTGCCCACGGCCTTTCTCCCGAAGAAAAACTGTCAGGGTTTCTTTCCTTTCGCAATTTGGATACCTGTAGCTCCTGAAACATCAAAAACATGAAAATAGGTGTTTTCTGACACCCAGAAATTAAATACCGAAAATAGGGACTTTGTAGGAAAGTCCCATAAAATCATCTAAAACATGCAAAACAATGACATAACATTGATAAAACATCCCAATAATGCCTATATGGAGGGTATAAATGATGATATAAAATGCACGTATCACACAACGATCATGGTCAGGCGGCCAGAGGATGGCAAGGCGTATGGCGTCCAAAGACCAATATATTACATCAGGCAGGTGCTTTCGCCGTGCAAACAGCGATACCCTCGTTACCAGAAACTCGCGTATGGCGTGGTACTCACAGCTCAAAAACTCAAGCACTACTTCCAAGAACATACCGTCATGGTGCTAAACGACGCATCACTCGGTACTATCATGAACAATCCCATGGCATCCGGAAGAATTGCAAAGTGGAGTATCGAGCTCGGCGCTTGAGACATCATATATGCAAGGCGCAAATCTGTGAAATCACAAGTACTCATGGAATTCTTGAGCGAGTGGACAGAACTGCAGACACCAGGACCACCAGAATACAAGAGCAACTGGATAATGTACTTCGACGGGTCAAAGAGGAACGAAGGAGCTGGAGCCGGGGTCATCCTCATGTCCCCCAGAGGAGACAAACTGTAGTACGTCCTGCGGTTGGATTTCCCACCCGACGACCCGGCATCCATCAACGACGCAGAATACGAGGCCCTCCTTCACGGCATGAAACTAGCGATTCCTGCGGAGCTACCCGACTGATGATCTATGGCGATTCAAACCTCATCGTGCAGCAGACGATGAAAGAATGCGACGCTATCGCAGATAACATGGTCGCCTATCGAGATATGTATAATCTGCTCGAAGGAATTTTCAAAGGATGCGAACTAAAGCACATTGCACGATCTAGCAACGAGGAAGCAGATAAACTGGCAAACATGGGGTCTACCAACACGCCCATACCACCTGGAATATACTTCGAGCGGATGATCAAGCGTCCAGTCAAGGTCAAAAAGCCAGCGGGAGCACCCACAACATTGGAGACGGACGTCAGCCCGCAAATCGCTGTTATCGAGCTCAGCCACAATATTTCAAGACAAGTTTTTCTGGTCGAGCCAGTCTGGACGCAGAAATACCTCGACTACTTGTCCAACAAACAGCTCCCATCAGACGTTTGCGAGGCCCGACAAATAGTACGACACAGCAAAACCTTTCGGGTGCTCAACGGAGAGCTATACAAACAGAGCATATCAGGAATATTGCAGAGATGCATAGCACCCGAGGGTGGCAAGGAGCTGCTGCGCGACATACACCAAGGAGATTGCGGACACCACGCCAGCTGGAAGGCAATCGTGGGCAAAGCCTTCCGGGCAGGATTCTACTGGCTCACGGCGGCCAGAGACGCAAAGGACCTAGTCGACAAATGCAATGCTTGCCAAAGATTCACGCCCAAGCCACACGCCCCTGCCACGGAACTACACATGATCCCCATCGCCTGGCCCTTCGCACAATGGGGGCTGGACATGGTAGGGCCGCTATGCAAGTCGACACCCGGAGGATATACGCACCTGCTCGTAGCAGTTGACAAATTCATGATGTGGATCGAGGCTATGCCAGTCACCTCCGCCAGCGCCCAGTGCGCCGTGAAATTCCTCGACTCCATTGTGTGCAGATTTGGCATACCACACAACATCATCACCGACAACGGCAGCAACTTCACAGCAAAGGAAACACATGAATTCTGCGAGAAAAAAGGAATCACCCTCAGCTTCGTCTCGGTGGCTCACCCGCAAACTAACGGTCAAGTCGAGCGATCCAACGGACTAGTCTCAGCTGGCCTAAAGAAGCGGCTACTCGATCGCCTAAACCCAGCAGCAGGGCACTGGGCAGAGGAGTTACCATCTGTACTGTGGAGCCTTCGCACAACGCCAAATAGGTCAACAAACTATACGCCATTTTCATGGTATATGGAGCCGAGGCCGTCCTACCCGAAGACGTCAAATTCAGCTCTCCCCGAGTCGTCGCATACAACGAAGAAACCTCGAACAGTGCACTCGCAGAAGACGTGGACGCACTTGATGAAATTCGTGACATCGCACTCGCAAGATCGGTGGTATACCAGCAATCACTGCGCAATTACCACAGTCGTCGCATACGCCACAGATCTTTCGTGGTAGGCGATCTGGTGCTGCGGCTCAAGCAAAAGGAAGGACACAAGCTCAAGCCACCATGGGAAGGACCCTTCATAATACACGAAGTTATCCCAGGCGGCGCGTATCGACTGAAGAACCCAGAGACCGGTGGCATTTACTCCAATCCATTGAACGTTGCGCATCTCCGCAAGTTCTACCCTTAGGATTATTCTATTCGCAAAAAATAAGGCTATACTAGCCATTTTGTAGCTCGAGGAAATACATGGCTTCTCAGGCATATCAATAAAACCACATGGTTCTTCAACCATAGCTATTCATGTTTTTTTATTTTACATGCTAAAACAACAGGTATACACCCCAAACGCACGGGGCTACGCCTAACTAAGCATTAGATAATTTTTTTCAAATACAAGGTACAACAAGGTTCACACCTTATAAAACACCTTACAAAATCTCGAGTGAACTATACAAAGTCACAGGATCTCTACATCCTACGATTACACCTGACGGTGAGCAGTCCTCTCCGCCAGCACTTGGCCTATCTCCTCCGAAGTTAGTCGAATAATCCGCTCCGCTGCGGGTTGGACGACCGCGTAGTGAGGAGAAAAGTCAATCGGAGAATTGGAAAGCCGCGCCACCGAGTTAAAGTTGATCTCAGGATGCCACACCCGAACAAAGGCGTTTGCTACCTGCGCTCCACAGAAAAGCTGCTGGCGAGCGCACTTCCGAACCTCTCCTACTCAACTAAAGACCCTTATGAAACCACTCCATCCTTCTGGAACAATACCCAATGGATAAAACGTCCTATGCACAGCAGAAAGAGCCTCACGACAGGACTCCAGAAGAACCTTCGCCTGGTTCGCCCGATACTTCAAAGTGGCCAAGACGAATCCTCGACTGCGGTCTAACCAAAAATTGGCTGCATGTGGTTTGGAGCTACCAACCTCATAAGAAATGTGGAGTGAGTCTCGCAAGGACCGTCGGGTTCAACAATTGCAAAATTCAGCAAACTCGTCAAACCAAGAAAGGGAAGCAAGCAAGCCAAACACTCGGGGGCTTGCGGGCTTACAAAGCATATCCTTCGCAACGGCCGTCATCTCCTCCATCACAATTTTTTCACGCTCAGCTGCGAGTCTTTCCTTTGACTTGGCGACATTAGCCACGCCCCACAATGCCTTCATCTTGCGCTCGCCATACGCAACACGATCACGGAGCAAGGCAAAAGTACTAGCAGCAGCAACAAGGGGATCCACTCGTGCAGCAGATCCACTCAAAGACTCTGCGCTAGGACCCACTACCTGGAATGAAATGAAGCAAGTTCAGAAACACTACAAGACCCCACTCGAGAAACATACCGCCTAGTTATCAGGTGCTCGGGGGCTACTCCCATCGGGAGCTCATAACAGTTAATCGCAACAATCAGACATTCAAGATATCCAGGAACACTTCGATTAAAGCAAAATACGGGAATACATCCCAAGGTTCATTACATCGGCAGACAAAGTAAAAATAAACTATCCTACGGAGCTGCAGAAGTACTGCCACTCGTAGCAGGCTGCCCCTTGCGACCAGCGCGGGCAAGCACTTCAGAAAGCTTCTTGGCAAGGGCTTCAGCCTGAGCGCCAGAAGGACGGAGCGCTACCTTTCTGCATGTGACGGCGTCGTAGGGAAGACTCGAGTACACCTTCTCCAGGTCCAAGACTCCGTGCGCCAGCGCAAACTGGATAGCAGTCCTAGCCCCACATTCAGACTGGACGACTGAATAAGTTTGGAGGAGATTTTCATCCTCCAGGAAAACTTTCAAAACGCCGCCCAGCGTAGACGAAACCACAACATCCACCAGAAGGCGCTCGTGGAACTGCGTCAACAGTTGGGTGGCTTCACCAACGAGGGAGCAGATCCCACTTGCATGCTCCTGGAGCTGGGCGCAGGAATCCGTCACGGCATCTACTCGCTGGCTCCCAGGCAGTTCCAATGCAACCCCAAGGACATCTACAAACAAGAGGGGGATATCGTCAGTTCCCGAAAGACCACATTAAGGTACATTGCACCAGAGAGATACTCAAGAATGACTTACCCGCGAACTTCTGCGCCAAGGGGCGGATGATGGCAACAAGATTGCTGTCGTGTTTGGCACCTGCCTCCTCCAGCTGCTTCAGCGCCTCTTGAGCCTCGACAAGCTTACCCTCGGAGTCGGCTGAATGCTTGCGAGTGGAATCCAGCTCCTTTCGGAAGGACTCCAACTCAGCCTCAACGGTTTTCGCCGAGCGACAGCTTCAGCTTTCTCGGTCTTCAGCGGGTAACTTGGGCTACAAAGCAACAAATGCAGCATAAGCAACCTTTTGCGAGTAACAGAAAGAACAAAAGGAGTGGGTTAACCTAACTTGAAGAGATTGGCCATCCTGGATGAGTCGATCACGATCCACCCGAAGGGAAGCGCAATCCGCCTCAGCCGAGAACACTCGATGACCGATGGCAGCAAGGGAGTCAAGAAGAGACTGCAAAAGCACAAGACAAAGTTCGAGTTAGGGGGGAATATCTTGAGCCTATTCACGACTATACACAGTCGAGTATAGCCTCGGGGGCTACTTCCATCCGGATCACTGCCGTGCACCCGATAAAATCAAGAGAAGCTAGAAAGGAAAAAACTTAGACTTGAGTCCGTGGCAATTGCAAGCGATTACCCACGGCCTCGGGGGCTACTCCATCGGGAGCACTTTCGTGCACCGATAGAAATCATAATCAAGAAAAACAGAAAATACGGAGGACGCGAAGAAAATTACCTGGCCTTGGGCGATGGACAGAGGGTCCGCCGAGCTACCTGAAATCTGTTTGCTCGCCGAGGCTCCACCCGCGAAGCCAGGCAACCCGTAATCCGGAGCTGCGGCTGCTTGTGCGGGACTTGGAGACTTTTGGATGGCCTCCGCGGCTGGAGTTTCGCTTGAAACTGCCTTTTTCCTCTTCACAGAGGGAACGAAAGAAGCGTACTGGCCAGGGCCGATGGCTTGGAGGCTATTACGGAAGAAATGGAATTATCAAGCAAACATACGAAGAAAAGGGGAAATATTCTTGACTAAAGAACAACAAACTCACTTGTCCTCGTCGTCGTCATCTAGAATGTCCACATTCCAGGCGGTAGTGACCTTCGACTTGGGGGCCGGAGGAGGAAGCACATTCAGAGGCGTCGTCAGGAGAGGCTCGGTCGCCTTGCCGGATCCGCCACCCAAAAAACTGTCTTTGGAGGTAGCTTCATCGTCCCCTTGCCTGCGGCGCTTGCGGTGATGGAGCTGATCGCTACCCGACTCTTCCATGTCGTCTGAAGAGCTTTGCTCGGAGCTCAAGTCGGCCTCAACAACACTGGTGTCGAGAGCAGCCTCAACATTTCTTGCTAGGAGGTCTGAGGCATCCTCAGCCGAGACTGGCGGGTAGCACGTTGCTATTTTCAAACTCTACAAAAGAAGAAGAAAAAAAGAAGAGAAAACTCAGTCGATAGATTCTCGAGTGACAAAAAAGAATAAAGAAGAGACAAGAACAAAACTTATCTCGGATGGAGGGGGCTTTGAAGCCTCGAATGGCTCAAGAGAGCAGGTGGCGAAGGGCTCGCCTACCTTCAGCTTGGTGGTAGCCGCAATCTTCTTCTCGAATTCGGCATTCGAGAGGATATCTTGGCAGGCGCGGCTAGGGTCTTCAACGCCCTGGTACTCCCACATAGTCGACGACCTCTTTTCTATAGGCTGAATCCTACGCCGAAGAAAGACGCTCGCCAGGTGCATGCCATTCAACGCGACTCCCATCGTTTGATCGCGAAAGTTCGCCACCTTCGCGAGTAGCGGGGAGACGATCCGGCTCTCCTCGACTGTGAGCCTGTGCGCCCAGGACTTCCTTCGCTTTAAAACGACGAATGGGTGGAATTCGTGAGCTCCACCCGCGCTGTTGTCGGCGACATAGAACCACTTCCTCCGCCATCCTTGTGCGGAGTCGACGAAGTGCATCTCTAGGTAGGAGTTGTCCGTCTTCGCCTGGATCCCGAAGCCGCCGGTGCGGAGTGGCTCTCCCAGCTGGTCTCCTAGACGCGACTTCTCATGGAAAACCCGCACTTTGAACAGGGCCCTCCAGAGGCCCCAGTGCGGGCGAATGCCTAAGAAGCACTCGCAAAGTACGATAAAAGCACGAGATGTTCTGAATCGTATTTGGAGGCAGATCATGGAGCTGTATGCCGTAGACATAGAACAATCCAAGGAGGAAAGGATGGATATGGAGAGAGAGGCCGCGCGAGACATGATCCACGAAAATCATGCGCTCGTTCGCGCGGGGATTCGGTACCTCCACTTTCTTGCTCAGGCGAACGCGCTTGTCGCCTTCGGGAGGCAGCAGCCCCTCCCTTTACATCTCCTTGATGCTCTTGTTGGTGGTGCTGGCGGAGCGCCAGTCGCCCGTCCTCACGGCGGGTGGCGCGGGGACATCTTTAGCAGCCTTCGATGACGATGTGGTAGCGCCGCGCTTCTTCCCTCCAGCCATGGAAGCTCGTGGGTGATTGCAGAGAAAGGAAGTGTGCGCGAGGTGGAAGAATGAGAGCAAATGGACAGGAAGATTTATTTTCCACCTAAGGGCAATTACTTTTACGCGAGCCAAATCAATCTGAGCCGTAGATCTGGTGACGTGGCACCCATCGCGGCTGCCACGCGTGGAGTGGAAACGAGGCGGCGCCAGACAGTTACCTGTGCCACGATCTTTACAACAGATCGTGCGCATTTACGGCGCGTGGCTCGCGGGAAAACCGGAAACGACCTCTCGTTTCCGGTCAAAGGCTGACAAGGTGGGCCATCACGCTCTGCTTCGCTCTGTCACGTCCCATCGGGAGGAGCTAGAACAAATAAGTGCGCAATGACATCATTGCATACCTCATCAAATTCGAAAATCCCCTCGGGTAGGATCCCTGACATGAAATTTCTCTTGTATGGACATATCAAGACACGAAAACTCTTTCGCATAAACTCCATGACACGGAATTTCTTTCGTATGGACATATCAAGACGCGAAAACTCTTTCGCATAAAAGCCCTTGACACGAAATTTCTTTCGTATAGGCACAACAAGGCTTCCAGACACGAAAACTCTCTCGTATGGACAGGAAAACACAAATGCAAAAATCCTTGTGTAAAAACAACAAGGAAAATTTCTTTACTCGAAAAATCTCGAGGCGATATTCGCGAGTGAGCAGTCCCTGCCACACTAACACACGATGTATACACATCTTTGCCCTGGATCGTTCAGCCGACTAGGCACATTCGGATGCCGTATTTTCTTGGATACGAAGGTAAGACCCAAAAGATCTCTCTTGAGGGCCTGGAATCGCACTCAAGCTGCGTCCTCGGTAAATTTCCGTGTCAACAACACGAAGAAAAATCCTAGCGGACGCGCCAGGTACCCCCTATAGGTTAAATTCGACTCGGTAAGACCTCCACGGCCCAGTCGCAATGATCACCTCGCCGGATTCGAGTCGGAGGTCTCGAGTCTGCGTAGGGTAGAACTGTTTTTTCCCTAGATGCAATTAATTGGCCCCGAGCTTTCGGGAGAGCCAAGCAACTGAGCCACATCCTTCTGCGAAAACAACGAACACACAGACACATTTATTTCTCGATACTCGAGTACAAGAAACACATCGCACACAGGGTACACGCCCTCTTCAAGTGATTGAAGCCATCAATCGAAAAGAAATCAAGACGAACTTTGAGCATCTACCCGACAGATTCTCAGCCGAGTAAACGCTCGGGGGCTACTGGCGAAGGGATGGATCCTGGTCCTATAGGGAGAGCCTACCCGGTCCAAGGCCAAGACCCAAGCTCCAAGGGAGATGCTGTGGACAGTTCTAGAAGGCCCAATCAAAGCCCACCCATAAAGCCTTACGGGTTAAGAAAGGAAACCTGTAACCTACTTTAGTTTAGGGTTTGTATCCCCCCGGGGACGGTTTGAGACCTGGCTACCTATATAAAGCCAGGAAAACCACCGGGATGGGGACCAAGCAATACCGCACTACCTAAGCCTTGAGATTGAGATCTACTCTCGACTTGAGCACCCCCACTGTAACCGATCTATCGTGCTAATACAGATCGACAGAAGCAGGAGTAAGGGTTTTACCTCTACGAGGGCCCAAAACCTGGGTAAATCGTGCCCCCATGTTAGCCGATGATTGTCACCAGCGCCTACTCGTTCTCCTACTCGAAACCGTATCGGTTCATCCGAGGGACTTGTTGAGATGCATATTCGACAGGGAGTCCCTGAGAAACAAATAATTGTCTTTGTTTATTTCGTTTCGAGATTTCCCCTATTCTTGCCTTTCTTGCATCCAACATCCATCCACGGACGTGTTTGGTTCGGCGTTGATAACCTGTAACATGATACCACCGACAACTCGTATCGTTAACCATGCTTGTTTCGTAGGGGCCGTAATCAGATCCCCCGTTAATGGATTACATCCCTGTTTTGTGCTGATACAACTCACCCCTTCCCTCCCCCCACGTAATCAAATTACGTTACCAGCTTTCCTGGCTACTTACCATATCTTTCCCCAACAAACTCTGACTCCCTCAATTCTCTCGACCATGTTCTCCGCTGCTAGTCGCATCAATCCTCCGCCGCTAGCCACATCCATCGTCCGCCGCCGGCCATCCACCCCTGCAATCCATCCCTGTCGCCGGCCGCATCAAAACCTTCCCCTATAAATCCGCCGCTCGCCCAAAATCCCGTGCTAGGCGACGAGCTCGAGCTTGGAAACGGTCCGTCGAAGACCTACTCGTCCCAGCCATGAGCTCATACTGGACATGAACTTAAACACGAGGACCTCTCCATCTCTGGACCAGGTTTTCTCCCTCGCCGTAGGGCCAGCTCAATCTTGTATTGAACATGGCTGCAACTTGATACCTTTATGGACACAAACCAAACAAAATAAAGAATTGTCCTGTTACAACTCGTTGCCACCGTTATCTGATTCCATTACCAGTCTCGTTACCTCTTGCCGAAACAAATACGTCCCATACATAGAGGGGAGCAATGCGACCAATTGTGCTTACACCAAGAAACCAAGTCCAAGACTTAGTGCGAGCTGAGTGCACACTAACTTGATCCGCTCATGCCTTGGATGTGCTGGTGGTGGTCGTGATGCTAGTTCTTATTTTGCGGCCACAAAAGAGGCGCCCTAAGCAGCCGAATCACGTCGTTGGAGCCGACCGCGATTTGTCTCCAACCTGGGAAATTAAGCCTGGCAACGTTGCCACCGTTGTTGATGCTCGAACGCATCTCAATAAGACAAGACATAATCATGCTTGCTACCTAGTGACGGAACATCTCCGAAGGCATAAACTCATTCCATAACTAAATATAACACGTTTTAGTAGTTCAAAATGAACTACAAAAACGTCTTATGTTCCGTTACGGAGCAAGCAGTACGAGGAGCATATCGTCGTTACGACCAAAAACGTGGTCCTGGAGCGCAACACGGTTGACAGTGAAATCAGAATGAGAAGACTCTGAGGATTCGATCATAGAGAGATGGATACAATACTAACATAATACGAAAGATTAAACCACCCATCGACAGGAATGAAATAGGGGGAGGGGGCCAATGCCCCCCACCCCTAACCCAAATGAACTATCCTTTATTTGGGATTAGTTAGTGCCATACCATGTTAATTAACCTAGGTACATGAGTATTTATTATCTTAATCATCAAGAAACCTGGTTGTCCAGTTCCATGTATGACACTTTGCATGCCTATGAGTCTTGCACTTCGTCGGCCCTGCTCCACCTCGTACTTGTGTACACAGTAGAGGCAATGCGTTGTGGTTCACTCGGAAGACCGTGGGAGCTTCGCGGGAGTTAGACATGGAACGCCAAGGCTCACTACGCGAGTTGATGCGCCATCAATATTCTACACTACATCTTCTATATACACACGCCATGATTAACCGATCAAACCATATGGGCATGAAAGTGCAACATCATACATTTCTCTTTAGCACAATTGCAATTCTTTTCAGAGCAGAAAATCGATGTATGTTAACTCTACAAAGTTGCATCTTACGAGAGGTAGTGTAAATACAAGCCATCACATTAGACAGAATAAAATGGCTCATACCGAGAGCGGTAGAAACTTCGCTTGTACATATGCATTGACATACGCCGCTTGATCATCCGGGTAGATTGCTAGAAGATTTTACTCAGAGAGAGCAAACATTTAACATAATTGCAACATCTAAAGTTTCTAATGATATAAGTTTTGTAATATATACTTTGCATTACATTGGTCAAATTGACGATCTAGACACATGCATAGGACTTATAAACCTAACCGGAGGGAGTGGCAGTTATAGCCCCACTTGTAACAACAAACATATTTCAACATGTCACCGAAAATAATAGCATATCTCAGTGATATTTCGATGACCAAAATACACCACATGTACACATTAAATGTGACAATGTTTCAATTAATAGCTATACATATGAGAAGTATACATAATTTTTTTTCTTGGTTACGGATCTCCATGACAAGTTATCAGAGAACGCGGTTAGTCTCAACTAGGGTTTTTTATATTGTGAAAAGAGAACATAATAAATTTGCATATGTTTGTGCTCTCAGTGCTCTCTTCTCACTTGTATAACTCTCTTGTTGGTCTACGCTGTAGAATTTAATTTTTTTGCCATATGTAGTTCGCCAAATAACTATGCAAAAAATGGTGCATGCCCGTACATGCAAAGGTCTATATTACGGCTCACCGGGCAGCATATTCGATCATAGATGCCCGTACATGCCCGTACATGTAGTCGTAAAAGAGATATGAACAATCGTAGATCCTTACAAATAGGCCTAGTTGCAAAGGTGTCGCAAAGCTTTCCTAGTCAAGGATCACACGTGTAATCCCTCCTATGATGTGCACGTGCACGCTCGTGTCAACCCGTCAGCGCTCCGCTGTCCAGGACTCGACACCGGCGAGAGAGACAAAATTTCGGCGTTGCTGATTTGTATCACTAGTAGACTGGGGTTAGAGTTATATGATTCTGGAAGTTTGTCAACTGAGAGAGAACTAGTAATTAGAGTTGGTCTAATCAGGAGAGAACACCTCAAAACCCAATTAGAAGAAGGTCTAATTCAATTAGAGGACTCTAATTAGACCATCTAATTATACTAGAGAGAGACAAGCATGAGAGACAAATCTCACAAAAATAATATGTTGTAGCTCAACCCTTGGGGTCCCTTTTATATTTTGGAGGGAAGCGGGACTTACCAAAGGGGAGGACGAGTCCTAGTTGTGCTAGGAAAGGGCTAGCCGAACCTATCTACCGATCTTAGAAACATATTTCTAACATCCTAGGACATCTAATGTCCGTCGTTATCTCTCATATAAATTCTTCCTAACACCGGCATAATTTCTCCCTTACAATAACTTTCGCAAAACCTCTCGGATTGACACCGGACTTGTTTCTCTGACACCATATCGGCATCAAACATTATTGAAACCAATAACAACATCTTTATTCTCTCAACATCTTTATGATCAATCTGGAAACTGTGTAATGACATGTGCTTCCGAGGGAAAATCTGGCCGGGAGTTCAGGACACTTGGCGTCGAGTGTTGTGGAGGTGGAAAAGTGAGAAGTTCTCTCGACATATGCCAATTTCGAGCTGCTCCGACATCATATTCTGCTCGTGAACAAAAAAAGAAGTGAAGTACTGCAAATTGCATGGTTTTGATCAAGGTGGGAGAGTTGGGGCGCTCAGACCTACAAGGTGTTGGAATTTTGGCCCAAATGGACCAGCCCATTGTAACATCCCAAGTATGAAAACACCCCTAGAATGTTTGATTCTTGTTAATTGTTGTTTTGCATCATGGCATCTTAATCATTGCACTTGTTTTCATTTTGGTTTGCATCTGTTTCCCTTTGTTTTCACAATTGAAATTCAAACAATTTTCAAATGCTTTGTTTCATACTTGTTATGTTACAATTTATCAAATAAAAAGTTCAACTCAAAACTCCATTTATTTCCAATTAACCATAAGTTTTAAACTAATAAAAAATTGGCTTTTAGTAATTCACTTCATGCAATTTGCATTCAAATTCAAATAAGTTTCCAAACAGCACCCAATTTGAAATTATGAAAATTACCAAAACAATTCTAATCATTTGTTCTAATTAAACAATAAGGTTCACCCTATTGAATTCTTGTTTTCAATAAATCTTTTAATCCAAAATTCATTCAGATATGAACCAATTTACAAACAACAAGTTTTTGAACTTTTTGAAAAGCTAAATTTGGCAAGTTGTTGCTGTTAACTTAAATAACTAAAAAAAAAATTTCCCTAATTTTCTACACCCCAAAACCTAGCTATTCCTTCCTATTTCTATTGCAGCAAAAAAAAACAGAGGAAAAAAATAATAAAAAGGAAAAACTCACAGGAGAGGGGGAGAGGCAGGCCCAGCCCACCTAGGCTGCAGCCCGTTACCATCTCCCCCAACCTCCGTAGGCTCGCTGTCGTCAGTGATGGACAGCGACATGCCTGCTGCCCCACTGCTCCACCCCATTCCCCCCTCCTATATCTACCTCCTAGACCCCCTCGAAAACCCTAACCCTAGCCGCACCCTCTCCCTCCTCTCTCCCATCTCCGCCGCCATCAAGAGGAGGGCGCCGCCTCCGTTTCCTTCTGCCACGGACGCCGGCCGCCGGAGCTCACCGCCGACGTCTCCGCCTCCCCCCGGCCGTGCCGCGGCCATCCCTGCGACGAGGGTAATCCCCTCTATCCATTCCCCTACCTCCCCTCTCGATTCCCTGCTGTATGTGCATCAATTCCTTCCGGCCATGGTTGCGTTTGCTGCTCCGTTTCGTTGACAGGAAGAACACCTGCAGGCGATCGTTTGCAGTTTCAGTTAACAACGATTAGTTGTGTTCAAAAACCAATAGATCCCGTATCCATCGCAACAGCCGCAGCAGACCAACTGGTAGGGCGCGCGCAGCGAGCCCGACAGCTCGTGGGATCGAATCCCCAGCCCCCACCTTTTTTGTTTATTTTCCGAATTGTTTCAGTGGACAGATTCCTGAATCCTTAACCCCCCTCCGATGCCCTTTCTGTCAGCAAACTGCTCACCACCGCAGTGGTTGCTGTCCAATGTGCGCTAGCAGAGGGCAGGGGTTCGAATCCCCCCTGCATAAAAAAACCCATCTTTTTTTTCATTTATTTTCCTAGATCCAGATCTAATCTAATTTGCACCCAAGTCCCTGCTACTTTTATCTAGGTCCCTGTTAATTTCTTTCCAAGTCCCTATATCTTTTATAGGTTCATAATTATTTCTATCAACCATAAAAATGCTTAAACTTGATAATTTAATAACTTTTGTTTGGAAACTCCAATTGCAAAACTTTAAACATGTAAATCACTCCATTTTAAATTCTCTACCCAAATATAAAATTTGTTTACTGTTTTGAATATTTTAATTTGGTGAAATATTTAAATTTTGTTTAATTCACTTAATTTTTGCAAAATTCATAACTTGAGCATAAAAATTCCAAACTCAACAAATAAAATATGTTTTCCATCCCATTTTTTCATGTACATTGCCAATATAAACTTTGTTTCATGTTTTGAATAGTTATAATTGGTTAAATAATTTAAACCTTGTTTAAATCATTTAAAATTGCTAAATTCATAACTTGCTAACCTTAAATTATTTTTGAACATGTAAAATATGTTTTCAAACTAGAAAAGTATAACCTTTTCAAATATGAAATTGGTTTAATGTTTTGAACAAATAAAATTCAAATAATATTCCTACTTGAATTTAATTCATTTAAATCTTGTTTGACTTGTTTAATTCATAAATAATTCATCCTAATTCCTTTTTCAATAATTGAAACATGTATTCCACCTAAAATTTTGTGTATTTTCCAAATACGAATTTTGTTATTTGTTTTGAACAATTAAAATTGATGAAAACAACAAATGCTTGTGTAACACCTTTAAGGAACCAAAATTCCCTAACTTAATAAATAAAATTCCAAACTTGGTAAACCTTATTTCAAAATTGTTCTATTGTTGTTATTTTTCTGTTTTCCTCATCCATGCATCCTACTAATCCACTTTCACCTGTTGATTAGTTGTAAAACAATTATTCCAACCTTAATTGATGGGCTTTTCATATGCAACTCAAATTGCATGTGGGTTCATTTAATCATGTTGTTACCATGTCAACTAGTTTATTTCTATGCATCAATTAAATGGTCATCCATCATCCCATGATTGTGCATTATGCCATGTTATTGATTGTTTGTCTCTTTGCGTTGTTTGTTTGCTTCTTCTCGAATAGATGACGACGTTGAGACAGACGAGCCTTACGACACCCCTTCTGAGGATCTAGCTCAGTACCAGGCTACTGAGTTTGCAGGAAAGTATTCACTCACATGAACCATTGTGTTCCTTTCAACATTGGATACTGATACTTTCCGTTGTCTATTCTGCTAGCCCTATGAATCGTTGCTTCTGTTCGATCCTATCACATTTTATCCTTTAACCCTGATATAGCCTCACCTCCACACCTATAACCCCATTGATTGTTGCCCGTGTCTTACTAGCATGCTTAGGGTTGTTTTGCTCGAGTCTGTTACCCGTTACTTTCTGTTACTATATTTCTATTATGTTCTGGGGCTCGATGTTAAACAACAACCTGTTAATTTTGAGGTAATAATAATTTGCTGATAAGGCACCGGCAGGAGGCCCGGCGTGGTTTTGAGGCCTGCTAGTGTCGACCCTAATTAGGAAAAGGGTCTTGTCTACTGATCCATGATGAGCGCACTATCCGCATGTGGGAAGCGTGTATGGGCGCCCCCCCTCAATTTGATTCGATTCGCATCTCGTCCAAATCGCCTCATTTAGTTCGGGTTTTCCATTTGCCGCATGCATATGCAGGTGCGAACCCTTGGTACCAGGGTGGAACTTTTGTAGTCGGCATTTAGGGAGACACGTTCTTAGAGTGCTATGAGGGTCCCCTTTTCTTCGTGGGGCTTGATTAGCCGTGCGCTCACTGCACGGGGTTCTTTGGGCTTGATGCGAAGAAGAGTTGAGTTGTGTTGAGTGCCCCGCTTGGTGGGAGGCATTCCATCTGGCAGGTTATTCTTACGTGTACGGCCAAATTGGTGCACCCCTGCAGGGATAAATCTTCTCGAGAAGCCGTGTTTTCCGCGGTTATGGTTAACTTGGTGAAAGTACTGGCTAACAAGTACTCAGAACAACTTACACCTAACTAATGATAACTTGATTAGTAATAGTCTTATTGACACAATAACTTGAACCATCACTAATCCAACTGTGTGAGTTATCCTCGGATTGCTTCTTTGGATAAGGGGCGAGATCTAGGATGGGTTTGTTTGGAGTTAGTTATAGTTGGTTACGATACGCTATCTTATCCCCTTTCTGTTAGCCGGAAGTTGTATCATGTTCTGTAGTTGGTTAGTGCAGCCAGCTGCCGCATCTTTTGTATCACCCTTTCTTCCGTTGAACCCAAAGCATCTGTGCTTGGTGTTGACGGGTTACACTTTTGTGAACTGTGAGTCTTGCTTGCCAGTATGTTTATGTACTGACCCCTTTGGGGCTGTGGTTTCCGCAGACTACGCTTACGAGGATCCCCGTGATGGCTACTACGTGGAGTTTGACGAGGCTGCTGACGAGTAGATAGCGAACCCGGGCAGGATCCGAGACATTGTGGATGGGCTCCGTCTTTTCGTTTCCGGCTTCTTAAGCCTATTTGGATTTGTCTGTACTCAGACCTTTTGAATGCTTCCGCTGAGATGTAATGATGTTATGTTAGGACATGTGTCCTCTGGATGATTGTATCTGCTATCTCTGCTCTAGTGAGAGCTATTTGCAACTTATTTCTATTTATTTGTGTCTTAGAGATATGTTGTGCTATCATTCTGTTAAACGCCGTTGACGTACCATGTGTGTATGGTATGAAGTACGTCAATGGTAGTATCCTGATTTCTATGGGATGGTTTACGTAGACGATGAACAGTAGGGGTTGGTTGTCACACATACGTG
This sequence comes from Alopecurus myosuroides, assembly GCA_028641055.1. Taxonomy (NCBI): domain Eukaryota; kingdom Viridiplantae; phylum Streptophyta; class Magnoliopsida; order Poales; family Poaceae; genus Alopecurus; species Alopecurus myosuroides. The sequence continues at coordinate 876,883 of JAPCYS010000009.1, read as the reverse complement.
TGTTGGCCTACTCGTAAGAGATGCGGGTGCCGGTAAGCCCCGTAATCCAATCAACTACTGTTCAACGGAACTGCGAGTATCCTCTAGAAGTCCGGGTGCGACAAATGGTATCAGAGCCTGTCTGCCTGTAGGATCCCTTTTACTGGTCGCAGTTGAGTCTAGAAACTATTTTGTAGCTATATAGGAAAAATGAAACGTGAGAGTAGGAATTCTGCCATTTTATTTCTTTCCCCACCCACCCTCCCTTTTCTGGTAAGGAAGTGCAACGTTGTTTTCCCTTCTCATCTAAACTTTCAAGTTAGGATTTCACGTATCCTGGTTTCTCTAGGATAGTTATATCTACTAGACCATAGGAATGGAGGTGGTTGTGACATGATTTATCATGTTGCCTACTCACGATTGAGAACGGAGGCGTGTAAGCCCCGGAAGCAGATCCTCTATTCCTTAAGCAGTAGATATTGATCCTTTAGAAGCCCGGATGGGTTTTCCGTAGTACCTCAGGAGTTTTTGGTCTCGTGTTTCCCGATGTTGCTTCGATATCATGTTCTTCTCAACATCCCTTTCGTCCGTTGAAACCTTGTTGTTGCTTTCCACTTCAGTTCTCTACCGGCGTCTAATCAAAACTTCCCAATCATCTGCAGATGGATCTCAGGTTCTACCCGCAGGTGGTTCGGATGACTCGTTGTGAGAGCACCGCCGGTTATCCGGAGATGCTGAGAGACATGGTCACTTATCTGGGGTTCCGTTGGGCACCAGAGTACCAGGTCTACGAGCAGCAGCGAGAGTTTGACCAGACCTACTACCAGGCTATCGTCTAGATTCTGTCAGATGATGGAATGAGCGTTGTCCACCGCTACGAGGCAGTAGGTTCCATAGTGGATATGGCTGTGCAGCAGGCAGCTTATGTGAGTCTCACCGTCCTTCGTGCTGACTATTGGGGATTTGACGATTCTATCTATCGCCACATCCCCCGTGGTTACATCACTTCGGAGGGAGCTCACTTCACTCTCTACGACAACCTGGATGTCTACGAGCATGATAACTCCAGGCTGCACACCACCGCTCAGTTCGTGAGGCACAGTGACGCAGTTGCCAGCACACTGTCTCAGGAGTTGGCTTCCGTCAGAGAGCAGCTCTACCTTGCTTTGACTCGTCTGGCGACGTACACCACAGACTTTGTTGGAGATGAGCGCTTTGCACGTTTCGAATAGCCAGTTGGTCGTCGTCTGCCAGATGCAGGAGGTTACGAGCCGATCAGAGGTCCACTCCTCAACCTCGGTGCTGGTTACACTGGGATTCCACGCTTTGGAGCACAGGGAGTCGACGCTATGTATTTCACCACACCTAGAGTCGCTCGCAGACCATGTCAGGTCTATGTGGATCGTCGTTCTACCTACTTTCTTGGGCGTGCTCCTCACCGTACCTCTCGTCGTACTACTCACCGCCGTCCTGCGTGATGAGCATGGGAGTACCGATGTATCCATTCTTAGCTATGTTTAGTTATCCTTTGACATTCGAACCATTTATGGTGTGTTGGATATTCTGATGTATTTGAACATGTGATGATGTACCTGTTGGTTATCTATTCATGCGTCGGAATAATCTCTCTTTCGGTTTCCAAGTCTATCCTTTTCTGTTGTTGTGCTAAAATGCATTTCCATTCAGGATGCCACCAACAAGGAACACCCCGCCTGAGCCACCGCCAATCACGGAGCTGTTGACTCAGATGACCCAAGTCATGGCACAGATGGCCCAGTTTCAGACTAACCAGCACAACAACCAGAATGCTCCACGAGTCAGCATCAAGGAGTTTCTCAGTCTGGGCCCGAGAGCTTTCGTGGCAACACGCGAGCCTCTGGATGCTGATGACTGGATCCGTGAGATAGCTAGGGCTCTGGAGATTGCTCACGTTGCTGAGGAAGACAAGGTCAAGTATGCCTCCTATCTCCTGAAGTGTCAGGCAGCTACTTGGTGGGAAAACTACCAGACCATGAGAGCTGGCTATCCAATTACCTGGGGTTGTTTCAAGGAAGCCTTCCTGAAGCACCACATTCCAGATGGTCTCATGGAAAGGATGCGTGAAGAGTTTTGCTCTCTCAAGCAAGGCAAGCTGGACGTCATCGGCTATCAGAGTGAGTTCAATCGCCTCGCTCGTTACGCTGGTCATGAGGTGTCCACTGAGGCTAAGAAGATGGCAAGGTTCCGCAGAGGTTTTAACCCGGAACTCAAGTACGCCCTCACCAACATCAAGGCCAAAGACTTCGAGGAGCTCGTTAACACCGCACTCAATGAAGAAAATGGGCGCAAGGCGTTCGAGGAGTCTCGAAAGCACTCGCGTGAGGGTGGTTCCTCCTCCAACATGACCACCCCTCCGCAGAAGCGCCGCATCTGGGTGCCAAATGGTGTTGTCACTAGGGCTCCATATGCCCAAGCTTCTCCAGGCTTCGCTACCCGCCCACCCAACCCTGTTCAGATGCATGATTAGAGGGCTTCGATGGGGCAGCCAAGGACAGGGCCTCCTCGTGTCGTCACTTGCTACAAGTGCAAGCAGACGGGGCACTACGCTGACAAGTGCACGCAGAGGCAGCTACCTCCACCACCACCTCGTCCCAACACAAAACAGGCAATGGTGCGTGCTCCCCCGGCTAAACCCTTCAACTCCAACAACAGGCCTGTCGGGAGGACCGCGAGGGTGAATCATATCAAGGCCGACAAAGCTGAGGAAGCTGCTGACGTCGTTCTCGGTATATTACGCGTAAACTCTTTTCCAGCTAAAGTGTTGTTTGATACCGGAGCATCGCATTCTTTTGTGTCAAAGATCTTTGCAACAACAAACAACCTAAGTGTGGTTCCACTAAGCAATCAAATCACCGTCCACTCCCCGGGATCTCAAATGTTGACTTCCAAGATAAGTAAGGATAATCAAATCCTAATTGGAGGCCACATTTTCATTGCTTCACTCATGTTGCTGGCAAATTCTGACATTGATGTCATTCTTGGCATGGATTGGCTGAAAGCTAATAAAGCAAAGATTGACTGTGCTCAAAAGTCAATAACTCTGTTCCACCCTTCTGGCCAGATAGTCTATTCTCCAAATGAATCTAGTTCTGTTCAGCTATTCACCCTTGATGCAAAACCTCTATCTCTACTCGAAAATGTTCCGGTGGTTTGTGAATTCCCTGACGTCTTTCCAGAAGAGTTGCCAGGGATGCCTCCGGACAGAGCAGTTGAGTTCGTGATTGAGCTTGAACCAGGTACTGCTCCAATCTCTAAGCATCCATACAAGATAGCTCCTCCTGAACTAAAATTGTTGAAGGAGCAAATCGATATGTACATGGAAAAAGGTTACATTCAACCTAGTTCCTCGGCTTGGGGTTGCCCAACTCTGTTCGTTGCGAAGAAGGATCAAACAAAGAGACTCGTTGTTGACTATCGTCCTCTTAACGAGAAAACCATCAAAAACAAGTATCCAATTCCTCGTATCGATGATCTTTTTGATCAACTTGCTGGAGCCTCAATATTCTCCAAGTTGGACTTGAGAATGGGTTACCATCAAATAAAGACCAGAAAGGAAGATATTCCAAAAACAGCTTTCACCACTCGGTACGGTCTATATGAATACACCGTCATGTCCTTTGGTCTCACCAATGCACCGGCGACATTCTCTCGACTCATGAATTCTGTCTTCCATGAATACCTCGACAAGTTCGTTGTGGTATATCTCGATGATATTCTTGTCTACTCAAAATCCGAGGAAGAGCATGAAGAACATCTTCGTCTCACTCTCATGAAACTTCGCGAGCATCGTCTATATGCCAAATTCTCCAAATGTGAGTTCTGGATTCCAGAAGTTGCTTACCTTGGTCATGTCATCTCAGCCAAGGGCATAGCCATTGATCCAGAAAAGGTTAAAGCAATTGTTGATTGGAAACCTCCTAAGACGGTAAAGCAAGTCAGAAGTTTTCTTGGCTTGGTTAGCTATTGCCGTCGTTTCGTCCAAAACTTTTCCAAGATTGCCAAACCTCTCACTGACCTAACAAAGAAGGACAAGAAGTTCGTTTGGTCTCCACAATGTGATGAAAGTTTCAATCTCCTGAAGACTAAACTCACTTCCACCCCAGTTCTGGTTGGCCCAGATACTACCAAACCTTTCCAAATATTCTGCGATGCATCTCTCCAAGGTCTAGGTGCAGTTCTTATGCAAGAATGTCAAGTTGTGGCTTATGCTTCACGTCAGTTGAATGCACATGAGCAAAATTATCCCACACATGACCTTGAACTTGCAGCAGTTGTGTTTGCCCTCAAGAAATGGATGCAATACTTGTTGGGTAACCGCACTGAAATCTTTTCCGATCATAAGAGTCTGAAATACATCTTCACTCAACCAGATCTAAACCTCAGGCAAAGGAGATGGATTGAAAAGATTAAAGACTTTGATCTCACCATTTCTTACACTCCAGGCAAGGCTAATGTTATGGCCGAAGAATTCCAGAAGCTGAACCTTGGTCTTGTTCCTCAAGGCTATCTTGCGAACTTGACAGCCAGTCCAACTCTCGAGGACAAGATTCGTTCTGAACAACTTCGTGATGCTGAAATCAAGAAGATGGTAGAACACATCAAAGAAGGCAAGGAGAAATTTAAGTCCTTCTCAATTGATGACAAAGGAACTGTGTTCTTCGAAGGACGCATTGCAGTTCCTCAAGTTCAAAGTCTCAAAGATATCATTCTCAAGGAGGCTCATGAAACTCCTCTTTCCATACACCCTGGAAGTAGAAAGATGTACCAGGATCTTAAGACACTGTATTGGTGGCCTGGCATGAAACGTGAAATTGCTCAATACGTTTCTGAATGCGACGTTTGTCAACGTGTTAAGGCAGTCCATCAGAAAACAGCCGGTCTTCTACAACCTCTGAAAATTCCTGAGTGGAAGTGGGACATGATTGAAATGGACTTTGTCACTGGTTTTCCAAAGTCCAAGAAGGGCAACGATGCAATCTTCGTTGTCATTGATCGTCTCACAAAAGTAGCTCACTTTTTGCTGTCAAAGAAACAATCTCGGCTAGCCAGTTAGCAGAACTCTACACAACAAAGGTTGTTCCTCTTCATGGTGTTCCATTGGAAATAAGCTCAGACCGTGGAAGTATATTCACTTCTCATTTCTGGAAAAGCTTTCAAGAAGCATTGGGCACCAAACTTCTGTTCAGCACAGCTTATCACCCTCAGTCTCAAGGGCAAGTCGAAAGAGTCAATCAGATTATCGAGGATATGCTCAGAGCATGTGGTCTCTCCTTTGGCATGAAATGGGAGGATTGCCTTCCATATGCTGAATTCTCCTACAACAACAGCTTCCAGGCAAGCCTAGGCATGGCACCATTTGAAGCTCTCTATGGCCGCAGATGCAGGAGTCCAATCAATTGGTCTGGAGCTGGTGAACGTTCACTCTTAGGCCCTGACATTGTTAAGGAAGCCGAAGAAAAAGTTCGCATCATTCGTGACAATCTCAAGATTGCTCAGTCTCGTCAGAAAAGCTACTATGACAGCAAGCACAGGGATATGATCTATGCACCTGGTGACAAGGCATATCTCCGTGTAACTCCCCTCAGAGGCACTCATCGTTTTGTTGTGAAAGGAAAGCTTGCACCAAGATACATTGGTCCTTTCAACATTCTCTCAAGGCGTGCGGAAAATGCCTATCGTCTTGAACTTCCAGAAAAACTATCCAAGGTGCACGATGTGTTTCACGTGTCACAGCTCAAGAGGTGTTTCAAAGATCCAGATCATGCAGTTGATCATGATTCCATTGATCTGCAAGAAGATCTATCTTATGAGGAGCACCCTATTCGTATTTGTAACATCCCAAGTATGAAAACTCCCCTTTAGAATGTTTGTTTCATGTTTATTAAAGTATTGCATCATGTCATCATGCTCATTTACTTGTTTGCATTTGTTTACTATTTCTTTTGCATCTGTTTTTATTTCTGTTTTCATAAAGGAATCCAAGCAATGCTCAACCTTGTTTTCATACTTGTCATGTTACACTTTTTTCAAATAAAAGTTCAAATACAACCAACCATTTGTTTCATTTTACTCCATAATGCTCACTTATTAAATTGATGGTTTTAATCAATCATTTAAAATTCAAATCAAAGCACCATTTTCAAATTGTGAAAAATACCAAAACAAATGTACTCTTTTGTTTCCAAGTAAACTCATTTGATCACCCTATTTTAAAATTTTGTCTCAATAACCAATTAATCATAAAATTCAATCAAATTCCCTCCAAATTCAAACAGCACCAAATTCCAAGTCATGAAAACTACCAAACCATTCTAATCTTTTAATCCAATTAATAATAGGGTTCACCCTATTAAATTTGTTGTTTTCAAATATTAATCAATTAATTTGCAAATTATTCAAATTCAAACCAATGTGCAAACAACAAACATAAATTTGAATTTTTCAAAAACCAAAGTGGACACTCGTAGATGTTGCCCTAATAAGCCCACATGAATTTTTTCCAATTTTTTCTAAACTCTAAACCCTATCATTTTCTTCCATTTCTGTTTGCTACAAAAAAAAACAGAAAAAGCAAAAATAGAAAAAAAGAAAACAGCGCGCGGCAGCTAACCTAGCGCTAGCCAGCCCACCCTTACCTCCCGCGCAGCCCGGCCCGCAGCGTGGCCCGATACCGGTTCGCAAGCCGCCCCCGTCGTCTCTTTTCAGTACGGCAGCCATCCGAGGGTGCCACGGCGGCAACGACGCCGCGCCGACGGCCAGGAGCTCCCCTCGGCCCCTATAACTACCCCCTAGCCCCGCAGCGGTGCCCTAGACCTAACCTTCCCCTCTCCCCTCGCGATCGCCGCCATCTCCTCCACCTCGCTGCCTTTTCCTCCACCTTCTGAAGCTCACCGGAGTTCTCCTCTGAACCCTCGATGGCAGCCACCGCTCCAGTGCACCTCCGTCCTCGCTGATCGCGGAAATCGAGCCGCCGTGTCTTCCTCGACCTCGACGACACCCCATCGCCCCCGGAGATCCCCTGTAACCGCGCAGCTGAGCCCGTCTCTGTCGCCTCGCCGTCGAGCTCATCCGCGGCAACCTCCCGGTGAGCACGCCGCCGTGCATCTCCTCCCTCTCCCATCTCTGTATCTTGCCCGCAACCATCGCGCACACAACCGAAACACCTCCGTGCACGTATCATATCCATCCACGGCGCAGCACGGCCACGTTGATCGCCGCCGGCCCGCTGTCGATATCTGTCAGAGTTTCAGGCATGGTTTTTGTTCGTCAGTTAAGTTCAGTTAACGAAACCACAGCTCATCCTCCCCGCGCGTGGTTAACTGACAACAAACGCGACACACCCCACTGGTTCAGTACCGCGCACGCGAGCGAGAGGTTCCAGGATCGAGTCCTGGCTCTCCCCGGGAGAAATCCCACCCTTTTTTCACCGCAGCGCTGACAGGGAGGGCCCCCTGTCAGCCGCACACTTGCCACGCAGGCGCACAGGGACCCTGGGCCCCCCCGGCAGTGCCTAGGGTAGGGTTCTGATGCGTATAAAATGGTTTTAACTTTTTCTGTTTTCAAATCCAGGCCCTTTTTGTTTTACAGTTTGGTCCCTGAAAGTAATTTGACAATAACTTTCATTTTATAAACTCAAATAATGAAAATAAAATATGTGTGCTGCTCTAAATTTAATTCTCTACCTATTGGTACCATTTGTTTCCTGTTTTGAATTTTCAAAATGCAATTCAAATTTGAATTCAAATAATTCAATTGCAATTTGCTAAAATTCATAACTACTTCATTCTTAATCCAAATAATGGAAATAAAATATGTTTTCCAAGCTATTTCAAATAACCTTTTCAAATATAAATTTTGTTTCATGATTTGAATAATTTAAATTGCCTAAATAATTTAAACCTTGTTTAAATCATTTAAATTTGATAAAATCATAACTTGCTCAAATTAAATTATTTTTGAACATGCAAAATATGTTTTCAAACTAGAAAAGTGTAAACTTTTCAAATGTGAATTTGAATTTATGCTTTGAACAAATAAAATTCAAATAAATTCACACTTGTTTTAAATTCATTTAAAATTTGTTTAATAGTGTTTAAGTCATAATAAATTCATCCTAATCCTTTTTTCAATAGCTGAAACATGTAATCCAACTAAAATTTTGTATTCTTTTCAAATATGAATTTTGTTATTTGTTTTGAACATTTTAAGTTGATGAAAACAACAAGTACTTGTGTGACATCTTTAAGTAACCCAAAAATTTCCAATTTAATAAATGATTTCCAAACTTGTTAAATTCCTTTACCACTTGCATCTATTGTTGTTATCTTGTTGTTATCATCATCCATGCATCATACTAAACCACTTTCACCTGTTGGTTAATTGGAAAACAATTGTTTCAACCAAAATCCATGGGCTTTTCATATGCAACTCAAAATTGCATATGTGTCCATTTAAATGGTGTTACCATGTCAACTAGTTTATTTTGATGCATCTATTAACCTGACATGCATCATCCCATGATTTTGCACTATGCCATGATATTGATTGTTTATATTTCTGTCTTGTTTGTTTGCTTCTTCTCGAATAGACGACGACGTTGAGACAGACGATCTTTACAACACCCCTTCCGAGGATCTGCTCAGTACCCGGCTGCTGAGTTTACAGGCAAGTTATCACTCACATGAACCATTGTGTTCCTTTCAACATTGGTTACCGATACTTTCCGTTGTCTATTTATGCTAAGCCATAGTAGTAGTTGTATCTGTTACGAACCTATCACATTAATCCCTGAACCCTGAAATTGCCTCACCACCATTCCTACAACCCTATTGTTTGAGCCAGTGTCCTACTAGCATGCTTAGGTTGTTTTGCTCGAGTCTGTTACCCGTTACTTTCAGTTACTATATTTTAATTATGTTCTGGGGGCTCGATGTTTAATCAATCAATCATGCTAATGCTATTGTTAAATAATAAGTTGCTGATAAGGCACCGGCAGGAGGCCCTTTGTGGTTTTGAGGCCTGCTAGTGTCGACCCTAATAGGAAAAGGGTCTTGTCTACTGATCCATGATGAGCGCACTACCCGCATGTGTGAAGCGAGTATGGGCTCCCCCCTCAATTTGATTCGATTCGCATCTCGTCCAAATCGCCTCATTTAGTTCGTGTTTTCCTTTGGCCGCATGCATGTTTTTGCGAGCCCAGCGCAGGGTGGAACTTTTGTAGTCGGCATATAGGGGGACACGTTCTTAGAGTGCTATGAGGGTCCCTTTTCTTCGGGGCTCGATTAGCCGTGCGCCCAAGGTTCTTTGGGCTTGATGAGAAGAAGAGTTGAGTTGTGTTGAGTGTCCCGCTTGGTGGGAGGCATCCCATCTGGCGGGTTATTCATACGTGTACGGCCAAATTGGTGCAACCCTGCAGGGATAAATCTTCTCGAGAAGCCGTGTTTTCCGCGGTTATTGTTAACTTGGTGAAAGTACTGGCTAACAAGTACTCAAGACAACTTGAACCTAATGATCCACAATCTCACCCCCAATGATTAACAACTTGACTACTAATAGGATGATTGACCCAAAAACTTGATTCATCTTTAATCCAACTGTGTGAGTTATCCTCGGATTGCTTCTTTGGATAAGGGACGAGATCCAGGATGGGTTTGTTTGAAGTTATCTTTCAGTTGGTTACAATACTCGATCTTATCTTCTTTCTATTAGCCGGAAGTGGTAGAATCTCTGTAGTTGGTTAGCGCAGCCAGTTGCATCATCTTTTATATCCCCTTCTTCCGTTGAACCCAAGGCATCTGTGCTTGGTGTTGACGGGTTACACTTTGGTGAACTGTGAGTCTTGCTTGCTAGTACGTCTATGTACTGACCCCTTTGGGGCTGTGGTTTTACGCAGACTACGCTTACGAGGATCCCAGTGACGGCTACTACGTGGAGTTTGACGAGGCTGCTGACGAGTAGGTAGCGGACCCGGGCAGGATCCGAGACTACGTGGATGGGCTCCGTCTTTATTTCAGTTTCCCGGCTTCTTAAGCCTGTTTGATTTTGTCTGTACTCAGGCCCTTTGAATGCTTCCGCTGAGATGTAATGATGTTATGATGGGACATGTGTCCTCTGGATGATTGTATTTGCTATCTCTGCTCCAGTGAGAGCTATTTGCAACTTATTTCAATCTTTTGTGTCTTAGAGATATGTTGTGTTATCATCTTGTTCAAAGCCGTTGACGTACCATGTGTGTATGGTATGAAGTACGTCAATGGTAGTGTCCTGATTTCTACGGGATAGTTTACATCGACGGTGAATAGTAACGATTGGTTGTCACACATAAGTGTTGGCCTACTCGTAAGAGGACGCGGGTGCCGGTAAGCCCCGTAATCCAATCAAAATACTGTTCAGTTCGTACGGTGAGTATCCTCTAGAAGTCCGGGTGCGACAAATGGTATCAGAGCCTGTCTGCCTGTAGGATCCCTTTTACTGGTCGCAGTTGAGTCTAGAAACTATTTTGTAGCTATATAGGAAAAATGAAACGTGAGAGTAGGAATTCTGCCATTTTTCTTCTTTCCCCACCCACCCACCCTTTTCTGGTAAGGAAGTGCAACGTTGTTTTCTGTTCTCACCTAAACTTTCAAGTTAGGTTTTCACGTGTTTTGGGTTCTCCGTAGTACCTTAAGAGTTTTTGGTCTCGTGTTTCCCGATGTTGCTTCAATATCCTGTTCTTTTCAACATCCTTTTCGTCCGTTGAACCTTGTTGTTGATTTCTACTTCAGTTCTCTACCGGTGTCTAATCAAAACTTCCCCGAACATCTGCAGATGGATCTCAGGTTCTACCCGCAGGTGGTTCGGATGACTCGTTGTGAGAGCACCGCCGGTTATCCGGAGATGCTGAGAGACATGGTCACTTATCTGGGGTTCCGTTGGGCACCAGAGTACCAGGTCTACGAGCAGCAGCGAGAGTTTCACCAGACCTACTACCAGGCTATCGTCTACATTCTGTCAGATGATGGCGTGAGCGTTGTCCACCGCTACGAGGCAGTAGGTTCCACAGTGGATATGGCTGTGCAGCAGGCAGCTTACGTGAGTCTCACCGTCCTTCGTGCTGACTACTGGGGGTTTGACGATTCTATCTATCGCCACATCCCCCGTGGTTACATCACTTCGGAGGGAGCTCACTTCACTCTCTACGACAACCTGGATGTCTACGAGCATGATAACACCAGGCTGCACACCACTGCTCAGTTTGTGAGGCACAGCTGTTGCCCCACACACTTTCTCAGGAGTTGGCCTCAGTCAGGGAGCAGCTCTACCTTGCTTTGACTCGTCTGGCGACGTACACCACAGACTTTGTTGGAGATGAGCGCTTTGCACGTTTCGATCAGCCAGTTGGTCGTCATCTACCAGATGCTGGAGGTTACGAGCCGATCAGAGGTCCACTCCTCAACCTCGGAGCTGGTTACACGGGGATTCCACGCTTTGGAGCACAGGGAGACGACGCTTTCTACTTCACCACACCGAGAGTCGCTCTCAGAGTAGTCCCGATCTACGTGGATCGTCGTTCTACCTATTTCCGTGGGATTCCTCCTCACCGTATTTCTCGTCGTACTACTCACCGCCGTCCTGCGTGATGAGCATGGGAGTACCGATGTATCCATACCTAGCTATGTTTAGTTATCCTTTGGCTTTTGAACCATTTATGGTCTGTTGGATATTCTGATGTATTTGAACATGTGATGATGTACCTGTTGGTTATCTATTCATGCGTCGGAATAATCTATCTTTCGGTTACCAAGTCTATCCTTTTCTGTTGTTGTGCTAAAATGCATGTCTATCCAGGATGCCGCCAACAAGGAGCAACCCGCCTGAACCACCTCCGATCACGGAGCTGTTGACTCAGATGACTCAGGTCGTGGCTCAGATGGCCCAGTTCCAGGCTAACCAGCACAACAACCAGAATGCTCCACGGGTCAGCATCAAGGAGTTCCTCAGTATGGGTCCGAGAGCTTTCGTGGCAACACGGGAGCCTCTGGATGCTGATGACTGGATCAGGGAGATGGCCAGGGCTCTGGACATTGCTCACGTTGCTGAGGAAGACAAAGTCAAGTATGCCACCTACCTACTGAAGGGTCAGGCAGCCACTTGGTGGGAGAACTACCAGACCATGAGAGCTGGCTATCCTATCACCTGGGGATGTTTCAAGGATGCCTTCCTGAAGCACCGCATCCCAGATGGTCTCATGGAAAGGATGCGTGAGGAATTTTGCTCTCTCAAGCAGGGCAAGCTGGACGTCATTGGCTATCAGAACGAGTTCAATCGCCTCGCTCGTTACGCTGGTGATGAGGTGTCCACTGAGGCTAAGAAGATGGCAAGGTTCCGCCGAGGTTTTAACCCGGAACTCAAGTACGCACTCACCAACATCAAGTGCAAGGACTTCGAGGAGCTTGTGAACACCGCGCTCAATGAGGAAAATGGGCGCAAGGCGTTCGAGGATTCTCGCAAGCACTCGCGTGAGGGTGGTTCCTCCTCCAACATGACCACCCCTCCGCAGAAGCGTCGCATCTGGGTGCCAAATGGTGTTGTCACTCGGGCTCCATATGCCCAAGCTTCTCCAGGCTTTGCTCCCCGCCCACCCAACCCATCTCAGATGCAAGGTCAGAGGGTTCCAATGGGGCAGCCAAGGACAGGTCCTCCTCGTGTCGTCACTTGCTACAAGTGCAAGGAGACTGGACACTATGCTGATAAGTGCACTCAGAGGCAACTACCTCCACCTCCTCGCCCCAACACCAACCAGGCAATGGTTCGTGCTCCCCCGGCTAAAGCCTTCAACTCCAACAACAGGCCTGTCGGGAGGACCGCGAGGGTGAATCATATCAAGGCCGACAAATCTGAGGAAGCTGCTGACGTCGTTCTCGGTATATTACCCGTAAACTCTTTTCCAGCTAAAGTGTTGTTTGATACCGGAGCATCGCATTCTTTTGTGTCAAAGATCTTTGCAAAAGCATACAACCTAGTTCTGGTTCCACTAAGCAATCAAATCACTGTTCACTCTCCGGGACCGCAAATGTTGACTTCCAAGATAAGTATGGACAATCAAATCCTAATTGGAGGTCGCATATTCCTTGCTTCACTCATGTTGCTGGGAAATTCTGACATTGATGTCATTCTGGGCATGGATTGCTTGAAGACCAATGAAGCTAAAATTGACTGTGCTCTGTCGCACCCGGACTTCTAAAGGATACTCGCCGTTCCGTTGAACAGTAGTAGATTGGATTACGGGGCTTACCGGCACCCGCATCCTCTTACGAGTAGGCAAACACACGTATGTGTGACAACCAACCCCTATCTATTCAGCGTCGACGTAAACTATCCCATAGAAATCAGGATACTTCCATTGACGTACTTCAAAGCATACACACATGGTACGTCAACGGCATTGGAACAAGTGATATCACAACAGATCTCTACGACACAAAAGATTGAAATAAGTTGCAAATGGCTCTCATTAGAGCAGAGATAGCAAATACAATCATTCAGAGGACACATGTCCCAACATATCATCATTACATCACAGCGGAAGCATTCAACAATGTCTGAGTACAGACAAGATCCAAATAGTCCTAAGAGGCCGGAAACGAAAAGACGGAGCCCATCCACGAAGTCTCGGATCCTGCCCGGGTCCGCTATCTACTCGTCAGCAGCCTCGTCATACTCCACGTAGTAGCCACCATGTAGATCCTCGGAAACGTAGGTCTGCGGAAACCACAACCCCAAAGGGGTCAGTACATAAACGTACTGGCAAGCAAGACTCACAGTTCACCAAACGTGTAGCCCGTCAACACCAAGCACAGATGCCTTGGGTTCAACGGAAGAAGGGGATATAAAAGATGCTGCAACTAGCTGCGCTAACCAACTACAGAGATTCTACCACTTCCGGCTAACAGAAAGGAGATAAGATCGAGTATTGTAACCAACTGGAAGATAACTTCAAACAAACCCATCCTGGATCTCGCCCCTTATCCAAAGAAGCAATCCGAGGATAACTCACACAGTTGGATTATGGATGGTTCAGATTATTGTGTCAATAAGCCTATTACTAGTCAAGTTGTTAATCATTGGGTGTAAGGTTGTTAATCATTAGGTTTAAGTTGTCCTGAGTACTTGTTAGCCAGTACTTTCACCAAGTAATCCATAACCGCGGAAAACACGGCTTCTCGAGAAGATTATCCCTGCAGGGTTGCACCAATTTGGCCGTACACGTATGAATAACCCACCAGATGGAAAGGCCCTTCCACCAAGCGGGGCACTCAACACAACTCAACTCTTCTCCGCATCAAGCCCAAAGCACCTTGGGCGCACGGCTAATCGAGCCCAGAAGAAAATGGACCCTCATAGCAGTCTAAGACCGTGTCCCCCTATATGCCGACTACGAAAGTTCCACCCGGGTACCAAGGGCTCGCAAGATCATGCATGCAGCAAATGGAAAACCCGAACTAAATGAGGCGATTTGGACGAGATGCGAATCGAGTCAAATTGAGGGGGGCGCCCATACTCGCTTCCCACATGCGGGTAGTGCGCTCATCATAGATCAGTAGACAAGACCCTTTTCCTATTAGGGTCGACACTAGCAGGCCTCAAAACCACAAGGGCCTCCTGCCGGTGCCTTATCATCAAATTATTATTTAACAATAACATTAGCATGATTGATTGATTAAACATCGAGCCCCCCAGAACATAATGGAATATAGTAACAGAAAGTAACGGGTAACAGACTCGAGCAAAACAACCTAAGCATGCTAGTAGGACACGGGCTCAAACAAAAGGTTATAGGTATGGAGGTGAGGCAATATCAGGGTTAAAGGATACATGTGATAGGTTCGTAACAGAAGCAACTAATCATAGGGCTAGCAGAATAGACAACGGAAAGTATCGGTAACCAATGTTGAAAGGAACACAATGGTTCGTGTGAGTGATAACTTGCCTGCAAACCCAGTAGCCTGGTACTGAGCTAAATCCTTAGAAGGGGTGTCGTAAGTATCGTCGGTCTCAACGTCGTCGTTTATCCGGGAAGAAGCAAACAAACAATGCAGAAAGATAAACAATCAATAACATGGCATAGTGCACAAACATGGGATGATGCATGACCATTTAATTGATGCATCAAAATAAACTAGTTGACAAGATAACAACATGATTAAATGGACCCACATGCAATTGGATTGCATATGGAAAGCCCATGAATTAAGTTGAAACATTTGTTTTACAACTAATCAACTTGTGTGAGTGAATTAGCATGATGCATGGATGAGGAAAACAGCAAAATAACAACAATAGAACCAAATGGAAATAAGGTTTACCAAGTTTGGAAATTCATTCATTAAGTTAGGAAATTTTGGTTCCTTAAAGGTGTCACACAAACATTTGTTGTTTTCACCAATTTTAATTGTTCAAAATCGATAACAAAGTACATATTTGAAATGAGCACCAAATTTTAGGTGGATTACATGTTTCACTTGTTGAAAAAGGATTTTGGATGAATTACTTATGAATTAAACAAGTTAAACAAGATTTAATTGAATTTAATTCAAACATGAACTTATTTGAATTTTTTTATTTGTGCAAAACATTGAGTGAAGTTCATATTTGAAAAGGTTGTACTTTTATGGTTTGAAAACATATTTTATATGTCCCAAAAGGATTTCATTTGATCAAGTTATGAATTTAGCAATATTAAATGATTTAAACAAGGTTTAAATCATTTAACCAATTTTAATTATTCAAAACATGAAACAAATCTTATATTTGAAAAGGTGGTTCAATTTTGCATGGAAAACATATTTCATTTGTGGAAATTGGATTTAAAATGAGCAAGTTATTATTTTGGCAATTTTAAATGCAATAAACAAGAAACAGTTGTTTTCAGAAATTTAAATTATTCAAAACAGCAAACAAAATTTATATTTGGAAAGTACATGAAAAATGGATTGGAAAACATATTAAGTTTGTTGGATTTGGAAATTTTATGCCCAAGTTATGAATTTTGCAAAATTAAGTGATTTAAACAAGATTTCAAATTTTGCACCAATTTAAAATATTCAAAACAGTAAACAAATTTAATATTTGGATAGAGCATTTAATTTGGTACAGAAATATATTAAAAAAAATTTGAATTTGGAGTTGGGATGAATTAATTATGCATTTTACAAATTTGGGGTGCAATCTGCCATTTTTTTAGCTGCTAGGGACTTAGAAAAAATATTTCAGGGGTCTAGAAATAATTTGCAAGGGCCTATTGGTGATTCCTGAGATGTTTCTGTGCCAAAACAATTGAAAATAAAAAGGTTGTTTTTATTTGGGAGAGGGGGAACTCGATCCCCCAACCTCCTGCTGATGCGCCAAGGAACAACACCACTGGGGTGCGATGCGAGTTGTGATAGGAGGGGGCTCGGGGTGAGGATATGGTTCAGAACTGCACACCTCGGAAAAATTAACAGGAAAAAGGTGGGGCTGGGGATCGAACCCTGCACCTCACGGGTGCGCGCTGCGGTTACTGCCAGTGGGCTGGAGCTGTTGGTTGTATCAGAAGGGGGTGCGGGGAAAGGATAAGGTGTGGCTGTGCGCGATTTCTGAATTTTTTTGCACGTACTGAACATGACGGACGGAAAACCATCGCTGCTGCTCGCTGGCAGTCGATGCGCTCGCAGGAGGGGAGGGCCAGGTCGCGGGGTGACCGTGTGGGTGCGGTGCAGCGTGGGGGGAAGAGGGAGGAAGGGGGATGGGGTCGAGGGGCCTCACCTCGATCTGCAGGGAGGCGGCGATCGGGTGCAGGTCGGGGCAGACAGGGGGCGACGGCCGGTGGAAAACCTCGACGCCGCGGCCGCCCGGAGCCTCCTCGGACCACGGCGCCCTCACCAAAGATGTAGGTGGTAGCGCCGTGATTCCATTCCCGTGGAAAACCCGCCCGGAGGACGACCACAGCCCCCGCGCCTTCGCCTCCAATTTCCGGCCAGAAGTGGTCTGTTTGGGGTTCAGTTAACAGGGAAGGGAAACAGAGAGTTTGCAGGGAAGGAAGAGAGAGGGGAGGAAGAAGATGGCGGCGTGGAGGATGAGGTCTAGGGTTAGGGCTAGGAGTGGGGGAGAGGTGGAGCTTTTATGGTGGAGCTCGCTCGGTACGGCAGGGTATCGAGCGGAGGAGGAGGTGATCGGGTGGTGGGTGTTCAGTCGTACAGGGAGGATGACGTCAAGGAGGAAGATGACTGAAACGGTATCGGGCTGAGGGAGGTGTTGGGCTGAGGGGAAAAGAAAATGGGCCTTGCTGCTGCTCTCTCTCTCCTTTTTCTATTTTGTTTTGTTATTATTATATTTTTTTTTTGCAGGATTAGAAATAGGAAGAAAGGAAGGAGTTTTAGGGTTAGGAATTTTAGGGCAAAATTTGATAATTCTTATTTAAGTGATAGCAACAAATTGCAAGGTTTTGTTTTTCAAAAGCCCAAAATCAAATTGCTGTTATTGGTTTGATTCAAATTTGAATGCATTTGAGTTTAAGTGGTTTATTGAAAACAAGGTTTACATCTGGTGATCATATAGTTTTAATTGGAGGCAAAAGATTATAATTGTTTGGGTAATTTTCAATAATTCCAAAAGGTTGCTGTTTGAAATTAGCTCAAATTTGGAATGAATTTTGATTATCGATTGAAATATTAAAAACAGGAATTTAAATGGCATGAACCTTGGAGTTTGAAATAGAAACAACAAATTAGAATGTTTGGTAATTTGCACATATTCAATTGGGGTGTTGTTTGATGATTTGAATTTGAGTTTTGAATGCAATTTATATTAGGTGGATTATTAAATGACAAATAAGAGTTGAGCTTATTATTATTTCATGGAAACAAATGGAAGTGTTAATTGAACCATTTTATTTGGAGAGTTTTGTTTTGCCATTTTCATAATTTCAACATGGTTGTTGTTTGGAGGAAAATCATAATTGCATTTGAAAAGGGTTTGATATTAAATGAATTTTGATAGAAGCAAAACAATAGTTTTGGAATCACACTTTAATGGAAACAATTGATTGTTTTATTTTGAAATGTTCATTTGGAAATTGTAACATCACAAGGATGAAACAAAAGGTTTGAATTTTGGTTTGAAATTCAAATAGAAAACAAAGGAAAACAAATGAAAACAGTTGGAAAACAAATGAAAACAAGCAAAACAATTGCAATCAACATGATGCCATGATGCAAAACATAAAATAACAGAGAGCAAACATTCTAAAGGCTTATTTTTCATACTTGGGATGTTACAAAACGCCCCCCTTGAAGGAATCGCGCCCCGAGATTCCTACTGAGAAAAGAAAAGGTCCGGATACTTCTTGGGAAGATCCTCTTGAGCTGTGACACGTGAAACACATCGTGCACCTTGGATAGTTTTCTGGAAGTTCAAAATGATAGGCAACCCTGGCAACTCTTCTGGAAGATGTCAGGGAATCTGGAAACCTCCGGAACATTTTCAAGTAAAGGGAGAGGTTTTGCATTGAGGGTGTATAGCTGGATAGACTTTGATTCATTTGTAGAATAGACTATCTAGAATGTGGTGCTTCAGGAATGCTTCATCGAAACAACCCCAGGTGATAAGAATGCCAGCTCTCATAGCCTGGAATCAACAACAACAACAACAACAACCTTTCTGGCCAGATAGACTTGATATTTGGGAAGTTTTGATTATACGCCGGTAGAAGAATTGAAGTGGAAAACAACATCAAGATTTCAACGGACGAAAAGGATGTTGAGAAGAACAGGATATCAACATCGGGGAAAACGAGAACAAAACTCCTGAGGTACTACGGAAAACCCATCCGGGCTTCTAAAGGATCAATATCTACTGCTTAAGGAATAGAGGATTTGCTTCCGGGGCTTACACGCCTCCGTTCTCAATCATGAGTAGGCAACATGATAAATCATGTCACAACCACCTCCATTCCTATGGTCTAGTAGATATAACCATCCTAGAGAAACCAGAATTCGGGAAATCCTAACTTGAAAGTTTAGATGAGAAGGGAAAAACAACGTTACACTTCCTTACCAGAAAAGGGAGGGTGGGTGGGGAAAGAAGAAAAAGAATAGAATTCCTACTCTCACGTTTCATTTTTCCTATATAGCTACAAAATAGTTTCTAGACTCAACTGCGACCAGTAAAAAGGGATCCTACAGGCAGATAGGCTCTGATACCATTTGTTGCACCCGGACTTCTAAAGGATACTCACCATTCCGTTGAACAGTAGTAGATTGGATTACGGGGCTTACCGGCACCCACATCCTCTTACGAGTAGGCCAACACACGTATGTGTGACAACCAACCCCTATCTGTTCAGCGTCGACGTAAACTATCCCATAGAAATCAGGATACTTCCATTGACGTACTTCAAAGCATACACACATGGTACGTCAACGGCATTGGAACAAGTGATATCACAACAGATCTCTACGACACAAAAGATTGAAATAAGTTGCAAATGGCTCTCATTAGAACAGAGATAACAAATACAATCATTCAGAGGACACAAGTCCCAACATATCATCATTACATCACAGCGGAAGCATTCAACAATGTCTGAGTACAGACAAGATCCAAATAGGCCTAAGAGGCCGGAAACGAAAAGACGGAGCCCATCCATGAAGTCTCGGATCCTGCCCGGGTCCGCTATCTACTCGTCAGCAGCCTCGTCATACTCCACGTAGTAGCCACCATGTAGATCCTCGGAAACGTAGGTCTGCGGAAACCACAGCCCCAAAGGGGTCAGTACATAAACGTACTGGCAAGCAAGACTCACAGTTCACCAAAAGTGTAGCCCGTCAACACCAAGCACATATGCCTTGGGTTCAACGGAAGAAGGGGATATAAAAGATGCTGCAACTGGCTGCGCTAACCAACTACAGAGATTCTACCACTTCCGGCTAACAGAAAGGAGATAAGATCGAGTATTGTAACCAACTGGAAGATAACTTCAAACAAACCCATCCTGGATCTCGCCCCTTATCCAAAGAAGCAATCCGAGGATAACTCACACAGTTGGATTAATGATGGTTCATATTATTGTGTCAATAAGCCTATTGATGGGGGGATGCTAACCCGGTATGCCAAGATCCGAGGAATAACCCGGCCCAGAGACAGTGAGCAGGATACGGCTAGGGATAAAGATGTTTGTGGAGGCCCAAGCTCGTGGGCCTGGTGACCCGGATTGTGGGTGTTGTAAAGGAAAGTTAGGGTTAGCACGCCGTGTCTGGGTAGGACCCGGGTGTGCCTTGTAAAGTAAGTTAGGGGGGGTACGGGTACTATATAAACCGACCCTCGGGTATAGATTGAGACAGAGATTTGAGAACCTTAGCAATATCGAGTGGTATCGAGTATCCAGTGTAAACCCTAATCGAGTTATTGTATCGAGAATAGAGATCCGGCGACTTCGATTGCCGGCTGTCAGATCAAGTTGTATCATGTCTTCCTTTGAGCTAAACCCTCTCCCGAACGCCTGTGTCGACTTGCCCCAAGATCAGTTACCCCTGGTAACATCTGCCGTGATTATCCCACGACAGTTGGCGCCCACCGTGGGGCCTGCGTCCAAAGGTGTCTACATCACGGGAGAAGCTCGGAAGGGCATGGAGAATCTTGTCATCGGCGAGATCTACATCGACCACGAAGGAGAAAAGGTGGTGGACGATTCCGGCTGGGGGCCGGAGTCGGATCACCTCGAAACCGGATCCGTCATAACAATCGGTCGGATCAACGTCTTCATCGGTATGGTATGTGCTTCCAATTCGGTCCCTGACAACGTTGGATCTGATTCTATGCCAGGAAAAGCCACGTCTATCCGATCAGATGATGAAGAATCAACAGGAACGACATATCCAGCAGAAGAACCCATCGCGGAGTGGGAACAGCCGGAGGAGCCGGCATGGACCCCACGCGACCGGGTCCAAGGAGAAGATGACACCGGGTCTATCCTGGATCTACTGGAAAACCGGTATGAGGAGAACGGTGAAGAGGAACAGCCTGAATTTACACCGGATATCGCGCGCCGAGTTGCAGTCTATGCAGCCCCCGCGGCTAACCAAGGAAACACAGCCGCGGCACCAGTCGGGGCGGCTCAGGCAGTGGCCCAGCAACAGGGCGCGGTTAACGGAGACCCGGTCTTGACCCGGGTCGATGGAGAGTCAGCATCGGTCACCAGTCGCGCAGCAGATGAGGAGCAACACGCCAACATGTTCGGGTTTCAAGCCAATCGGACACCAGGGGCGGGTCCCTCGAATCCGCGTCACCCGGCCCTGTTCGATAATAATTTGATTTTGGATCCTACAGTCCTCGCCACTATTATCACCCCAGAAAACGCGGCAGAGCGTGTTAGAGATCTGGACGTGGCTCGTCGTGCATTGGAACAGCAAAGAAGGCAAGTGGAAGCAGATAGACAGGGGATGGCCACCCGACGGCGCGAGCTCGACGCGTTGGAAACCCGGCTTCGAGAGGAAACGTCCAGGATACATCAAAGGCACCACACCAGGTTGCCAGCGACGGGCGGGGTTATTAATCCGGCTAATTTGTTCATCACGCCTCAGGACCAACCGATACCAGTGGTGAACCAGGGAACCGCGCCCCAACAGACAACAGCAGCGACACATCCGGCGAATGAACGGACCGGGTTACCCCCACCGCAAACTAGAGTCACAACCGGCAACGATTTACTGCCGCCGCCACCATCACGATTCCGCACGCCAGCCGGCCACTACAACAATCCTATGGACAACGTATATGCGGCGACACTCGCATTGAATCAAATACATGTGGGAGATTTGCCCCATGCAGAGAAGACCCGGCAAGCCATCGAGCTGTTGCACACTGCGGTGGCACAGCAAGCCAATTACCCGGATCACAGAAGCGGAATGCACGGGACGCCATATGTCAGCCAGCAGCAAGGGAATTTACAAACAAGTTCGGCGCGGCGGAGGGAAGAGCAGCAGCAAATGCCGCCTCCTCCCCGCGCTCAGGCAGTATCAGCAGCACAGGCCGTCGTGGACAGTTCTAGGGCTCGGAGGGCCGCGGCCCGGTCTGCAGCGCATGGACCTCCCGCAGCACAGCGCCCAGACGCGCCCCCCGCGGCATCACACGTTTCCAGGGCAAGGCCGGCTTCAATCATTCTTGCGGGGCCCAAGTGTCTCTCGGACAATATTAGAGCTGAACCTTACCCGGAAAAGTTCAAAGAGCCAGGGAAAGTAGTGAATTATGAGCCAACCATGGATCCCGAAACATGGCTAAGCAGTTACGAGATGGCAATGTCAATCCGCAACGCGTCCGAGAACCTTCAAGCCAAGTTCATGTATCTGATGATGTCTGAAGGAGCAGCAAAATTGTGGTTCACCAATCTACCAGAGGGATCTATCAAGTCTTGGGAGGAATTGAAGACCGCGTTTATCAAGCACTTTCACGGGACCTGCAGGAAATTATTCACCATTGATGATCTAGAGCGATGTGTCCAGAAGAAGGGAGAATCGGCGCGCAGCTGGGTGCGCCGGGTTATGGAGATACTTCACTCATCCACAGACATCCAGCCCAAGGATGCGCTACAAGCCATGGCAAAAACATGCAAGTATATACCTTTAGTGCAAAAGTTAACTCGCATGAAGTCCAGTCGAAATGCGTCAGAAGTCACAATGGGAGAATTGATGGATGCGTGCAACAAACACGCTGCGACAGACACCACAGAAGAAGAAGCTGATGACAAGAAGACAAAAGCAAACACAAGCGGTAATGGAAGAACCGGCAACGGAACAGCATCAGGAAACAATGGAAATAGTCAGAACAAGCGTCCCTTCGAAGGAGGCTCCGAGTTTGTCGCTAATACCGAAGCCGGTCTTCAAGGCCAAGAGCAGAAGGAAATTTCAACGGAGGTAACCACCATGGAGGAAACTATCAAGGACCACCAAGGCCGGGTAATAATTGGGACATATTCAGGATGGCATGTCCGAAGCACAGCAGGAATGGCAGGCCAGCTAACCACTCCCTAGAGCAATGCGCCGATTTGCAAAGATGGAAAAATGAGGAAGTGCACAGAGCTATGCGAGGTGCAGGGCGGGGAGGAGGACCGGGTCCAGGGGCAAACCCGGGCAACGGCCCACCCCCAGCTGGTAACCCGGCGGCTGGAAATCAAGGTAATAACCAAGGGGGGGCAGGAGGCTTCCAGGCTAACCCCAAACAATTGGGTCAATATCATGTGCATACCACAGGAGGGTCTAACAAGGACAAAAAGATACTGAAGCAAGCAGTCAACTCAGTTTCGTTAGCCGTTCCGAGATACTTGAGATGGTCAGAACAGGAGGTAACATGGAGCAGAAGGGATCACCCAGAAAGAGTGGAACACCCAGGAGTCTTGGCACTAGTAGTCGCACCGCAAGTTAATGGGTACGAACTAAAGAAGGTTTTAATGGATGGTGGAAGCAGCATCAATATACTGTATTGGGAAACCTTCCTACGCATGGGTCTCAAGGAATCTCAACTGCAAAAAAGCTCGACAGTTTTTCATGGAATAGTGCCGGGTCATTCAGCCTGCCCCGAGGGAAAAAATCGCATTGGAGGTAGCTTTCGGAGAATCAAAGGATAACTATCGAATTGAGTGGCTCACCTTTGAGGTAGTGAAATTACGCAGCCCCTATCACGCGCTGTTTGGAAGGCCGGCTTACGCCAAATTCATGGCTAGGCCGTGTTATGTAATCTACAGCTAAAAATCCCGGGTCCCAAGAAGACCATTACCATACATGGAAATCGAGATATAGCAGCTGAATGCGACGAAGGAGACGCAGCAATGGCCGAGCAGGCCTGTAGAAAAGAAGAGCTCAAGCACTACCGATCTCAAGCAGACCCGGAGGATATAGCCACATCAAAAAGGCCGAGTACTGAAGGCGAAAAAGCAAAGTCCAAGGTAACGCAAGATGCTAAATTGGTGGCCTTAATAGAAGTTGACTCTCCCAAGCGTTCTGCTGTAAAGGAAGAAGTTACACGGCCGCCCACAACCAGCAAAGTCATGGAGACACCCCACCCGGGTTGGCTGGCAAACCCGGTACTCATCAGGAAAAAGTCCAACTTATGGAGGATGTGCATTGGTCAAGCCGGATCAAGACCAGTGCTTACAAAGAACTGAGTAATGTAACGGGCGGCAGGTTTCAGACGCGCTCTTTTCCTACCCAGGGTACCTAAGGGGACTGGAAGGTTTTTAATGAGGCGGCCTGCTGACCCAAAATTTCTGGTATCAATAAAGAGATGGTTATCAAATCCTATGTCTTTTCGTCTTTATCACAAGTAAGTAGTATCTATGCGACATCGATAATTCAGTATCATCAAAAGCATCGATTGCATGTAGGTCTTGGGGGTTGGTTGCTCAGGTAACCAACCACTAACCCGAATGACCCGGCATAGATAGCTATAAGTTATAAGGGCCGATTCCTCGCAAACGAGCACGGCTGCAATCTTATGACTGGGCAAAGAAGCCAATTTTTCTTGACTTATCTTACTTAAGCTTGATGTGACTCGCACTAAAGTGGCATGATTCGTTCGCTTACGATTACAATCAGCCATGGAGCCCAATGGGACTTGCCTGACACTGTTCTCGTATGGATGTAACAACATGGTATCCACGCGAAAGCCGGCTTATAGTATAAGATAGTCAAAAGGGTCATCTAAACCACAAGTTTATGCAGAGTACAAGGCTGATAAGCCGGAAACTCAGTGATTATCAAGCATAACTTCAGTATTTACATGAGATGGTTTTAGGGTTTTGCCTTGGTAGGGAATGATTTGTCCTCTGAGAAAGGCCACACCCTCATGACTCGTCCTTTGGGTCATGGGGACTGGGGACTTCGTAACAGAAACAAACCACTTTGATACCAAGGTTCAAAACGGCCCTATCATCCGAGTCTTGGGAACTTCAAGAGAATTTCACTTATCAAAGCCCCTGGTCTCGAAAAGAAAACGAGTCTTATGAAGGGAGCTAAAAAGAGAGATGGGTATCAAGAACAAGTTCAGAAGAACAGCAAAAAGTATGATTATCAAAAGGCTAGGAAAGCCGCGAAAATATGTCACCAAATAGAAGTATATTACAAGCTTTTGCATCGGTATCAGAAGTGCACAGGCGCACCATTAACAGAATAAAATAGCTCAAACAAAAAGGTCCCATGTGACTAGGGTATTATGACATCCTTACTCTACTCGGCCTCCTGAGCGCGATCTTCCGGGTCTTGCTCCTGGACCTGCTTCTTAGCTTTTTTGGCAGAGCCACCCGGACTCACCGCGCCAGGGCGGATAGGAGGAAGGACGGACGGTGTAGAGGCGGACGGCCCTGATTTTAAGTCGGCCTCCCTCTTCGAAGTTGCCTCCTTCTTCTTAGCTGAGTAATCAGCCCACTTCTCCAAGAGGTCAAAGGGCGGGGGTGCTTCCTCTGTGATAATCTTGTCATCAGCGTCATACGCAGCCATTAGTGTATTAAGGTTCAAGCTATCGGCTAGAGTGGTGGCAGAGGGGCGAACTGCCGACTGAATGGCCTTGAAATCCTTAGGTGTAAATTTGGCGCCATCCGCCTTGAACTCAGGAAACCCGGAGATTATCTTCGCCGGGTCAAGCTTCGGAAAGTAGGCTTTGGCCAAGGTCAAAGCCCGCACTATACCAGGACGGCAGGACGAACGCTTCCAGAGTTCAATCCATCCGGGTACAGTGGAGCAGGCTTGGACAAGGTTCTCTTCACCCGGATAGGCTTCCGTGGGCCAATTAATGGCATTCAATATAAATTTGGTGCCGGCAAAGAAAGTCCGGAGCACACTCTTCAGGGTCCTAACCTTGACAATAGCATCTTCCTCTGGAGCTGCAAGGTTCGCGCCTATAGTGGAAACAGAAGCAAGAACGTATCAGTAGCAGCCGGGTATGAAATTAGTCGGCAGGCAAAAATTAGTCGGCAGGCAAAAACTTAGCCGGCAGGCAAACACTTACTAAGTAAAATCTGATAAGTATCGGAGACTTGATCCGATAACTTCTTCAAATCGGCCTGAGCGGCGAGGCACTTCTCCTTGTATTTGGAGACATCCTTCTTCAAAGTTTTCATATTATCCTCAAGGATTTCTCGGCGTTTTATCTCGGCAAGAAGGAGCCGTTCAGTCTTCAGCAAGGTTTCATCAGACCGAGTTACATGTGCCTGTAAGTGTAAAAGGGTGCAAGAACCAGATGAGTGTTATGGCAAGAAAAATATGGTGAGAAGTACCAAGCATAACTTTTGCAAGTTATACTCGGAACTTGGGGACTAGATAGGGAATATAAGATAACAAGCGCTCTTACCTGGTGCTCTGCAGCCATGCGCTCTAAAGTCTCGCTCTCCGAAGCCTTCATGGTGAGAAGCTTGTCCATCAATTGTTCGAAAGTATCTTTATTCGTGTCAGACGACCCGGGTCCTTGGAATTTCCTAGAAGAGGTTTTCTTCTTAGAAGGAGGTGGAACCCGGGTCATTTGCACGTTGGAATCCGACACTCCTTCTGCACCTAAGGCGGTGGTTTTTCTCTTCCTGGCATGAGAAGCAATTGGATATTCGGCTTCCTGCTGGTCCGGTTTAGTCGGCGATGTTTGTTCTTCATCGCCAGACGCGGTTGCAGTTTTATCAGCTGGGTTCCCCTTACCCGGGCCCTTATCTTCCGAATCCTCTTGATCGCTGACAGCGACCGTGGCCCTGTAGATGTTATCACAAAGCAGCTAAATATGCAGTCAGGAAAAGATGACGAAGTATCGGAAAGTATCTGGAAGGGGATTTTACCCGGCATTCACCGCAAAGTCACAAGGAAATCCATCGTCAGACCCGGGGAGGCTGGAAAATGTCAAGTTAAATATTATACGAGAATGCTTCGAGGAAACCGTGCTAACCAAGAAAAGATAGAGCAAGTACCAGCTTGCCGAGTGGGGAGCGGTGAAGAACCCGGGTTAAGGGCGTCGTTACCCGGGTGATTTCGAGTCGACCTGCGCTTAGGCGTGGGCGACCCCTTCAAGATCGACCAGTGGAATAACGTCAAGAAAGGTTCAAGAATATCATTACGGTAATATAAAGTGAATGTGTGAAGGGGGATGAAACCTTGGAGGTGGCTCCTTGAGCTTTTCTTTTAGATCCGGCTTTGGTTGCCGGCTCCGGTTCTTCCTCATCACTGGCAGATTCTACCTTGCCGTCCGAATCTTCTTCCTCGTCATCTTCTTGTTCTGAATGTCATCAAGATTACGGTTGGAAATAAAGGGGTTACGGTGAGTTCAAACGAGTCAAGTAAAACTCAGAGAGTACCTTCGTCTGAGTGAACAGCTTCTTGCTCCTCTGGACCTTCGGAGCTAGGGGGGTATTGGTGTTCCAAAAGTCGTCATCATCCTGAAAGGCGTTAAAGTACGAGTTATCAGTTGCATCAAGTGGAAAGAGCGAAAGTAAAGGCGTCAGAGTCGGGTTTTTACCTGGGGGTCCGGGTTTTCAAGTGTGAAGGGCTCTAACCCGGATATGTTCCGGATTACCTCGAGCTTCTCCGTAAGAAAACCCTTGATGGTCTTGAGAGTGTCGCCGACTGCGAAGATGTTGTCAGAGTATCGTAGTGGATCAGAAGGTTCCCCAGAATACTCACACATCAGCTTTGTGCGGATGGAGTTGGGTTGAATTCTGAAGTCGACCCAGGTCTTCACTAGGTTGAGCCCAATGAGGCCCTGGGCTCTAAGAGTGGCGAGTTTGTATAGCAAAGGTTGGATTGCCTCCCTATCTGAGTCAGGGGCAAAGGCACTAAATTTATCAGAGATATCAAGAAGACCATCAGAATAACCCGGCAGTTTCTTTTGGCCGGATGGGGAAGTGTCCTGGCAGTAGAAATAAGAAAGCTGCCAGTGTTTGACATGAGAATTAAGGGTGAGGGATGGCATCGGAGAGTTCTTGCGGCGTTGGATCGAAACCCCGCCGCAAGTGAGAAGCGCCCCATCACCGCTTTCGCGGCATGGTTTGCATTGATAAAGCTCGATAAAAAGAGCTAGGTTTGGTGGAATGCATAAATAGGATTCAGAAAGGACAATAAAGTGGGTGATATTTAGCACGGAATTGGGCCCGATGTCGAAGAAGCGAAGGCCATAGTGACTAAGAATGTCACGGAAAAAAGGATGACCGGGTGGGCGAAAACCCCGGGTTACATGTTCCACGAAGCAGATTACCTCGTCTTTTGTAGGGGTGGGCCGGGTCTCCTTACCCGGCACCCTCCATTGGATATCCTCCTGAGGAGGGAGAACTCCCAGCTCCACTAGCTCCTCCAACTTGGCCTTCGTGACCATCGACCGCCCCCAGTTGGCGGAAATGGTGTTGGTGGCTTTAGCCTTGGTTGGGGTTTTCACCCGTTTCTTGGGAGCCATGTGGTTGACCTGCAAGGGGTCAAATAAGAAGAAGATTAAGACATGGAAGTTATGAAACGGTCAGGTATCAGCCGGATGGTATTGAGGTATGGCAGGAGATCCGGGTGTTAGCCCGTAGAATCAAGCTCGGAAGTTCCGGGTATCGCGTATTATGGAGAAATTTATGGGGTTTAAATGGTAAAGAAGCTTTTTGAAAACGATGGGCAGTGGCTTAAGCGTCAAATGTGAATAAAAGGGATTAAAAAGAAGCAGTCCAGCCGAGTGACTGATGCAGGGGCGGAAATTTTGGGCAGTACGAGCCTAGATTGGAAGTTTTATTTTCAAATTCGTGGCGAAGGTAATGATTGTGGGCAGTAGGCGAGTTGGTTGGAGTATGCGCTTTATCCTTTGTGTGAACTAAAAGAGACTATGGGTAGCCTAATCCGGTCTAGCCAAGAAATCTGAGGCGGACGGATCTAGATCTAATCTGAGAAAAAAATCAGAGGTTGCGAGGGAAGTTGATGAACGCAAAAGGCTTACCGGAGGAGATTCGAGGGAGGCCTTGCGGAGGCAGATGGCGCAGGCCTGGTGTCCTTTCGCGGTTCTTGGCGGGCCGGATGAGAATTTGCCGGCGGATCTTGGCGGTGGCGCGGAGCGACCGGTGGCGGAGCGTAGCCTTCGGGCAATGGGTTCCGGTGACGTGCGTGGAAGGTCCGTGGTGGCGCTCAGGAAGAAAGAGAGCTCAAGAGGAGAAAGGAATGGAGTGGGGGAAATGAGCCGTTAGGGTTCGAGTCATTCCTAAGGAGCTTTTTATAGTGCGACTGGATAAGCACGGTTCGGTGAGTGGAGGCCGGGAATTGTGGGGGTAAAACGGCTATTAATTTAAAAGTTCCTGCGAGATATGCGCCCAGTATTGAGTAAAGCATCCGGATAAAGAAAGAAGGGGATTCGTCCCGCGATGATGGGATTAACTGTCAAGCATAGGATCTTGGCGTTGCTACTATGATTTGGATCCAGAAGTTTGAACCAAGGTGTTTGGAGGGAAAAACCTGAATTATCGCATGGCCACCAAGGAGCAAGGCCTAGCTGGATGTTGAAACATCTTAACCCGGTTTCCATGTGCCCGTGTGATTGGTATCTTTTCAGGAATAGCAAGCGCTTCAAGGAGATCCGTGAAGCCCAGGCTATTTTGGGGACTACTGATGGGGGGATGCTAACCCGGTATGCCAAGATCCGAGGAATAACCCGGCCCAGAGACAGTGAGCAGGATACGGCTAGGGATAAAGATGTTTGTGGAGGCCCAAGCTCGTGGGCCTGGTGACCCGGATTGTGGGTGTTGTAAAGGAAAGTTAGGGTTAGCACGCCGTGTCTGGGTAGGACCCGGGTGTGCCTTGTAAAGTAAGTTAGGGGGGGTACGGGTGTAACATCCCAAGTATGAAAACTACCCCATAGAATGTTTGATTTCTTGTTTATTTAAGTATTGCATCATGTCATCATATTGTTGCATTTGTTTCTGTTGTGTTGCATCTGTTATTCTTTGTTTTCACCATGAAAGTCAAACAATTTCAAATGCTTGTTTTCATACTTGTTCTGTTACAACTTTTGGAATAAAAATAACAAATGAAAACAACCAAATTGTTCCATTTTATTCCATGTTGATCAACTAATAAATTGGTGCTTTTATTTCAATCAATTAATTCCAAATCATTTCAAAATTCAAATCAAATCTTCAAAACATAAAACCACTTGAGTTTATAACAAATCTTTAAACCAACCAACTAATTTTAATCACTTAATCAATAGGGGTTACCCTATTAAAATGCCTTGTTTTCATAATGTTGATCAATATCCAAATTCTTTTAATTATGGTTCAAATACCAACAATTTTCAAAATGCCAAATTTTTGTAAACCAATCTTGGAAATGGATTCCTAATTACCAAAATAACCTAACCTAAATTTACTGGAATTTTCCTAAACAAAATCTATCAATTTCTTCCAAAATTTGGTTTTCTACAAAAAAAAAAATAAAACAAACAGTAAAGAGAGAGGAGAGGGAGCACAGCAGCCCACCTAACCAGCCCAATCCCCCTCCTCTCAATTTTTCTATCCAGCCCAGCCCGATATCCCCTCTTCCTCTCCGTACAAGCCTGAACGTGCCTCCCTCCTGTCGTTTTCCTCAGAGGAGAGCACCACGCCATGGTCCCCTCCTTGCTCTCACCTGCCCTCCCTTTATCTATCCCCCTCTTCCCCCTTGGAAACCCTAGCCCAACCACTCCTTCCTCTTCTCCCTCCATAGCCGCCGCCCTCCCTTCCTCCTCCTCTGCTTTTATTTCTTCTGAACCTTCTGAACAGTTGGAGACAACAGCGTGGTGAAGTTTTGCCGGCAGCGGCGCCGCCACGGTGGTCGTCGTCGAGGGCTCCTTCTTGCGGGAATGGAAACAGCGTTCTTCCTCTCCAAGATCACCAAAGGCGCCATCGTCAGGTACCTCTCCATCTCGCCGATTCATCCCCGTCGTCTTCTCCGTTTTTCTTTCCTGTCGCCATGAACGCAGCAGAGGAGTTCAGAACGGGTTCGTTGCCCCTGCGTGCACCATTGTACTCCCGCACGTACGCAGGTGCCACACCGAGCTGTTGGACGCGTAGGGATAGCGCTGGTGCGTGGTCGTTGCCCCTGTGTGCACCAGCCCTTCCGATCTGCAACCAAGCGAGATCCAGTAGGAGTTCGTCAGGTCCAGTACCTGTTCGATTCAGTTCGTTCAGAGAAAATATCCCGCGAGCACCCCTCAAAATCCCCCCGTTTTCCCTTCCATCACAACATCAGTTTCCACCGTAGTGGTAGAGGTACCGTGCGCGCAGCACAGGGGGAGGGGTTCGACTCCCCCCTCTCCCAATTAAACCAAACCTTTTTTTTGTTTCTTTTTGCTGGGTCACAGAACCTTCACAAAATCACCAATAGGCCCCTGGCACTTAAAAATCTAGCCCTGGAAAATATTCCCTAAGTCCCTAGATCATAAAAAATGGCAGATTTGCACTATTTCTTGTAAATGGCATAATAAATTCATTTTAACTCCAATTCCAACATTTTTTATATGTTTTCAATACCAAATTAAATGATCTATCCAAATATAAAATTTGTTTACTGTTTTGAATATTTTAAATTGGTGCAAAATTTGAAAACTTGTCAAATTCACTTAAATTTGCAAAATTCATAACTTGTTCATAAAAATTCCAAATTTCACAAACCAAATATGTTTTCCAATCAATTTTTCATGTACTTTCCAAATATAAATTTTGTTTGCTGTTTTGAATAATTTAAATTGCTGAAAACAACTGTTTCTTGTTTATTGCAATTAAAATTGCCAAAATAATAACTTGCTCATTTTAAATCCAATTTCCACAAATGAAATATGTTTTCCATGCAAAATTAAACCCTCTTTCCAAATATAAACTTTGTTTTCTGTTTTGAATAATAAAAATTGGTTAAATAATTTAATCCTTGTTTAATTCATTTAATATTGATAAATTTGTCACTTGATCAAAACAAATTCTTTTGGGACATATAAAATATGTTTTCAAACCACAAAAGTGTAAACTTTTCAAATATGAACTTCACTCAATGTTTTGCCCAAATAAAAATTCAAATAAGTTCATGTTTGAATTTAAATTCATTTAATTCTTGTTTAACTTGTTTAATTCCTAAATACTTTATTTGAAATCCTTTTTCAACAAGTGAAACATGTAATCCAACTAAAATCTTGTTTCCTTTTCAAATATAAACTTTGTTATTTGTTCTGAACACTTTAAATTGATGAAAACAATAATTGCTTGTGTGACATGTCTAAGTAACCAAAACTTTCCAAAATTAACAAATCATTTCCAAACTTGTTTTATTCCTTTTTCCTTTGCATCTATCATTGTTATTTTGTTGTTATCTTGTCATCATCATCATGCCAGCATCATGTTTAACCACTTACACTTGTTAATCAAATGTAGATCATTGCTTCCACCTTAACCACTTGCATCCATATGCAATTCACATTGCATATGGGTCCAATTAAATTGTGTTATCTTGTCAAGTAGTTTATTCTGATGCATCTATTAACCTGACATGCATCATCCCATTGTTTGTGCACTATGCCATGTTATTGATTGTTTATCTTTCTGCATTGTCTGTTTGCTTCTTCCCGGATATACGACGACGTTGAGACCGACGATACTTACGACATCCCTTCTAAGGATTTAGCTCAGTACCAGGCTACTGGGTTTTGCAGGCAAGTTATCACTCACATGAACCATCGTGTTCCTTTCAACATTGGTTACCGATACTTTCCGTTGTTCTTTTCTGCTAGCCTTAGTAGTAGTTGTTCTGTTACGAACCCATCACATGAATCCCTTAAACCTGATATTGCCTCATCTCCCTTCCTACAACCATTGTTTGAGCCCGTGTCTTACTAGCATGCTTAGGTTGCTTTTGCTCGAGTCTGTTACCCGTTATTTTTCTGTTACTACTCTATTATGTTCTGGGGGCTCGATGTTTAATCAATCAATCATGCTAATGTTAATATTAATAATAAATTTGATGATAAGGCACCGGCAGGAGGCCCATGAGAGGTTTTGAGGCCTGCTAGTGTCGACCCTAATAGGAAAAGGGTCTTGTCTACTGATCCATGATGAGCGCACTACCCGCATTTGGGGAGTATGGGCTCCCCCTCAGTTTGACCCGATTCGCATCTCGTCCAAATCGCCTCATTTAGTTCGGGTTTTCCATTTGCTGCATGCATGATTTTGCGAGCCCTTGGATCCCGGGTGGAACTTTCGTAGTCGGCATATAGGGGGACACGTTCTTAGAGTGCTATGAGGGTCCATTTTCTTCTGGGCTCGATTAGCCGTGCGCCCAAGGTGCTTTGGGCTTGATGCGAAGAAGGGTTGGGTTGTGTTGAGTGCCCCGCTTGGTGGGAGGCATTCCATCTGGCGGGATATTCATGAGTGTGGTTACTTTGGTGCACCCCTGCAGGGATAATCTTCTCGAGAAGCCGTGTTTTCCGCGGTTATGGATTACTTGGTGAAAGTACTGGCTAACAAGTACTCAGGACAACTTAAACCTAATGATTCACAATCTCACACCCAATGATTAACAATTTGACTAGTAATAGGATTATCAACCTAATAACTTGATTCATCTTTAATCCAACTGTGTGAGTTATCCTCGGGTTGCTTCTTTGGATAAGGGGCGAGATCCAGGATGGGTTTGTTTGAAGTTATCTTTCAGTTGGTTACAATCCTCGATCTTATCTCCTTTCCGTAGCCGGAAGTGGTAGAATCTCTGTAGTTGGTTAGCGCAGTCAGTTGCAGCATCTTTTATATCCCTTTCCTTCCGTTGAACCCAAAGCATCTGTGCTTGGTGTTGACGGGTTACACTGTGGTGAACTGTGAGTCTTGCTTGCCAGTACGTTGTTGTACTGACCCCTTTGGGGCTGTGGTTTACGCAGACGATGTTTCCAAGGATCTACATGGTGGCAACTACGTGGAGTATGACGAGACTGCTGACGAGTAGATAGCGGACCCGGGCAGGATCCGAGACTTCGTGGATGGCTCCGTCTGTTTGTTTCCGGCCTCTTAGGCCTATTTGGTTCTTGTCTGTACTCAGACATGTTGAATGCTTCCGCTGTGATATATGATGAATTGTTGGGGCAGGTGCCCTCTGAATGATTGTATTTGCTATCTCTGCTCTAATGAGAGCCATTTGCAATTTATTTCAATCTTTTGTGTCGTAGAGATCTGTTGTGATATCACTTGTTAAACGCCGTTGACGTACCATGTGTGTATGGTTTGAAGTACGTCGAC
This sequence comes from Alopecurus myosuroides, assembly GCA_028641055.1. Taxonomy (NCBI): domain Eukaryota; kingdom Viridiplantae; phylum Streptophyta; class Magnoliopsida; order Poales; family Poaceae; genus Alopecurus; species Alopecurus myosuroides. Next base: position 842,616 of record JAPCYS010000009.1, on the reverse strand, counting down.
GGAAGTGCCTTTGATCTCTAGTGGATAGTTTACATCGACGATGGAATAGCAGGGCTTGTGTTGTCGCGCATAAGCGCAGGCCTACCAGGAAGCTGGGACGTGGGAGCAGTTATGCCCCATAATCCAAGCATCTGCTATCCAGTTCGTACGGTGAGTATCCCCTAGAAATCAGGGTGCGACAAATGGTATCAGAGCCTGTCTGCCTGTAGGATCCCTTTTTACTGGTCGCAGTTGAGTCTAGAAACTATTTTGTAGCTATATAGGAAAAAATGAAACGTGAGAGTAGGAATTCTGTTCTTTTTCTTCTTTTCCCCACCCTCCCTCCTTTTCTGGTAAGGAAGTGCAACGTTGATTTTCCCTTCTCTAAACTTTCAAGTTAGGATTTCACGTATCCTGGTTTCTCTGGGATAGTTATATCTACTAGTCCATAGGAATGGAGGTGGTTGTGACGTGATTTATCATGTTGCCTACTCATGATTGAGAACGGAGGCGTGTAAGCCCCGAAAGCAGATCCTCTATTCCTTAAGCAGTAGATATTGATCCTTTAGAAGCCGGATGGGTTTTCCGTAGTACCTCAGGAGTTTGTTTTCGTTTTCCCCGATGTTGATATCCTGTTCTTCTCAACATCCTTTTCGCCCGTTGAAATCTTGTTGTTGTTTTCCACTTCAAATCTTCTACCGGAGTCTAATCAAAGTTTCCCCGTTCATCTGCTAAACTCTGTTTCAGCTAAAGTGTTGTTTCATACCGGAGCATCACATTCTTTTGTGTCAAAGATCCTTTCCACAACAAACAACATAGTTCTGGTTCCACTAAACAATCAAATATCTGTTCATTCTCCGGAATCTCAAATGTTGACTTCCAAGATAAGTAAGAACAATCCAATTCTAATGAGAGGCCACATATTCCTCGTTACTCTCATGTTGATGATTCTGACATTGATGTTATTCTTGGTGTTGCATTGATGTCAATAACTCTGTTCCACCTTTATTACAGATAGTCTATTCTCCAAATGAATCAAATTCTATCCAGCTATACACCCTTGGTGCAAAATCTCTCCCCTTTACTTGAAAATGTTCCGGTGGTTTGCTAATTCCCTGACGTCTATCCACTGTGCACGATGTGTTTCACGTGTCTCAGCTCAACTGGATCTTCCCAAGAAGTTTCCGGACCTTTTCTTTTCTCAGTAGGAATCTCGGGGCGCGATTCCTTCAAGGGGGGGCGTTTTGTAACATCCCAAGTATGAAAACTACCCCATAGAATGTTTGATTTCTTGTTTATTTAAGTATTGCATCATGTCATCATATTGTTGCATTTGTTTCTGTTGTGTTGCATCTGTTATTCTTTGTTTTCACCATGAAAGTCAAACAATTTCAAATGCTTGTTTTCATACTTGTTCTGTTACAACTTTTGGAATAAAAATAACAAATGAAAACAACCAAATTGTTCCATTTTATTCCATGTTGATCAACTAATAAATTGGTGCTTTTATTTCAATCAATTAATTCCAAATCATTTCAAAATTCAAATCAAATCTTCAAAACATAAAACCACTTGAGTTTATAACAAATCTTTAAACCAACCAACTAATTTTAATCACTTAATCAATAGGGGTTACCCTATTAAAATGCCTTGTTTTCATAATGTTGATCAATATCCAAATTCTTTTAATTATGGTTCAAATACCAACAATTTTCAAAATGCCAAATTTTTGTAAACCAATCTTGGAAATGGATTCCTAATTACCAAAATAACCTAACCTAAATTTACTGGAATTTTCCTAAACAAAATCTATCAATTTCTTCCAAATTTGGTTTTCTACAAAAAAAAAATAAAACAACAGTAAAGAGAGAGGAGAGGGAGCACAGCAGCCCACCTAACCAGCCCAATCCCCTCCTCTCAATTTTTCTATCCAGCCCAGCCCGATATCCCCTCTTCCTCTCCGTACAAGCCTGAACGTGCCTCCCTCCTGTCGTTTTCCTCAGAGGAGAGCACCACGCCATGGTCCCCTCCTTGCTCTCACCTGCCCTCCCTTTATCTATCCCCCTCTTCCCCCTTGGAAACCCTAGCCCAACCACTCCTTCCTCTTCTCCCTCCATAGCCGCCGCCCTCCTTTCCTCCTCCTCTGCTTTTATTTCTTCTGAACCTTCTGAACAGTTGGAGACAACAGCGTGGTGAAGTTTTGCCGGCAGCGGCGCCGCCACGGTGGTCGTCGTCGAGGGCTCCTTCTTGCGGGAATGGAAACAGCGTTCTTCCCTCTCCAAGATCACCAAAGGCGCCATCGTCAGGTACCTCTCCATCTCGCCGATTCATCCCCGTCGTCTTCTCCGTTTTTCTTTCCTGTCGCCATGAACGCAGCAGAGGAGTTCAGAACGGGTTCGTTGCCCCTGCGTGCACCATTGTACTCCCGCACGTACGCAGGTGCCACACCGAGCTGTTGGACGCGTAGGGATAGCGCTGGTGCGTGGTCGTTGCCCCTGTGTGCACCAGCCCTTCCGATCTGCAACCAAGCGAGATCCAGTAGGAGTTCGTCAGGTCCAGTACCTGTTCGATTCAGTTCGTTCAGAGAAAATATCCCGCGAGCACCCCTCAAAATCCCCCCGTTTTCCCTTCCATCACAACATCAGTTTCCACCGTAGTGGTAGAGGTACCGTGCGCGCAGCACAGGGGGAGGGGTTCGACTCCCCCCTCTCCCAATTAAACCAAACCTTTTTTTTGTTTCTTTTTGCTGGGTCACAGAACCTTCACAAAATCACCAATAGGCCCCTGGCACTTAAAAATCTAGCCCTGGAAAATATTCCCTAAGTCCCTAGATCATAAAAAAATGGCAGATTTGCACTATTTCTTGTAAATGGCATAATAAATTCATTTTAACTCCAATTCCAACATTTTTTATATGTTTTCAATACCAAATTAAATGATCTATCCAAATATAAAATTTGTTTACTGTTTTGAATATTTTAAATTGGTGCAAAATTTGAAAACTTGTCAAATTCACTTAAATTTGCAAAATTCATAACTTGTTCATAAAAATTCCAAATTTCACAAACCAAATATGTTTTCCAATCAATTTTTCATGTACTTTCCAAATATAAATTTTGTTTGCTGTTTTGAATAATTTAAATTGCTGAAAACAACTGTTTCTTGTTTTATTGCAATTAAAATTGCCAAAATATAACTTGCTCATTTTAAATCCAATTTCCACAAATGAAATATGTTTTCCATGCAAAATTAAACCCTCTTTCCAAATATAAACTTTGTTTTCTGTTTTGAATAATAAAAATTGGTTAAATAATTTAATCCTTGTTTAATTCATTTAATATTGATAAATTTGTCACTTGATCAAAACAAATTCTTTTGGGACATATAAAATATGTTTTCAAACCACAAAAGTGTAAACTTTTCAAATATGAACTTCACTCAATTTTGCCCAAATAAAAATTCAAATAAGTTCATGTTTGAATTTAAATTCATTTAATTCTTGTTTAACTTGTTTAATTCCTAAATACTTTATTTGAAATCCTTTTTCAACAAGAAACATGTAATCCAACTAAAATCTTGTTTCCTTTTCAAATATAAACTTTGTTATTTGTTCTGAACACTTTAAATTGATGAAAACAATAATTGCTTGTGTGACATGTCTAAGTAACCAAAACTTTCCAAAATTAACAAATCATTTCCAAACTTGTTTTATTCCTTTTTCCTTTGCATCTATCATTGTTATTTTGTTGTTATCTTGTCATCATCATCATGCCAGCATCATGTTTAACCACTTACACTTGTTAATCAAATGTAGATCATTGCTTCCACTTAACCACTTGCATCCATATGCAATTCACATTGCATATGGTCCAATTAAATTGTGTTATCTTGTCAAGTAGTTTATTCTGATGCATCTATTAACCTGACATGCATCATCCCATTGTTTGTGCACTATGCCATGTTATTGATTGTTTATCTTTCTGCATTGTCTGTTTGCTTCTTCCCGGATATACGACGACGTTGAGACCGACGATACTTACGACATCCCTTCTAAGGATTTAGCTCAGTACCAGGCTACTGGGTTTTGCAGGCAAGTTATCACTCACATGAACCATCGTGTTCCTTTCAACATTGGTTACCGATACTTTCCGTTGTTCTTTTCTGCTAGCCTTAGTAGTAGTTGTTCTGTTACGAACCCATCACATGAATCCCTTAAACCTGATATTGCCTCATCTCCCTTCCTACAACCATTGTTTGAGCCCGTGTCTTACTAGCATGCTTAGGTTGCTTTTGCTCGAGTCTGTTACCCGTTATTTTTCTGTTACTACTCTATTATGTTCTGGGGGCTCGATGTTTAATCAATCAATCATGCTAAATGTTAATATTAATAATAAATTTGATGATAAGGCACCGGCAGGAGGCCCATGAGAGGTTTTGAGGCCTAGTGTCGACCCTAATAGGAAAAGGGTCTTGTCTACTGATCCATGATGAGCGCACTACCCGCATTTGGGGAGTATGGGCTCCCCCAGTTTGACCCGATTCGCATCTCGTCCAAATCGCCTCATTTAGTTCGGGTTTTCCATTTGCTGCATGCATGATTTTGCGAGCCCTTGGATCCGGGTGGAACTTTCGTAGTCGGCATATAGGGGGACACGTTCTTAGAGTGCTATGAGGGTCCATTTTCTCTGGGCTCGATTAGCCGTGCGCCCAAGGTGCTTTGGGCTTGATGCGAAGAAGGGTTGGGTTGTGTTGAGTGCCCCGCTTGGTGGGAGGCATTCCATCTGGCGGGATATTCATGAGTGTGGTTACTTTGGTGCACCCCTGCAGGGATAATCTTCTCGAGAAGCCGTGTTTTCCGCGGTTATGGATTACTTGGTGAAAGTACTGGCTAACAAGTACTCAGGACAACTTAAACCTAATGATTCACAATCTCACACCCAATGATTAACAATTTGACTAGTAATAGGATTATCAACCTAATAACTTGATTCATCTTTAATCCAACTGTGTGAGTTATCCTCGGGTTGCTTCTTTGGATAAGGGGCGAGATCCAGGATGGGTTTGTTTGAAGTTATCTTTCAGTTGGTTACAATCCTCGATCTTATCTCCTTTCCGTAGCCGGAAGTGGTAGAATCTCTGTAGTTGGTTAGCGCAGTCAGTTGCAGCATCTTTTATATCCCTTTCCTTCCGTTGAACCCAAAGCATCTGTGCTTGGTGTTGACGGGTTACACTGTGGTGAACTGTGAGTCTTGCTTGCCAGTACGTTGTTGTACTGACCCCTTTGGGGCTGTGGTTTACGCAGACGATGTTTCCAAGGATCTACATGGTGGCAACTACGTGGAGTATGACGAGACTGCTGACGAGTAGATAGCGGACCCGGGCAGGATCCGAGACTTCGTGGATGGGCTCCGTCTGTTTGTTTCCGGCCTCTTAGGCCTATTTGGTTCTTGTCTGTACTCAGACATGTTGAATGCTTCCGCTGTGATATAATGATGAATTGTTGGGGCAGGTGCCCTCTGAATGATTGTATTTGCTATCTCTGCTCTAATGAGAGCCATTTGCAATTTATTTCAATCTTTTGTGTCGTAGAGATCTGTTGTGATATCACTTGTTAAACGCCGTTGACGTACCATGTGTGTATGGTTTGAAGTACGTCGACGGAAGTGCCTTTGATCTCTAGTGGATAGTTTACATCGACGATGGAATAGCAGGGCTTGTGTTGTCGCGCATAAGAGCAGGCCTACCAGGAAGCTGGGACGTGGGAGCAGTTATGCCCCATAATCCAAGCATCTGCTATCCAGTTCGTACGGTGAGTATCCCCTAGAAATCAGGGTGCGACAACGGGTACTATATAAACCGACCCTCGGGTATAGATTGAGACAGAGATTTGAGAACCTTAGCAATATCGAGTGGTATCGAGTATCCAGTGTAAACCCTAATCGAGTTATTGTATCGAGAATAGAGATCCGGCGACTTCGATTGCCGGCTGTCAGATCAAGTTGTATCATGTCTTCCTTTGAGCTAAACCCTCTCCCGAACGCCTGTGTCGACTTGCCCCAAGATCAGTTACCCCTGGTAACATCTGCCGTGATTATCCCACGACACCTATTACTAGTCAAGTTGTTAATCATTGGGTGTAAGGTTGTTAATCATTAGGTTTTAGTTGTCCTGAGTACTTGTTAGCCAGTACTTTCACCAAGTAATCCATAACCGCGGAAAACACGGCTTCTCGAGAAGATTATCCCTGCAGGGTTGCACCAATTTGGCCGTACACGTATGAATAACCCGCCAGATGGAAAGGCCCTTCCACCAAGCGGGGCACTCAACACAACTCAACTCTTCTCCGCATCAAGCCCAAAGCACCTTAGGCGCACGGCTAATCGAGCCCAGAAGAAAATGGACCCTCATAGCACTCTAAGACCGTGTCCCCCTATATGCCGACTACGAAAGTTCCACCCGGGTACCAAGGGCTCGCAAGATCATGCATGTAGCAAATGGAAAACCCGAACTAAATGAGGCGATTGGACGAGATGCGAATCGAGTCAAATTGAGGGGGGCGCCCATACTCGCTTCCCACATGCGGGTAGTGCGCTCATCATGGATCAGTAGACAAGACCCTTTTCCTATTAGGGTCGACACTAGCAGGCCTCAAAACCACAAGGGGCTCCTGCCGGTGCCTTATCATCAAATTATTATTTAACAATAACATTAGCATGATTGATTGATTAAACATCGAGCCCCCCAGAACATAATGGAATATAGTAACAGAAAGTAACGGGTAACAGACTCGAGCAAAATAACCTAAGCATGCTAGTAGGACACGGGCTCAAACAAAAGGTTATAGGTATGGAGGTGAGGCAATATCAGGGTTAAAGGATACATGTGATAGGTTCGTAACAGAAGCAACTAATCATAGGGCTAGCAGAATAGACAACGGAAAGTATCGGTAACCAATGTTGAAAGGAACACAATGGTTCATGTGAGTGATAACTTGCCTGCAAACCCAGTAGCCTGGTACTGAGCTAAATCCTTAGAAGGGGTGTCGTAAGTATCGTCGGTCTCAACGTCGTTGTTTATCCGGGAAGAAGCAAACAAACAATGCAGAAAGATAAACAATCAATAACATGGCATAGTGCACAAACATGGGATGATGCATGACCATTTAATTGATGCATCAAAATAAACTAGTTGATAAGATAACAACATGATTAAATGGACCCACATGCAATTGGATTGCATATGGAAAGCCCATGAATTAAGTTGAAACATTTGTTTTACAACTAATCAACTTGTGTGAGTGAATTAGCATGATGCATGGATGAGGAAAACAGCAAAATAACAACAATAGAACCAAATGGAAATAAGGTTTACCAAGTTTGGAAATTCATTCATTAAGTTAGGAAATTTTGGTCCCTTAAAGGTGTCACACAAACATTTGTTGTTTTCACCAATTTTAATTGTTCAAAATAGATAACAACGTTCATATTTGAAATGAGCACCAAATTTTAGGTGGATTACATGTTTCACTTGTTGAAAAAGGATTTTGGATGAATTACTTATGAATTAAACAAGTTAAACAAGATTTAATTGAATTTAATTCAAACATGAACTTATTTGAATTTTTTTATTTGTGCAAAACATTGAGTGAAGTTCATATTTGAAAAGGTTATGCTTTTATGGTTTGAAAACATATTTTATATGTCCCAAAAGGATTTAATTTGATCAAGTTATGAATTTAGCAATATTAAATGATTTAAACAAGGTTTAAATCATTTAACCAATTTTAATTATTCAAAACATGAAACAAATCTTATATTTGAAAAGGTGGTTTAATTTTGCATGGAAAACATATTTCATTTGTGGAAATTGGATTTAAAATGAGCAAGTTATTATTTTGGCAATTTTAAATGCAATAAACAAGAAACAGTTTTTTTCAGCAATTTAAATTATTCAAAACAGAAAACAAAATTTATATTTGGAAAGTACATGAAAAATGGATTGGAAAACATATTAAGTTTGTTGGATTTGGAATTTTTATGCCCAAGTTATGAATTTTGCAAAATTAAGTGATTTAAACAAGATTTCGAATTTTGCACCAATTTAAAATATTCAAAACAGTAAACAAATTTTATATTTGGATAGAGAATTTAATTTGGTACAGAAAACATATTAAAAATGTTGAATTTGGAGTTGGGATGAATTAATTATGCATTTTACAAATTTGGGGTGCAATCTGCCATTTTTTTAGCTGCTAGGGACTTAGAAAAAATATTTCAGGGGTCTAGAAATAATTTGCAAGGGCCTATTGGTGATTCCTGAGATGTTTCTGTGCCAAAACAATTGAAAATAAAAAGGTTGTTTTTATTTGGGAGGGGGAAACTCGACCCCCCAACCTCCTGCTGATGCGCCAAGGAACAGCACCACTGGGGTGCGATGCGAGTTGTGATAGGAGGGGGCTCGGGGTGAGGATATGGTTCAGAACTGCACACCTCGGAAAAATTAACAGGAAAAAGGTGGGGATGGGGATCGAACCCTGCACCTCGCGGGTGCGCGCTGCGGTTACTGCCAGTGGGCTGAAGCTGTTGGTTGTATCAGAAGGGGGTGCGGGGAAAGGATAAGGTGTGGCTGTGCGCGATTTCTGAATTTTTTTGCACGTACTGAACATGACGGACGGAAAACCATCGCTGCTGCTCGCCGGCAGTCGATGCGCTCGCCGGAGGGGAGGGCCAGGTCGCGGGGTGACCGTGTGGGTGCGGTGCAGCGTGGGGGGAAGAGGGAGGAAGGGAGATGGGGTCGAGGGGCCTCACCTCGATCTGCAGGGAGGCGGCGATCGGGTGCAGGTCGGGGCAGACAGGGGGCGATGGCCGGCGGAAAACCTCGACGCCGCGGCCGCCCGGAGCCTCCTCGGACCACGGCGCCCTCACCAAAGATGGAGGTGGTAGCGCCGTGATTCCATTCCCGTGGAGAACCCGCCCGGAGGACGACCACAGCCCCCGCGCCTTCGCCTCCAATTTCCGGCCAGAAGTGGTCTGTTTGGGGTTCAGTTAACAGGGAAGGGAAACAGAGAGTTTGCAGGGAAGGAAGAGAGAGGGGAGGAAGAAGATGGCGGCGTGGAGGATGAGGTCTAGGGTTAGGGCTAGGAGTGGGGGAGAGGTGGAGCTTTTATGGTGGAGCTCGCTCGGTACGGCAGGGTATCGAGCGGAGGAGGAGGTGATCGGGTGGTGGGTGTTCAGTCGTACAGGGAGGATGACGTCAAGGAGGAAGATGACTGAAACGGTATCGGGCTGAGGGAGGTGTTGGGCTGAGGGGAAAAGAAAATGGGCCTTGCTGCTGCTCTCTCTCTCCTTTTTCTATTTTGTTTTGTTATTATTATATTTTTTTTGCAGGATTAGAAATAGGAAGAAAGGAAGGAGTTTTAGGGTTAGGAATTTTAGGGCAAAATTTGATAATGCTTATTTAAGTGATAGCAACAAATTGCAAGGTTTTGTTTTTCAAAAGCCAAAATCAAATTGCTGTTATTGGTTTGATTCAAATTTGAATGCATTTGAGTTAAGTGGTTTATTGAAAACAAGGTTTACATGTGGTGATCATATAGTTTTAATTGGAGGCAAAAGATTATAATTGTTTGGGTAATTTTCAATAATTCCAAAAGGTTGCTGTTTGAAATTAGCTCAAATTTGGAATGAATTTTGATTATCGATTGAAATATTAAAACAGGAATTTAAATGGCATGAACCTTGGAGTTTGAAATAGAAACAACAAATTAGAATGTTTGGTAATTGCACATATTCAATTGGGATGTGTTTGATGATTTGAATTTGAGTTTTGAATGCAATTTATATTAGGTGGATTATTAAATGAAAATAAGAGTTGAGCTTATTATTATTTCATGGAAACAAATGGAAGTGTTAATTGAACCATTTTATTTGGAGAGTTTTGTTTTGCCATTTTCATAATTTCAACATGGTTGTGTTTGGAGGAAAATCATAATTGCATTTGAAAAGGGTTTGATATTAAATGAATTTTGATAGAAGCAAAACAATAGTTTTGGAATCACACTTTAATGGAAACAATTGATTGTTTTATTTTGAAATGTTCATTTGGAAATTGTAACATCACAAGGATGAACAAAAGGTTTGAATTTTGGTTTGAAATTCAAATAGAAACAAAGGAAAACAATGAAAACAGTTGGAAAACAAATGAAAACAAGCAAAACAATTGCAATCAACATGATGCCATGATGCAAAACATAAAATAAAAGAGAGCAAACATTCTAAAGGCTTATTTTTCATACTTGGGATGTTACATGCTCAAAAGTCAATAACTCTCTCTCACCCTTCTGGCCAAATAGTCTATTCTCCATATGGATCAAGTTCTGTTCAGCTGTTCAACCTCGATGCAAAACCTCTACCTCTACTTGAGAATGTTCCGGTGGTTTGTGAATTCCCTGACGTCTTTCCAGAAGAATTGCCAGGGATGCCTCGGACAGCAGTTGAGTTCGTGATCGAGCTTGAACCAGGTACTGCTCCAATCTCTAAGCATCCATACAAGATTGCTCCTCCTGAACTGAAATTTGAAGAACAAATCGATATGCACATGGAGAAAGGTTACATTCAGCTAGTTCCTCGCTTGGGGTTGCCCAACTCTGTTTGTTACCAAGAAGGATCAAACAAAAAGACTCGTGGTTGACTATCGTCCTCTCAACGAGAAAACCATCAAAAACAAGTATCAAATTCCTCGTATCGATGATCTTGTTGATCAACTTGCTGGAGCCTCAATATTCTCAAAGTTGGACTTGAGGATGGGTTACCATCAGATAAAGATCAGAAAGGAAGATATTCCAAAAACAGCTTTCACCACTCGGTACGGTCTATATGAATACACCGTCATGTCCTTTGGTCTCACAATGCACGGCAACGTTCTCAAGACTCATGAATTCTGTCTTCCATGAATACCTCGACAAGTTCGTTGTGGTATATCTTGATGACATTCTAGTCTACTCAAAATCTGAGGAAGAGCATGGAGAACATCTTCGTCTCACTCTCATGAAACTTCGCGAGCATCGTCTATATGCCAAATTCTCCAAGTGTGAGTTCTGGATTCCAGAAGTGCTTACCTTGGTCATATCATCTGCCAAGGCATAGCCATTGATCCTGAAAAGGTTAAGGCAATTGTTGATTGGAAACTCCTAAGACGGTAAAGCAAGTAAGAAGCTTTCTTGGCTTGGCTAGCTATTGCCGTCGTTTCGTCCAAAACTTTTCCAAGATTGCCAAACCTCTCACTGATCTCACAAAGAAGGACAAGAAGTTCGTTTGGTCTCCACAGTGTGATGAGAGTTTCAATCTCCTCAAGGCTAAACTCACTTCCACCCCAGTCCTGGTTGGCCCAGACACAAACCTTTCAAGATATTCTGCGATGCATCTCTCCAAGGTCTAGGTGCAGTTCTTATGCAAGAACGTCAAGTTGTGGCTTATGCTTCACGTTAGTTGAACCCACATGAGCAAAACTATCCCACACATGATCTTGAACTTGCAGCAGTTGTGCCCTCAAGAAATGGAGACAATACTTGTTGGGTAACCGCACTGAAATATTTTCGATCATAAGAGTCTGAAATACATCTTCACTCAACCAGATCTAAACCTCAGGCAAAGGAGATGGATTGAAAAGATTAAAGACTTTGATCTCACATTTCTTACACTCCAGGAAGGCTAATGTTATGGCCGATGCTCTCAGTCGCAAGTCTATTGCAATAATCTCATGATCATGGAAAGCCAACCTCCACTTCATGAAGAATTCCAGAAGCTGAACCTTGGTCTTGTTCCTCAAGGATATCTTGCTAGCTTGACAGCCAGTCCAACTCTCGAGGACAAGATTCGTTCAACAACTTCGTGATACTGAAATCAAGAAGATTGTAGAGCACATCAAAAAGGCAATGATAAATTCAAGTCCTTCTCATTGATGACAAGGGAACTGTGTTCTTCGAAGGACGCATTGCAGTTCCTCAGATCAAAGTCTCAAAGATGTCATTCTCAAGGAGGCTCATGAAACTCCTCTCTCCATCCACCCTGGAAGTACAAAGATGTACCAGGATCTTAAGACTCTGTATTGGTGGCCTGGCATGAAACGTGAAATTGCTCAATACGTTTCTGAATGCGACGTTTGTCAACGTGTTAAGGCAGTCCATCAGAAAACAGCCGGTCTACTCCAACCTCTGAAAATTCCTGAGTGGAAGTGGGACATGATTGAAATGGACTTCGTTACTGGTTTTCCAAAGTCCAAGAAGGGCAACGATGCAATCTTCGTTGTTATTGATCGTCTCACTAAGGTAGCTCACTTCTTTGCTGTCAAGGAAACTATCTCAGCTAGCCAGTTAGCAGAGCTCTACACAGCAAGGATCGTTCCTCTTCATGGTGTTCCATTGGAAATAAGCTCAGACCGTGGAAGTATCTTCACTTCTCATTTCTGGAAAAGCTTTCAAGAAGCATTGGGCACCAAACTTCTGTTCAGCACAGCTTATCACCTCAGTCTCAGGGGCAAGTCGAAAGAGTCAATCAGATTCTCGAGGATATGCTCAGAGCATGTGGTCTCTCCTTTGGCATGAAATGGGGAGGATTGCCTTCCATATGCTGAATTTCCTACAACAACAGCTTCCAGGCAAGCCTAGGCATGGCCATTTGAAGCACTCTATGGCGCAGATGCAGGAGTCCAATCAATTGGTTTGGAGCTGGTGAACCTTCACTCTTAGGCCCTGACATTGTTAAGGAAGCCGAGGAGAAAGGTCGTATCATTCGTGACAATCTCAAGATTGCTCAGTCTCGTCAGAAGAGCTACTATGACAGCAAGCACAGGGATATGATCTATGCACCTGGTGACAAGGCATATCTCCGTGTAACTCCCTCAGAGGCACTCATCGTTTCGGTGTGAAAGGAAAGCTTGCACCAAGATACATTGGTCCTTTCAACATTCTCTCAAGGCGGGCAGAAAATTCTTATCGTCTTGAACTTCCAGAAAAACTATCCAAGGTGCACGATGTGTTCCACGTGTCACAGCTCAAGAAGTGTTTCAAAGATCCAGATCGTGCAGTTGATCATGATTCCATTGAACTGCAAGATGATCTATCTTATGAGGAGCACCCTGTTCGTATTCTCGATGAGACCGAGCGTAAGCACAAGAGCACCAAGTTCTTGAAAGTGCAGTGGTCTCATCATTCCGATAAAGAGGCAACGTGGGAGACCGAAGAGGATCTTCGCAAGAAGTATTCGGACCTTTTCGTTTCTCAGTAAGGAATCTCGGGGCGCGATTCCTTCAAGGGGGGGCGTTTTGTAACATCCCAAGTATGAAAACTCCCCTTTAGAATGTTTGTTTCATGTTTATTAAAGTATTGCATCATGTCATCATGCTCATTTACTTGTTTGCATTTGTTTACTATTTCTTTTGCATCTGTTTTTATTTCTGTTTTCATAAAGGAATCCAAGCAATCAACCTTGTTTTCATACTTGTCATGTTACACTTTTTTCAAATAAAAGTTCAAATACAACCAACATTTGTTTCATTTTACTCCATAATGCTCACTTATTAAATTGATGGTTTTAATCAATCATTAAATTCAAATCAAAGCACCATTTTCAAATTGTGAAAAATACCAAAAACAAATGTACTCTTTTGTTTCCAAGTAAACTCATTTGATCACCTATTTTAAAATTTTGTCTCAATACAATTAATCATAAAATTCAATCAAATTCCCTCAAATTCAAACAGCACCAAATTCCAAGTCATGAAAAATAACCATTCTAATCTTTTAATCCAATTATAATAGGGTTACCCTATTAAATTTGTTGTTTTCAAATATTAATCAATTAATTTGCAAATTATTCAAATTCAAACCAATGTGCAAACAACAAACATAAATTTGAATTTTTAAAAACCAAAGTGGACAGGTAGATGTTGCCCTATAAGCCACATGAATTTTTCAATTTTTTATAAACTCTAAACCCTATCATTTTCTTCCATTTCTGTTTGCTACAAAAAAAACAGAAAAAGCAAAAATAGAAAAAAAAGAAAACAGCGTGCGGCAGCTAACCTAGCGCTAGCCAGCCCACCCTTCCCGCGCAGCCCGGCCGCAGCGTGGCCGATACCGGTTCGCAAGCCGCCCCCGTCGTCTTTTCAGTACGGCAGCCATCCGAGGGCGCCATGGCGGCAGGACGCGCGCCGACGGCCAGGAGCTTCCTCGGCCCCTATAACTACCCCCTAGCCCGCAGCGGTGCCCTAGACCTACTTCATCTCCCCTCGCGATCGCCGCCATCTCCTCCACCTCGCTGCCTTTTCCTCCACCTTCTGAAGCTCACGAAGTTCTCCTCTGAACCCTCGATGGCAGCCACCGCTCCAGTGCACCTCCGTCCTCGCTGATCGTGGAATCGAGCCGCCGTGTCTTCTCGACCTCGACGACACCCCATCGCCCCCGGGGATCCCCTGTAACCACGCGCCGAGCCCGTCTGTCGCCTCGCCGTCGAGCTCATCCGCGGCAACCTACGGTGAGCACGCCCGCCGTGCATCTCCTCCCTCCCATCTCTGTATCTTGCCCGCAACCATCGTGCACACAACCGCAAAACTCGTGCATGTATCGCATCCATCCACGGCGCAGCACGGCCACGTTGATCGCGCCGGCCCGCTGTCGATATCTGTCAGAGTTTAGGCATGGTTTTTGTTCGTCAGTTAAGTTCAGTTAACGAAACCACAGCTCATCCTCCCCGCGCGTGGTTAACTGACAACAAACGCGACACACCCCACTGGTTCAGTACCGCGCACGCGAGCGAGAGGTTCCAGGATCGAGTCCTGGCTCTCCCCGGGTGAAATCCCACCCTTTTTTCACCGCAGCGCTGACAGGGAGGGCCCCCTGTCAGCCGCACACTTGCCACGCAGGCGCACAGGGACCCTGGGCCCCCTGGAAGTGCCTAGGGTAGGGTTTGATGCGTATAAAATGGTTTTAACTTTTTCTGTTTTCAAATCCAGGCCCTTTTTGTTTTACAGTTTGGTCCCTAAAAGTAATTTGACAATAACTTTTATTTTATAACTCAAATAATGAAAATAAATATGTGTGCTGCTCTAAATTTAATTCTCTACCTATTGGTACATTTGTTTCCTGTTTTGAATTTTCAAAATGCAATTCAAATTTGAATTCAAATAATTCAATTGCAATTTGCTAAAATTCATAAACTACTTCATTCTTAATCCAAATAATGCAAATAAAATATGTTTTCCAAGATATTTCAAATAACCTTTTCAAATATAAATTTTGTTTCATGATTTGAATAATTTAAATTGCCTAAATAATTTAAAACTTGTTTAAATCATTTAAATTTGATAAAATCATAAACTTGCTCAAATTAAATTATTTTGAACATGCAAAATATGTTTTCAAATAGAAAAGTGTAACTTTTCAAATGTGAATTTGAATTTTGCTTTGAACAAATAAAATTCAAATAGAATTCACACTTGTTTTAAATTCATTTTAAAATTTGTTTAATAGTGTTTAAGTCATAATAAATTCATCTATCCTTTTTTCAATAGTTGAAACATGTAATCCAACTAAAATTTTGTATTTCTTTTCAAATATGAATTTTGTTATTTGTTTGAACATTTTAAGTTGATGAAAACAACAAGTACTTGTGTGACATCTTTAAGTAACCCAAAAATTTCCAATTTAATAATGATTTCCAAACTTGTTAAATTCCTTTACCACTTGCATCTATTGTTGTTATCTTGTTGTTATCTTCATCCATGCATCATACTAAACACTTTCACTGTTGGTTAATTGGAAAACAATTGTTTCAACCAAAATCCATGGGCTTTTAATATGCAACTCAAAATTGCATATGTGTCCATTTAAATGCTGTTACCATGTCAACTAGTTTATTTTGATGCATCTATTAACCTGACATGCATCATCCCATGATTGTGCACTATGCCATGATATTGATTGTTTATATTTCTGTCTTGTTTGTTTGCTTCTTCTCGAATAGACGACGACGTTGAGGCAGACGATCTTTACAGCACCCTTCCGAGGATCTAGCTCAGTACCCGGCTGCTGAGTTTGCAGGAAGTTATCACTCACATGAACCATTGTGTTCCTTTCAACATTGGTTACCGATACTTTCCGTTGTCTATTTCTGCTAAGCCATAGTAGTAGTTGTATCTGTTACGAACCTATCAGATGAATCCCTGAACCCTGAAATTGCCTCACCACCATTCCTACAACCCTATTGTTTGAGCCAGTGTCCTACTAGCATGCTTAGGTTGTTTTGCTCGAGTCTGTTACCCGTTACTTTCAGTTACTATATTTTAATTATTTTTCGGGGGGCTCGATGTTTAATCAATCAATCATGCTAATGCTATTGTTAAATAATAAGTTGATGATAAGGCACCGGCAGGAGGCCCTTTGTGGTTTTGAGGCCTGCTAGTGTCGACCCTAATAGGAAAAGGGTCTTGTATACTGATCCATGATGAGCGCACTACCCGCATGTGGGAAGCGAGTATGGGCGCCCCCTCAATTTGATTCGATTCGCATCTCGTCCAAATCGCCTCATTTAGTTCGAGTTTTCCTTTTGCCGCATGCATGTTTTTGCGAGCCCAGCGCAGGGTGGAACTTTTGTAGTCGGCATATAGGGGGACACGTTCTTAGAGTGCTATGAGGGTCCCTTTTCTTCGGGGCTCGATTAGCCGAGCGCCCAAGGTTCTTTGGGCTTGATGCGAAGAAGAGTTGAGTTGTGTTGAGTGTCCCGCTTGGTGGGAGGCATCCCATCTGGCGGGTTATTCATACGTGTACGGCCAAATTGGTGCAACCCTGCAGGGATAAATCTTCTCGAGAAGCCGTGTTTTCCGCGGTTATGGTTAACTTGGTGAAAGTACTGGCTAACAAGTACTCGGGACAACTTGAACCTAATGATTCACAATCTCACCCCCAATGATTAACAACTTGACTAGTAATAGGATGATTGACCCAAAAACTTGATTCATCTTTAATCCAACTGTGTGAGTTATCCTCGGATTGCTTCTTTGGATAAGGGGCGAGATCCAGGATGGGTTTGTTTGAAGTTATCTTTCAGTTGGTTACAATACTCGATCTTATCTTTTTTCTGTTAGCCGGAAGTGGTAGAATCTCTGTAGTTGGTTAGCGCAGCCAGTTGCAGCATCTTTTATATCCCCTTCTTCCGTTGAACCCAAGGCATCTGTGCTTGGTGTTGACGGGTTACACTTTGGTGAACTGTGAGTCTTGCTTGCCAGTACGTCTATGTACTGACCCCTTTGGGGCTGTGGTTTTACGCAGACTACGCTTATGAGGATCCCAGTGACGGCTACTACGTGGAGTTTGACGAGGCTGCTGACGAGTAGGTAGCGGACCCGGGCAGGATCCAAGACTACGTGGATGGGCTCCGTCTTTATTTCAGTTTCCCGGCTTCTTAAGCCTGTTTGATTTTGTCTGTACTCAGACCCTTTGAATGCTTCCGCTGAGATGTAATGATGTTATGATGGGACATGTGTCCTCTGGATGATTGTATTTGCTATCTCTACTCTAGTGAGAGCTATTTGCAACTTATTTCAATCTTTTGTGTCTTAGAGATATGTTGTGTTATCAGCTTGTTCAAAGCCGTTGACGTACCATGTGTGTAGGGTATGAAGTACGTCAATGGTAGTGTCCTGATTTCTACGGGATAGTTTACATCGACGGTGAACAGTAACGATTGGTTGTCACACATAAGTGTTGGCCTACTCGTAAGAGGACGCGGGTGCCGGTAAGCCCCGTAATCCAATCAAAATACTGTTCAGTTCGTACGGTGAGTATCCTCTAGAAGTCCGGGTGCGACAGTATTCTCGATGAGACCAAGCGTAAGACTCGCAACAAGAGCACCAAGTTCTTGAAAGTGCAGTGGTCGCATCATTCCGATAAAGAGGCAACGTGGGAGACCGAAGAGGATCTTCGCAAGAAGTATCCGGACCTTTTCCTTTCTCAGTAGGAATCTCGGGGCGCGATTCCTTCAAGGGGGGGCGTTTTGTAACATCCCAAGTATGAAAACACCCCTAGAATGTTTGATTCTTGTTAATTGTTGTTTTGCATCATGGCAACTTAATCATTGCACTTGTTTTCATTTTGGTTTGCATCTGTTTCCCTTTGTTTTCACAATTGAAATTCAAACAATTTTCAAATGCTTTGTTTCATACTTGTTATGTTACAATTTATCAAATAAAAAGTTCAACTCAAAACTCCATTTGTTTCCATTAAACCATAAGTTTCAAACTAATTAGAAATTGGCTTTTAGTAATTCACTTAATGCAATTTGCATTCAAATTCAAATAAGTTTCCAAACAGCACCCAATTTGAAATTATGAAAATTACCAAAACAATTCTAATCATTTGTTCTAATTAAACAATAAGGTTCACCCTATTGAATTCTTGTTTTCAATAAATCTTTTAATCCAAAATTCATTCAAATTTGAACCAATTTACAAACAGCAAGTTTTTGAACTTTTTGAAAAGCTAAATTTGGCAAGTTGTTGCTGTTAACTTAAATAACTAAAACAATTTTTTCCCTAATTTTCTACACCCCAAAACCTAGCTATTCCTTCCTATTTCTATTGCAGCAAAAAAAAAAAAACAGAGGAAAAAAAATAATAAAAAGGAAAAACTCACAGGAGAGGGGGAGAGGCAGGCCCAGCCCACCCAGGCTGCAGCCCGTTACCATCTCCCCCAACCTCCGTACGCTCGCTGTCGTCAGCAATGGACAGCGACGTGCCTGCTGCCCCACTGCTCCACCCCATTCCCCCCTCCTATATCTACCTCCTAGACCCCCTCGAAAACCCTAACCCTAGCCGCACCCTCTCCCTCCTCTCTCCCGTCTCTGCCGCCATCAAGAGGAGGGCGCCGCCTCCGTTTCCTTCTGCCACGGCCGCCGGCCGCTGGAGCTCGCCGCCGACGTCTCTGCCTCCCCCCGGCCGTGCCGCGGCCATCCCTGCGACGAGGGTAATCCCCTCTATCCATTCCCCTACCTCCCCTCTCGATTCCCTGCTGTATGTGCATCAATTCCTTCCGGCCATGGTTGCGTTTGCTGCTCCATTTCGCTGATAGGAAGAACACCTGCAGGTGATCGTTTGCAGTTTCTGTTAACAGCGATTAGTTGTGTTCAAAAACCAATAGATCCCGTATCCATCGCAACAGCCGCAGCAGACCAACTGGTAGGGCGCGCGCAGCGAGCCCAGCAGCTCGCGGGATCGAATCCCCAGCCCCAACCTTTTCTGTTTATTTTCCGAATTGTTTCAGTGGACAGATTCCTGAATCCTTAACCCCCCTTCGATGCCCTTTCTGTCAGCAAACTGCTCACCACCGCAGTGGTTGCTGTCCACTGTGCGCTAGCAGAGGGCAGGGGTTCGAATCCCCCTGCATCAAAAAACCCATCTTTTTTTTCATTTATTTTCCTAGATCCAGATCTAATCTAATTTGCACCCAAGTCCCTGCTACTTTTATCTAGGTCCCTGTTAATTTCTTTCCAAGTTCCTGTATCTTTTATAGGTCCATAATTATTTCTATCAACCATAAAAATTCTTAAACTTGATAATTTAATAACTTTTGTTTGGAAACTCCAATTGCAAAACTTTAAACATGTAAATCACTCCATTTTAAATTCTCTACCCAAATATAAAATTTGTTTACTGTTTTGAATATTTTAATTTGGTGAAATATTTAAATTTTGTTTAATTCACTTAATTTTTGCAAAATTCATAACTTGAGCATAAAAATTCCAAACTCAACAAATAAAATATGTTTTCCATCCCTTTTTTCATGTACTTTGCAAATATAAACTTTGTTTCATGTTTTGAATAGTTATAATTGGTTAAATAATTTAAACCTTGTTTAAATCATTTAAAATTGCTAAATTCATAACTTGCTCAACTTAAATTATTTTTGAACATGTAAAATATGTTTTCAAACTAGAAAAGTATAACCTTTTCAAATATGAAATTGGTTTAATGTTTTGAACAAATAAAATTCAAATAATATTCCTACTTGAATTTAATTCATTTAAATCTTGTTTGACTTGTTTAATTCATAAATAATTCATCCTAATTCCTTTTTCAATAATTGAAACATGTATTCCACCTAAAATTTTGTGTATTTTCCAAATACGAATTTTGTTATTTGTTTTGAACAATTAAAATTGATGAAAACAACAAATGCTTGTGTAACACCTTTAAGGAACCAAAATTCCCTAACTTAATAAATAAAATTCCAAACGTGGTAAACCTTATTTCAAAATTGTTCTATTGTTGTTATTTTTCTGTTTTCCTCATCCATGCATCCTACTAATCCACTTTCACCTGTTGATTAGTTGTAAAACAATTATTCCAACCTTAATTGATGGGCTTTTCATATGCAACTCAAATTGCATGTGGGTTCATTTAATCATGTTGTTACCATGTCAACTAGTTTATTTCTGTGCATCAATTAAATGGTCATGCATCATCCCATGATTGTGCATTATGCCATGTTATTGATTGTTTGTCTCTTTGCGTTGTTTGTTTGCTTCTTCTCGAATAGACGACGACGTTGAGACAGACGAGCCTTACGACACCCCTTCTGAGGATCTAGCTCAGTACCAGGCTACTGAGTTTGCAGGCAAGTATTCACTCACATGAACCATTGTGTTCCTTTCAACATTGGATACCGATACTTTCCGTTGTCTATTCTGCTAGCCTTATGAATCGTTGCTTCTGTTCGATCCTATCACATGTTATCCTTTAACCCTGATATAGCCTCACCTCCACACCTATAACCCCATTGATTGTTGCCCGTGTCTTACTAGCATGCTTAGGGTTGTTTTGCTCGAGTCTGTTACCCGTTACTTTCTGTTACTATATTTCTATTATGTTATGGGGCTTGATGTTAAACAACAACCTGTTAATTTTGAGGTAATAATAATTTGCTGATAAGGCACCGACAGGAGGCCCGGCATGGTTTTGAGGCCTGCTAGTGTCGACCCTAATTAGGAAAATGGTCTTGTCTACTGATCCATGATGAGCGCACTATCCGCATGTGGGAAGCGTGTATGGGCGCCCCCTCAATTTGATTCGATTCACATCTCGTCCAAATCGCCTCATTTAGTTCGGGTTTTCCATTTGCCGCATGCATATGCAGGTGCGAACCCTTGGTACCAGGGTGGAACTTTTGTAGTCGGCATTTAGGGAGACACGTTCTTAGAGTGCTATGAGGGTCCCCTTTTCTTCGTGGGGCTTGATTAGCCGTGCGCTCACTGCACGGGGTTCTTTGGGCTTGATGCGAAGAAGAGTTGAGAGTGTTGAGTGCCCCGCTTGGTGGGAGGCATTCCATCTGGCGGGTTATTCTTACGTGTACGGCCAAATTGGTGCACCCCTGCAGGGATAAATCTTCTCGAGAAGCCGTGTTTTCCGCGGTTATGGTTAACTTGGTGAAAGTACTGGCTAACAAGTACTCAGAACAACTTACACCTAACTAATGATAACTTGATTAGTAATAGTCTTATTGGCACAATAACTTGAACCATCACTAATCCAACTGTGTGAGTTATCCTCGGATTGCTTCTTTGGATAAGGGGCAAGATCCAGGATGGGTTTGTTTGGAGTTAGTTATAGTTGGTTACGATACGCTATCTTATCCCCTTTCTGTTAGCCGGAAGTTGTATCATGTTCTGTAGTTGGTTAGTGCAGCCAGCTGCCGCATCTTTTGTATCACCCTTTCTTCCGTTGAACCCAAAGCATCTGTGCTTGGTGTTGACGGGTTACACTTTGGTGAACTGTGAGTCTTGCTTGCCAGTACGTTTATGTACTGACCCCTTTGGGGCTGTGGTTTCCGCAGACTACGCTTACGAGGATCCCCGTGATGGCTACTACGTGGAGTTTGACGAGGCTGCTGACGAGTAGATAGCGGACCCGGGCAGGATCCAAGACATCGTGGATGGGCTCCGTCTTTTCGTTTCCGGCTTCTTAAGCCTATTTGGATTTGTCTGTACTCAGACCTTTTGAATGCTTCCGCTGAGATGTAATGATGTTATGTTGGGACATGTGTCCTCCGGATGATTGTATCTGCTATCTCTGCTCTAGTGAGAGCTATTTGCAACTTATTTCTATTTATTTGTGTCTTAGAGATATGTTGTGCTATCATTCTGTTAAACGCCGTTGACGTACCATGTGTGTATGGTATGAAGTACGTCAATGGTAGTATCCTGATTTCTATGGGATGGTTTACGTAGACGATGAACAGTAGGGGTTGGTTGTCACACATACGTGTGTTGGCCTACTCGTAAGAGATGCGGGTGCCGGTAAGCCCCGTAATCCAATCAACTACTGTTCAACGGAACTGCGAGTATCCTCTAGAAGTCTGGGTGCGACACCCATTTAATATTCCAGAAATTCCTAATAAATCCTAGAGGCCCACTTGGCCCATTCGTGTATGGCAAGAGGTGGGACAAATTTTTAGTGTAACGACCGGGGTTCTCCCAAATAGTTTGTTGCCTGTTTGTTTCCTTTCCTGCATGTCATCGCATCTGCATCATTGTGCATTTTAACATTGGTAAAATAATTAAAATTGCATAAAATATTGTTTTCTAAGTTCCTGAAATTAATTTGTGCCCCAAAAATTATTTTACATCAAGCAGTTTTATAAACAAACAAAAACGAAAAAAAAACGTTTTGTCGGCAATAGCCAGACCTAACCCACCGAACTGGGCCAGCAGCCTAGCTAAGCCCATCCCCACACCCAGACGCACGCATCGCACGGGAAAGGGAGAAATCCCTCGATCCCCTTCCTCACACCAGAAGACCCCAACTCCTTCCGTCGAGCGCCGCCAGGGGGAAGCCCAGCTCGAGCCGCTCCGTCTCTCCTCCCCAATCCCCCCGTCTCTCCCCACCTCGCCCCGCAGTGGCGGCGCCGCCGCCGCGGGCCTGTAGCAGCTGCTCCTCCTCCTTTAGCTCCTCACCCCGAGACCATAACGGCGCCCGGCAACGGCAGCAGTAGCAGGAGGTCGGGCTCCCCGACGTGCGACGCATCTGGAGGAGCTGGTCAGGCGCGCTCGATCTCCGGCCCCAGCCAGGTTAGCCGGCTCCTCCGCCCTCCTCTCGCGCACCCCTCCTTGATGCGGGGCCGAGGACGGCGATGAGGACCGCGCCCCAGACGGTGACGGCAGCCATGGGCCGGCAGCCCTAGGGCCGCTGTCCACCTCCGTTTCCTCCTACCGTGCGTCGAGTGTGGCCTGCGGCAGCCCCGTGCGCCTCCGGCCTCTCCTTGCTGGTGTTCGCCCGCCACATGTTCGGTACAATGTGCGCAAGGGGTATGACACCTTGAAGACCGCTCGCACCATGGAGTCCGTGACCCAAACAAGTGCCTCGACACCACCGCTTCGAACGTCGATGACCGTGCACTCCGATGCGTCAAGTTCTTCGTGCCCGTGCCCGGTACATGACCACCATCGACAAGAACACCCTCGACCACGAAGGCTAAAACCTTGTCAAGATCTTCAGAAGATAGCACACCAAGCTCGTCAACGATGCATCAACAAGAACCACCGTGAACGACTACCGTCGCCCCACATGTACCTCGTCGACAAGATCCGCCACAACGCCATGACCGACGACGGCCGTGGGAATGTGTTTGACTCGAAGGTCGAACATCGACCATCGCCAAGATCTTCGAAACGAGAACGAATACCTGCCGACCTACAAGTACCTCGTCGCCGATGCGCCAAGATCTTCGCCATGTCCGCTTTGCGTTGGCCGCCTTCGTGCGCGTCCATGAATTTCTCATCGTCCGGAGATGCGGCACGATCACCTCCGACCCTGAAGACGATGCGGTAGCGGCTCGCCCACGACTACTACGACTACTTCGACGACGTTGATCGTGTGGTTTGAGAACGACTACTTCCCCTACTTCCTCGACGTCGACTACTTCCTCTACGGACGCCTACTTCCTCCACGTTCCGAGTTTCCGGCGTTAACCTCGAAGATCATCTCTCCAACGTGCGAACCCAAAACCCAACCCTATACCTATATGCCTATTTTCTAAATGTCATCTATATCGTGCATATTAAATCATTCATCTTGTTGCATTGCATATTGTGGGTGCGGGCAATAATAATATTACCTAATAATTAAGTATGGAATGTGTTGGGATGCTATACTTATTGTCCCGGTTCCATTTAAATTGTGTAGCTCATCTATATTCTTGCCTCCCCATGTTAAACAACATTTAAACTTGATGGGTAGATAAATAACTCGAACCTCCTAAATTAGATGTTGGGCTTCCGGCTCAATTTAAATTGATTTAATTGCATAAATCATAACTAATTTATTTTAACTCCAAATTTGAAAAGTAAAATATGTTTTCCAATCAAAATTCTCTAAACTTTGCAAATATCAACTTTGTTTTCTGTTTTGAACAATTTAAATTGATGAAAACAACTATTTCCTATTTAGTGCATTTAAATTGTCAATTTAATAACTTGCTCATCTAAAATCCAATTCAACAAATGAAATATGTATTCCATCTAAAATTTTGTGTTCTTTCCAAATATGAATTTGGTTATCTATTTTGAACAATTAATGGGTGAAACAACAAATGCTTGTGTAAATCATTTAAGAAGCCAAATTTCATAACTTAATAAATAAAAATTCCAACTTGGTAAACACCATATCAAATTGAAGCTATTGTTGTTTTATAATTGTTTTCCTCATCCATGCATCATTCTAATCAACTTTCACTTGATGGTTAATTGTAGATCATTTAATTCAACCCTAATTCATGGGCTTTTCCATATGAAATCCAAGTTGCATATGGGCCCATTTAATTATGTTACCATGTCAACTAGCTTATCTTTGATGCATCAATTAAATTGCCATGCATCATCCCATGTTTGTGCATTATGCCATGTTATTGATTGTTTGTCTCTCTGCATTGCTTGTTTGCTTCTTCTCGAATAGACGACGACGTTGAGACAGACGAGGTTTACGACACTACTTCTGAGGAGTTAGCCCAGTACCAGGCTACTGAGTTTGCAGGCAAGTATTCACTCACATGAACCATTGTGTCCATTCCACACTGGATATCGATACTTTCCGTTGTCTAATCTGCTAGCCTTAAGATTCGATGCTTGTGTTCCGATCCTATCACATGTTATCCTGTAACCCTGATATAGCCTCACCTCCACACCTACAACCATGTTGCTTGTTGCCTGTGTCTTACTAGCATGCTTAGGGTTGTTTATGCTCGAGTCTGATGTCCGTTATTTCTGTTACCATATTTATTATGTTCTGGGGGCTCGATGTTTAAACAACAACCTGTTAATGTATGAGGTAATGCTAATTTGATGATAAGGCACCGGCAGGAGGCCGGGTATGGTTTTGAGGCCTGCTAGTGTCGAACTCAGGAAAAGTTCTTGTCCTCTGGATCCATGTTGAGCGCGCTAATCGCATGTGGGAAGCGTGTATGGGCGCCCCCCGCAACTCTGATTCGATTCGCATCTCGTCCAAATCGCCACACTTAGTTCGGGCTTTCCAGTTGATGCACGCATATGCAGGTACGAACCCTCGGCGCCAGGGTGGAAACTTTTGTAGTCGGCATTTAGGGCGGCGTGGTCTTCCAGTGCTATGAGGGTCCCCCTTTTCTTCGTGGGGGCTCGATTAGCCACGCACGCACAGCACGTGGTTCTTTGGGCTTGATGCGAAGAAGAGTTGGGTTGTGTTGAGTGTTTCGCTTGGTGGGTTTGATCCCCGTCTGGCGGGATATTCTTACGTGTACGGCCAAATTGGTGCACCCCTGTAGGGTTAAATCTTCTAGAGAAGCCGTGTTGTCCGCGGTTATGGATGACTTGGTGATAGGGCTGGCTAAGAAGGATTAGACAACTTACACCTAATTAATATCAATTTGACTAGTAATAGGCTTATTGACACAATAACTTGAACCTTCATTAATCCAACTGTGTGGGTTATCCTCGGATTGCTTCTTTGGATAAGGGGCGAGATCCAGGATGGGTTTGTTTGAGGTTAGTGATAGTTGGTTCCGATGCGCTATCTTACCCCTTTCTTTTAGCCGGATGTTGTAGCGTGTCTCTGTAGTTGGCTAGAGCAGCCCGCTGCCGCACTTTTGTATCACCTATCTTCCGTTGAACCCAAAGCATCTGTACTTGGTGTTGCCGGGTACACTTTGGTATCTTGTGCGTCTTGCTTGCCAGTACTCGTCTGTACTGACCCCTTTGGGGTTGCGTGTTCTACAGACTACGGTTCCGAGGATCCCCATGGTGGCTACTACGTGGAGTATGACGAGGCTGCTGACGAGTAGATAGCGGACCCGGGCAGGATCCGAGACATCGTGGATGGGCTCCGTCTTTTCGTTTCCGGCCTCTTAGGCCTATTTGGATCTTGTCTGTACTCAGACACTTTGGATGCTCCCGCTGTGATGTAATGATGACTTGTTGGGACATGTGTCCTCTGGATGATTGTATTTGCTATCCCTGCTCTAGTGAGAGCTATTTGCCACTTATTTCTATTTCTTTGTGTCTTAGAGATTTGTTGTGATATCACTTGTTCAAATGCCGTTGACGTACCATGTGTGTATGTTATGAAGTACGTCAATGGAAGTAGTCGGATTTCTATGGGATGGTTTACGCAGACGATGGATAGTAGAGAATGGTTGTCACACGTTTACGTGTTGGCCTGCTCACATTGAGATGCGGGTGCCGGTATGCCCTGTAAGCCATTTATCTACTGTTTAGCGGGCTGTGAGTATCCTCTAGAAGTCCGGGTGCGACATTTAGTCCCACATTGCTAGTTGAGTGGAAGTTTTACTTGTTTATAAGGGAGGCTTTTCCACTTGTTGTATGAGCATGAGAAAGAGATGACTACACGCGCGCTCCTCCTCCGCCGCACGCCTCGCCTCGTCACGACGCGCGCGCGCCGCGGGTTGCGGGAATGCCTCGAGCCGAGAGCCTCTCTCTCTCTTTATTTTGCCACACGCACGAATTAGAATATGAACAGGCGCAAGAATCTGAAACGCTTTACTAAGTGGGTTTTTATTACGGAAGCTCCTCAGCTTCGGCTGCTGCCTGTTTGCCTTCCCGACTCTTCGTTTCATCTCTCGCGTGGCCTGTTCGGCTCCTGATCTGTGCCTATAAAACCGAGGTCGCTCCTCTCCAGAGATACGCACAACAGATACACTGCCT
Source organism: Alopecurus myosuroides (assembly GCA_028641055.1). Lineage (NCBI taxonomy): Eukaryota > Viridiplantae > Streptophyta > Magnoliopsida > Poales > Poaceae > Alopecurus > Alopecurus myosuroides. The sequence goes on along the minus strand of JAPCYS010000009.1, from coordinate 815,404 downwards.
TCTCGTTTCCAAAGCCTTGCGCCGCCGCTCAAGTCTTCCCCATCCTGGCCTGCGGCGTGCACCGCCGGTCGGGACAGTAGGCCTCCGAACCGCGCTACTTCGAGTCCTGTACGGGAGAAGGGCGATAAGGTTTTTGGGGAGCGCTCTGCACGACTACTGCCTTCTTCATCACGGACGACAACGACATCTTCCCGAACGACGACTTCTTCCCGGAAGTCGACGATCTCTTCGACGACATGGCCGACAACGTCAACAATGGTCCCGCTGCTGCACCAGCTCCTGTCCAGTATGTGCTCATGCCTTTTCTGTTCATTCTCATGTTTCAGATCCTACTCGAGTTCCTACTTCTAGCATTTGGAGTAGATCTATTTTCCTCAGTTTCTAGACTATGCATGCCTTTTGCCTACTCTCTAGAAATTCAGATGATTAAACTATGCATGCCTTTTGTCTACTCTCTGAAAATTCAAATGACTAGTTTGACTATTGCAATTGTAGATTTGTTTTACCTACTGTTTCTATTAATTAAATTAAGTGGTAAATTGCTCATATTTCCAACAATCCAAAAACCTTATTATAGGCAATTTACCCCAACTGGCTTTGCTGCGTCTATGAGGCCACCTGTATTTGAGGGCGCCAATTATAAGAGATGGCGCGTGAGAGCAGTTCTCTGGTTTCAATCCATGAACTGCTATGACGCCACTCTTGGCAAGCCTACGGGTGATCTCGACCCTCAACAGGAGGCAAACTATGAGAAAATGAATACCCTCTTTAAGCTTGCTCTGATCAGTGTTCTTGGAGATAACATTGTTGATGCTTATGCGTCATTTGACAATGGCAAGGATATGTGGGATGCACTTGAGGCAAAATTTGGTATCTCAGATGCTGGCACTGAACTTTATGTCATGGAACAATTCTATGACTACAGGATGACTGATGAGCGCTCCGTGGTTGAGCAAGCTCATGAGATTCAGTCACTCGCCAAAGAACTTGAGCACTTCACTTGTGTGTTACCGGACAAGTTTATTGCCGGAGGCATCATTGCCAAACTTCCTGCCTCATGGAGGAGCTTTGCTACGTCTCTGAAGCACAAGAGACAAGAGTTTTCTGTCTCGAATGTCATTGGGACTCATGATGTCGAAGAAAAGGCAAGAGCAAAGGACACACGTGCTCGAGGTGCTGATGGAAGTTCTAGTGCCAACTTGGTACAGAAGAGAAACTTCCAAACCCACAAGTTCGGAAACAAGAACAAGTTTGAGGGTAAAGGAAAGTTTGATGTGAAGAACAAGACACCACATTCTACCAACTTCAAGAAGAAGTATGAGAAGAAGAAAGGAGTCTGCCATGTTTGCGGTGATCCTAAACACTGGGCTCCCAACTGCCCGAATCGCTTTGACAAGCATCAACATGGGAAAGGCGGCAAGACCGTTAATGTTGTCATTGGTGATACTGAGATGAAGGACGCAGGGCAGCAGGAACTTCTTCCGTGCTGATGGGCAACGGCTCACATGCTTCTGTTCGCGGTGTTGGTATGGTCGATCTGAAGTTCTCATCGGGGAAGACTGTGCGACTGAAGAACGTGAATTATGTGCCCTCTATAAATAAGAATCTTGTTAGCGGTTCTCTTCTGTGTAGAGATGGCTACAAGCTTGTCTTTGAGTCGAATAAATTTGTAGTGTCCAAGTTTGGAACCTTTGTTGGTAAAGGATATGAATGTGGTGGTTTGTTTCGCTTATCTTTGACTGATGTCTGTAATAACGTTGTAAACCATGTTTGCAACAATGAATCAAATTTATGGCATTCACGTCTTTGTCACATCAGTTTTAGCTGCATGACACGACTATCCAAATTAAGCTTAATTCCCCACTTCACACCTATTAAGGGTTCTAAGTGCCGAGTGTGTGTGCAAGCTAAGCAACCTTGCAAGTCCCATAAAACTGCAGAGGCGAGGAATCTGGCACCACTAGAGCTCATACATTCTGATCTTGTGAAATGAATGGTGTGTTAACAAAAGGTGGAAAGAAATATTTCATGACGTTAATTGATGACTCCACCAGATATTGTCATGTGTATCTTCTGAAATCAAAAGATGAAGCTTTGAGTTCTTCAAAATCTATAAAGCTGAAGCAGAAAACCAACTTGATCGAAGATTAAGAGGCTAAGGTCTGATCGGGGTGGAGAGCATTTTTCCAACGAGTTTGATTCCTTTTGTGCGGAACATGGTATAATTCATGAGGGACGCCTCCTATTCACCTCAGTCAAATGAGGTGGCTGAAAGAAAGAACCGTACTCTAACTGATTTGGTTAACGCCATGTTAGATACATCGGGTCTTTCCAAGGCATGGTGGGGGGAGGCTATTATGACTGCATGTCATGTCCTAAACCGAGTCCCTAAAAAGACAAAGAGATAACTCCATTTGAGGAATGGGAGAAGAAAAGATTAAAACTCTCTTACCTACGACCTTGGGGTTGTTTGGCGTTAGTCAATATTCCATTCCCTAGGAAGCGCAAGGTTGGACCAAACACTGTGGATTGTGTTTTTCTTGGATATGCCTTTCATAGCATTGGCTATAGATTCTTGATCGTAAAATCCGATGTGTCTGACATGCGTTTTGGTACAATTATGGAATCAAATGATGCGACTTTCTTTGAGGACATTTTTCCTATGAAGGATATGTCTACCTCATCATCAGGAGATTCCTAATTCATCAAGTCAAGAATTAGTTCCACTTCTTGAACCTACCATTTCGATGGAACACGTTGAAATCCTATGGAGGACAATAGTGAAACTCCAAAAGAAGCAAGAGACAGAGGACTGCAAAGTCCTTTGGTAATGATTTCATTGTATACCTCGTGGATGATACTACCAGTTCCATTTCAGAGGCCTATGCATCTCAAGATGCTGACTATTGGAAGGAAGCCGTCCGTAGTGAGATGGATTCCATTTTGGCTAATGGAACTTGGGAAATCACTGATCGTCCTTACGGGTGCAAACCTGTAGGATGCAAGTGGGGTGTTCAAGAAGAAGCTTAGGCCTGATGGTACTATTGAGAAGTACAAGGCACGGCTTGTGGCCAAGGGTTATACTCAAAAGGAAGGTGAAGATTTCTTTGATACTTACTCACCTGTAGAACGCCTGACCACCATTCGAGTACTACTTTCGCTGGCTGCTTCACATGGTCTTCTCGTTCATAATGGATGTTAAGACCGCTTTCCTAAATGGAGAGTTGGAAGAGGAAATTTACATGGACCAGCCAGATGGATTCGTGGTAAATGGTCAGGAAGGAAAGGTGTGCAAATTTTGAAATCTTTATATGGCCTTAAACAAGCGCCTAAGCAGTGGCATGAGAATTCGAAAGAACTTTGACTACATCAGGTTTTGCTGTAAATGAAGCTGACAATGTGTGTACTATCGCCATGGTGGGGGCGAAGGAGTCATTCTTTGTTTGTATGTTGATGACATACTAATCTTTGGAACTAACCTCAAAGTGATTGAAGAGGTCAAGAGTTTCCTATCTCACTGTTTTGATATGAAAGATCTAGGAGTTGCTGATGTTATCCTTAACATCAAGTTACTGAGAGATGACAATGGTGGGATAACACTGCTTCAATCTCACTATGTGGAGAAGATCTTGAGTCGTTTTGGGTATAGAGATTGCAAGCCTTCACCAACTCCATATGATCCCAGTGTGCTACTTCGTAAAAACAGAAGAATTGCAAAGGATCAACTTAGATACTCTCAGATTATTGGCTCGCTTATGTATTATCTAGTGCTACGAGGCCTGACATCGCGTATGCTGTGAGCAAACTTAGCCGATTTGTTTCAAATCCGGGCGATGATCATTGGCGCGCTCTTGAGAGAATCATGCGCTATTTGAAAGGCACTGCGAGCTATGGGATTCACTATTCTGGGTACCCAAGGGTACTTGAGGGCTATAGTGACTCAAATTGGATATCTGATGCTGATGAGATAAAGGCCACGAGTGGATATGTATTTACACTTGGTGGTGGCGCTGTTTCTTGGAAGTCTTGCAAGCAGACCATCTTAACGAGGTCAACTATGGAAGCAGAACTCACAGCATTGGACACAGCCACTGTTGAAGCAGAGTGGCTGAGACAGCTCTTGATAGACTTACCTGTGGTTGAAAAACCTATACCCGCTATCCCGATGAACTGTGATAATCAAACTGTGATCATCAAAGTAAACAATTCTAAGGACAATATGAAATCATCAAGGCATGTGAAGAGGAGATTAAAATCTGTCAGAAAAATGAGAAACTCTGGAGTTATTGCATTGGATTATATCCATACATCTAAAAACTTGGCAGACCCCTTCACAAAGGGTCTATCGCGTAACGTGATAGATAATGCATCGACGGAGATGGGTATGAGACCCACAATATAAGTTGTTCACTGTGGCAACCCACTCTATGTGATCGGAGATCCCGTGAATTAGAATCGGGAGACAAGCTGTTGATCAACTGAGAGGAGAGTATCCCTACTTTTTATACCACTCAATGAAGATGCAATACTCTCCTACTCTGCAAGGCAGGTTGATGTTTATCTTAATGTGTTCTAAGTGGCTTATTTAAGCAGAGATGTTGTCCTGCAGAACATCTTTTGAAGAACACACCTATGTGAGTCTGACTGTCAAACGTCGCAGTCCATGAGAGTTGGGTGCTCTCTAATAAACTCATGAAAGGTCAAGGAGTATGACGCATAAGCTCCACCCGCGGGGAAGTCCTGCGGCAGCCTAGTATCGATCAAGGCTTTATGTGAAACTAGATTCGCAGAAAACTTGCAGTTCAAGGCGCAGTCCACTGTCCAAGTTGCTTACTAGTGTAGCATAGAGTTCTAGGTGGAAGTTCAACTTCACAGTCTCCACTGAAGCATCGGTATATAAAACAATGTTTTGGAACCAAAGGCAAATTTCGTGTGCCTCTGGGATCTGGTGGGGGATTGTTGGAATTTTGGCCCAAATGGACCAGCCCATTTAATATTCCAGAAATTCCTAATAAATCCTAGAGGCCCACTTGGCCCATTCGTGTATGGCAAGAGGTGGGACAAATGTTTAGTCCCACATTGCTAGTTGAGTGGAAGTTTTACTTGTTTATAAGGGAGGCTTTTCCACTTGTTGTATGAGCATGAGAAAGAGATGACTACACGCGCGCTCCTCCTCCGCCGCACGCCTCGCCTCGTCACGAAGCGCGCGCGCGCACCGCGGCTTGCGTGAATGCCTCGAGCCGATCAGGACTATCCGCAGCTCCCGGGAGGAGGAACCCAAGGATTCCACCCGCCGCAGTCCCGCAGCTCCCTGGAGGAGGAACCCAAGGATTCCACCCGCCGCAAGCCCTACCTCCTCCAGGAAACCAAAACACGGTGCTAGTCGCGCTACCAGCGCCACCCGCCGCAAACCAGGGAGCCAATGGGTACCCGAACCCAGCAGGACTCCTAGGGATGATACAGAAAGTTTGCCCGTCCCGTAGGGCTCAGAAAACAAACACTCGACAAGTATTCATGGCCGTCCAGGCCCCACCGTCCAAACCCGAGTATCTGAAGATGGCCGACCAGCCGATAATTTTCTCCAAGGAGAACCATCCCCCCCGAGTCTATCGACCAGGGCACACCGCACTCGTCATCCAGGCGCAAATAGGCAACTATGAACTTGCCCGAGTGTGCATGGACAGAGGTAGCGGGATCAAAATCATTTACGCGGACACACTCCGTAGGATGAACAGGAACCTGGACGGACTCGCGGAATCAGAGCCATCTCTTCACGGGATAGTACCAGGGAAGGCAGTCCGCCCACTCGGAACAATCAACTTGGAGGTGGTGCTCGGCGACCGAAGCAATTACAGACGAGAATTCCTCGACTTCGAAGTAGTCGACTGGCCATCACAGTACCACGCTATTCTTGGCCGAACAGCATTCGCCAGATTCATGGCAGTGCCACACTACGCCTACCTGAAGCTCAAGCTACCTGGGGAATATGGCACCATCACCATCGACAGTGATTTCCAAAAATCCAATAAATGCGACATCGAGTTCAACGAGATCGCCAAATCCTTCGGAATGCAGGAGGAACTGGAGGAGATAGCAAAAACCACGGATCACTCCGTGATGCCTCTCACCAAAAAGAACGCCCCAGAGCTCGAGTTCAACACAAACAGCGGCTCTCGAAAACATCAAGTGCACCCGACGGAGCCTACGAAGACAACGATGGTGTCCACCACCCTCTCGACAGCATAGGAAGGCGCGCTCATCGAACTCCTCCGTGAGTACTGGGAAATTTTTGCCTGGCAGCCTTCAGATATGCCAGGGATACCCAGGGAGTTCGCCGAGCACTCACTCGAAGTTTACAAAGACGCCAAGCCTATCAAGCAGACAACCTGACGGTTTTCAGAGCCAAAGCAAAAATCACTTGGAGAAGAAGTGAACAGATTACTCGCTGTGAAATTCATCCGCGAAATAAAGATCTCCACCTGGTTTGCAAACCCGGTGTTGGTTCCGAAGAAAAATACTGACATCCTTCACGTGTGCATCGACTACACGTCGTTGAACAAACACTGCCCCAAGGATAACTTCCCCTTACCACAGATCGACCAGATCGTGGACTCCACAGCAGGCTGCCAGTGCCTCTCCTTCTTTGACGCCTACTCGGGCTATAATCATATCAGGATGAAAAAAGAGGACGAGGAGAAGACAACTTTTATCACACCTCACGGTGTCTACTGCTTCACGACAATGCCCTTCGGGCTAAAGAACGCAGGCGCAACATATCAGCGCTGCATGCAAAAATACCTCGCCAAGCTCATTGGCAAGAATGTACAAGTGTAGGTGGACGACATCGTCATCAAGACTCGAGTGGAGGACACGCTTCTCGAGGACATTAGAGAAACATTCGACGCTCTGAACGCATACATGATCAAGCTTAACCCGACCAAGTGCGTCTTTGGCGTCCCTGCAGGACAACTTCTCGGGTATCTGGAGTCTGCTCGAGGAATCGAAGCCAACCCGGAGAAAATTCAAGCGATCCTAACAATGAAGGAGCCAACCAATTCCGCGGTGTGCAGCAGCTCGCAAGACGACTAGCCGCCCTGAGCAGATTCATAGAGACGCTAGGCGAGCAAGCATGCCCTTCTACAAGCTACTGAAGAAAACGGATAAGTTCGAGTGGACACCGAAGCACAAAAGCGTTCATCGGTCTAAAGCGAGCACTGCAGAGTAGGCGTATTCTGGCAACGCCACAAGAACGGGAGCCACTGTACTTATACCTAGCCGCAACAAATCAAGTCATCAGCACAGTGATGGCTCCCAAGTGCAGGAGATCAATTGTAGTACTTTTCGAATTAGAAAGGTTGTTGAACCCACGAGGGAGCAGAAGGAAATGGTAAATAGAATAGCAAAGGAATAATAAAAGCAAATGTGTTTTTGTGTTTTAATTGTGTAGTGCAAGTAAAGTAAAATGCGGAAAGTAATTGCAGCAAGTAGTAGGTCTCAATGAGAGACAAAGCCCAATCCTCTAATGCGCAAGAGGACAAGCTCAAGTGTGTGTTTGTGTCTTATATGTGGAAAACGTTCCGAGGGCTGCACACGGATTTAGCTGGCATAGTGATTCATTGCATAACATGTTTATATATCTTGTCTAGTTTTAATCTTCTTCGGACGGAGGCCATAAATAGGAATAGCTAAATAAATAAACTATCACCCTTATGATGGATCACGTGGCCAATTTAAATGACAGCACGAGAATTATTAAGACATGATGTCCCATAGCCTATGCTCTAAGGTCCCCGATACAAGTACCCTCAAAATGCAATTCAACGACTCAGTCTCAAGTTCCTGTCACCTAAAGACATCATCACGTCACTACACTACGGTGTTCTCCTATGAGCCCATGTAGGTGAAGTGTTGTACAGTCGACGTTCGTACAGCACCATCATAGAATCCCATAAAGATAAATACTAGACCAAATAACAACTCATCTTATGTAACAAATCATTGCCAATTCATCCTATGCCCTCAGGAACATGCGGGAACTACTCACAACGTGCAAACATGATCATGTATGGTGACATATGTGGTACAACACAATCTGAAACAATGGATCCACCACCAATAATGACAAGTACTCAATCCAAACATGCAACGGAGTACAATAACACATATCTAGGGTGTAGCAATGATCAAACTATGAGGGGAACGGAGTGGATCACGGTGATGGTGATGGTGGAGATGCAGGTGCTGGTGAGGATGGTGATGGAGATGCCTCCTCCCACGCCAAGGAGGAGATGGGGATGAAGATGGGGATGATTTCCCCCTTCTCCGGAGCTCCGGAGCAGCAGGATCTGTCTCCCCCTTGGAAACTTTCGAGAGTTTCGCCGCCCTGGCGGCTCCGTCTCGTCTCGGGAAAATTACGGTGTTGGTTTTCGGGGAAGACGGAGTCGTCAGCAAAAAGACCTCGGTGAGGAGGTGCTGTGGGCCCATTTGGGGGCCCCACACGCGGCCAGGGAATCTGGCCGCGTGGGCTACCCCCTTTTGGGCCTCCTGTCCCTCCTCCTTTGTGTCTTGTGCCCACGACCTTTCTCCCGAAGAAAAACTGACAAGGTTTCTTTCCTTTCGCAATTTGGATACCTGTAGCTCCTGAAACATCAAAAACATGAAAACAGGTGTTTTCTGACACACAGAAATTAAATACCAAAAAATAGGGACTTTGTAGGAAAGTCCCATAAAATCATCTAAAACATGCAAAACAATGACATAACATTGATAAAACATCCCAATAATGCCTATATGGAGGGTATAAATGATGATATAAAATGCACGTATCAACTCCCCCAAGCTTAAACCTTTGCTCGTCCTCGAGTAAATAAGGACGTAGATCATTACATGCATCAATGGACTTATGGTTGATAAATAAATACGGGCATTGTATCATCATCATGTTCAGTTATAATGCAAGATGAATGAATAGAACTCATACACATAAGGATAACATATTCGAAGCTCTAGCAAACACCCCATACTTTTGAAAGAAAATAACCATTGTATGTTGGACAATCGAATTATACTCTTTAATTTGGAGAAATATAAATGAGCAGCGGTAAAACATGATCAAGTCTCATTTAGTTTCCAAACTATTCAGCTTAAATTACTAATTGTAATGTGGCATCCATTGGGCTAAGACTCTCATTGCCCCTTTATCATTAGCCTCTTAATTTATGAATGTTGAAGTAATGTGGTTGACAAGGTGTTGGTTGAATGTCTCATGCCCCGTGAGTGTGAAAACCTACTCCATGATTACTCAACTTAAGATTCCTAATAAGCTTTGTACAATCATAATAAGTATTAATGACATTATAGAGAATTGCAAAGAGGTACCTCTTGCCCCATGACATAGAAACCAGCCCATGTCACAATAACAAGATGAACAAACGGAGTAGACTCATCATCCTTTTTTATTTCATTCACTATATGCATAGCTTCTTATTTTATTGTAGGATGTGTTTGTAGAGTCCACTCTAGCTGTAGGTAAATTTCCACCATGATCAAGCATGGCTTGGGTTAGCGGCCCAATGCAATTTCTCTAGTCATGTATACTTACTCATCAAAACTTACTATTCCTCTATTTCATTTCGGCATGGCAGGAGTCCAAAAACAAAAGCACATGACATCAACTAAATATAAAATTTCTTTGTGCAATGTTGAAAGCTTTTAACGTGATGCACGTGTTAGCCAACTCCCAACCAAAATCCTTGTCAAGCACAAAACTTTTAGCTCCCATTAACGGGTCATGTTTGTTAAGTGCAATAGAAATAAATGTGTGCATTCAAAAGTTCGTGAGAGTCTTATCCAAATTCAGCCCATGCCAATTAATAACATAAGCATCTTAATTTAGAGCATAAATGAAACTATAACATGGTGAAACATGCTCGGAATAGCCATTAAGCTAATAGATAGATAGTGGATTTATGTCATATTGAGATAATTCTACAATTGTCCAACACACTCAAGTTAATTAATTTCAAGGCAAGATGTGATTGAAACCTCTAAATATGCCATGCTCATTTGCATGAGTGTTACCCATAAATCCCCAAAACAAGGGAATCATGGATGACACCATACTTTATTATTCATTGATAAACCATAAGACGGGGATGCATGATAATGCTCAATGAGCTCACTCAAGCCTAAACGAAAACGATACTAGATAATAAAAGCAAGACACACCAAAACTAGATAGACATGATAAAGCTGATAAAAGACGGGGGATAGGTGAAACTCCCCCAAGCTTAGATGGTTGCGGTAATTTCTTCATTCTCCCTTCTTCTTGTACTCAGCCCACCACTCTTTCTTCTTCTTGTAGTAATCTTCCTTCCACTCTTCCTGCTTCCATGGAAAAGGCCTTCCAGTATGGAAGGACATGGGTGGATCATTGTACCTGAGAGTGGCAGCTTCTGCAATCTTCTTGAAACGTTCTTAATACACACAGTTCTGGTTCTCCATGTCCCACATCAGAGCTTGGTACCTATCCATCTCTGATATGACACGCAGATACCTAGTCCCTAGGTCCTTGATCCTCTCCTCGTATGCCTCTATCTTCTTCTCCAGCTCCAGATTCATGAAGTGGTGGGCATCAAGGCTGCGTTCAACAATAGAGTTATACCTGAAAACTGTTTGTTCTAGAGCCTCCAGCCTCTCCTCCAGCGTGCCTTCGGTCTTGGGAGCCTTCACCTCCTCCATGAGCAACACACCATCCTTCAAGGTCAGGGTTTTCATCGGGGTCATCACGGAGTTGAGGTAATGGTTCACAATGCCTCCCTTGGGTGGATCTTCCTGCCCTAGGTTGGATCCGGAGCTTGACATGGCTAAACCCTGGCAGACAGAAACAGCAGAAACAAAGATCGCGCGAGAACTCTCGGTGCGGGATTAGATCGACAAAAGGGGGTATATATTGACGGGTTTTAGGGTAATACGAAGTGTCGAAGTCGAAAACGAGACGGAACGGGACTCCGAGGTGGAAAAGGGGTACCTCCACGCGGCCAAGGAATCTGGCCGCGTGTGGGGTCCTCTTTTCCCCCTCGAGGTCCAATTCCTTCCAATTTTCTTGTCCCACACGTTAATTTCCATAAAAAATGAGTTCCGTAAGTTTTCACGCAATTTCGAGAAACTTACAAACACAATAATTGTAAATTATTGAATTTGGGTTTCTGAAACTGCAGGATCCCTTACAATTACCTCCTCCGGTGTCATTAACTTTATCTCCTCGATGGTTCCTATGAAGCTCTTTCCTGCAATATAATGTTTTAAGCGTTGTCCATTGACCACATGAGGTTTACCTTCCATATCACGTGAAGACGGATGGCCCCGAACGGTATACCTCCTGCACTACCAATGGACCCTGCCATTTTGAAGCTAATTTCCCTGCAGAAAACTTAAACGAGAGTTGTACAATAGGACTTGATCACCTACTATAAATTCCTTTCTTTAATTTTCTTGTCATGCCAAATTTTAACTTTCTCTTTAAACAATTTTGCACTTTCATATGCTTCATTCCTCCATTCATCTAATAGATTTAGGTCAAGCAATCTTTTCTTCCCCGCTGTTTTTAAATCAAAATTTAATTTCTTAATAGCCCATCTAGCTTTATGTTCTAATTCAACGGGTAAATGACATGCTTTTCCATAAACCATTTTATAAGGAGACATACCCATAAGATTTTTATAAGCAGTTCTATAAGCCCACAATGCATCATTAATTTTAAGTGGCCAATCAGATCTAGCTCTGTTTACTGTTTTCTCTAAAATAAGTTTAATTTCCCTATTACTTAATTCAACTTGTCCACTAGTTTGAGGATGATAGGGTGATGCAATTCTATGATTAACATTATATTTTGCCAATGTTTTTCTAAGAACACAATGCATAAAATGAGATCCACCATCAGTAATTAAAAATCTAGGAACATCAAATCTACGGAAAATAATTTCTTTAAGCATTTGCATGGCTGTGGCATGGTCTGCACTCTTAGTAGGAATTGCTTCTTCCCATTTTGTAACATAATCAACAGCAACCAAAATGTGAGTATGTTTTGTACTAGATGCAGGAAATGGTCCCATAAAGTCAAAACCCCACACATCAAATGGTTCAAGTGGTAATGTATAGTTCATAGGCATTTCATTCCTTCTACTAATGTTTCCTACTCTTTGACATTTATCACAAGTTTTAACATATTCAGCACAATCCTTGAATAGAGTAGGCCAATAAAAACCACATTGTAATACCTTTGCTGCAGTACAATCTCGTGCATGATGTCCTCCATAGGGACTGTCATGACAATCTCTTATAATAGCTTGCTGTTCATGCTCAAGTACACAACGTCTAATAATTCCATCAACACTTTTCTTATACAAGAATGGATCACCCCCAAAAATAATGTCTAAGGTCATAAAAGAATTTCTTTCTTTGCTGGTAAGTAAATTGTGGTGGCATAACTTTCCCAACAATAAAATTTGCATAATTAGCAAACCAAGGAGATGCAACTTTAGCACCAGAAACACTAACAAGGGCAAGTTTTTCATTAGAAAAACTATCATTAATAGGAATAGGATCATCAGGTATATTTTCCATTCTAGAAAGATGATCAGCTACGGGATTATCTTCTCCTTTCCTATCTACTATGTGTAAATAAAATTCTTGCAACAAAAGTACCCATCTTATTAGCCTAGGCTTAGCATCTTTCTTATTCACCAAATATTTAATAGCAGAATGATCAGAGTGCACAGTGACTTTTGAATCAATTATGTAAGATCTAAATTTATCACATGCAAATATTACCGCTAAAAATTCTTTTTCAGTTGTAGCATAATTTCTTTGAGCACCATCTAGGGTTTTACTAGCATAGTAAATAACATTCAATTTCTTATCAACCCTTTGGCCTAAAACAGCTCCAACTGCATAATCACTAGCATCGCACATAATTTCAAAGGGCAAGTTTCAATCAGGAGGTTGAATAATAGGTGCAGTTATTAAGGCTTTCTTTAAAACATTAAAGGATTCTATGCAATCATCATTAAAAGAAAACGGAACATCCTTTTGCAAACGATTGGTTAGAGGCTTTGATATTTTAGAGAAATCTTTAATAAACCTACCATAAGAACCTGCATGTACGAGAAAACTTCTTATACCTTTGATGTCTCTTGGATATGGTAATTTCTCAACAGCTTCAATTCTTGCTGGGTCAACTTCTATTCCTCTTCCAGAAATACGATGCCCAAGAACAATTCCCTCTGTTACCATAAGTTGACACTTGTCCCAATTAAGAACAAGGTGTTGGTCTTCACAACGCTGCAAAACTTTGTTAAGGTTGAACAAGCAATTATCGAAAGAAGTACCTTACACCGAAAAATCATCCATAAAGACTTCCACTATATTTTCAATATAATCAGCAAATATAGCATTCATGCATCTCTGAAAAGTAGCAGGCGCATTACATAAACCAAAAGGCATTCTCCTATAAGAAAATGTACCATATGGGCAAGTAAAAGTGGTATTTTCCTGATCATCACTATGAACTGGAATTTGAGAGAAGCCTGAATACCCATCTAAATAACAAAAGTGAGAATGTTTAGATAATCTCTCTAGCATTTGATCAATAAAGGGCAATGGATAATGGTCCTTACGAGTTGCTTTATTTAATTTTCTATAATCAATGCACATTCTATAACCAACAACAGTACGTTAAGCAACAAGTTCATCATCTTTATTAGGAACCACAGTAATTCCACCTTTTAGGAACACAATGAACATGACTAACCCATTTACTATCAGCTATAGGATAAATAATACCAGCCTCTATGAGTCGAATTACCTCCTTTCTTACCACTTCCTTCATTTTTTGATGTAGACGGTGTTGGCAATCAACAACAGGTTTAACATCTTCTTCCAAATTAATTTTATGCATACATAGAGTTGGACTTATGCCCTTAAGATCATCAAGAGAATAACCAATAGCCTTACGGTGAGCTTTAAGCACATCAAGTAATTTCTCTTCTTCCTCGGCTGAAAGGTTAGCACTAATAATAACATGATATATATTTTTCTTATCCAAGTATGCATATTTCAGATTTTCAGGCAAAGGCTTTAATTCAAAACTAGGATCTCCTTTAGGAGGTGGGAGTACTCCAAGATTATCAGGTGGGATATGCAATTGTAATTGTGGAGGTTACTGCCATAATATTTGTTCTAAAGCTTCTTTTTCTGCATCATTAAATGGCTCTTCCGGATTAAGCATATAACGTTCCACCACGTCTGATGAAGCTACAGCTATATGAGCAAGAGTTTCAATTATATCTTTAGATTTTGGTTCTTTCTTAGCAGGTTTATCAGCAAATTTAGAAAAATTAAATTCAAGTTTCTCTCCAGCACATTCAATAAACACTCTTTCTCTAGGCAAATCAATTTCAGCACCAACAGTATGTAAGAAAGGTCTACCAAATATAATAGGTCAGAAATAATCTTGTGGACAACCAAGCACAATAAAATTAGTAGGATATTTTATTTTCCCTACCAATACTTCAATATCTCTAACAATTCCAAAGGGACTAATATAATCTTTATTAGCAAGCTGAATGGTCATACCTGTTTCTTCCATGGTGATAGGATCAATATCAGGCTTAATCTATTGATAGAGAGAATATGGAATGACACTAATGCTTGCTCCAATATCACATAAACCATGATAACAAGAAGTCCCAATAGAGCATGATATAATTGGCTTACCAACTTTGGATGAATTCCCTTTAATAACTTTGGTAGAATCTTCACATAAATAAACATCAACATGATCTTCTTCATTTAATTGCTTAATAATAGAGACTTGGTTCTTGACTTCCACCTGTTCTTTAGGTTGAGAACATCTCTTTCTACTTTTGTCAGCAACAGCAATAAGCAAATTCTCTTTAACTTTTTCAGGATAGGGAGGTGGTTCAATATATTCTTCTATTACTACAGATGACACTAGTGTTTCTTTAATAAATTTAGGGACAACAATAGAAGATTTAACAGGTTCAACATAATAATAAGCCACTTTTAGGAATTCGAATGTGCTCAACAAATTTCTTAGCTATTTCAATTGCAACATATGGATCAAGACCAAATCTTTAATAACATTCTTGAACAAAATAGAACTAGAGAAACTTTCTACACATGATATCCATAATCAAAATAAGCTTCATTACCTTTGTCTAGGTCCAATATTCAGAGTTCTTCGAAATAATTTCCAATAAATTCCAAGCTTCTTCTGCAGTATTATTTGTAAAGCTTCCACCAGATGAACCATCCAATATTGCTTTAGCCTATCAGGTAGTCTCACATAAAAGTTTATCAATATAAGTTTATTTGTGAGATCATGACAAGGATTCTTACGAAGGAGGTCCTTAAGCCTCCCCCAAGCTTGAGTAATACTCTCTCCAAGGTGTAGCCAAAAATTAAATATAAAGCAACGATTCTCATAAGCCTCTTTAGGAGTAAAATATTTAAGAAAGAAAACCTTCATAAAAGTATCCCAATTATGTGTAATTTCTTCATCCAGGGACATATACCATTTTCGAGCATCACCAGTTAAGGACTGTTACAATAACTTGCATTTTACCTCCTCCTCAGAAATAGCCTTGAGCCTAATTAGCCCACATATATCCTTAATAGCCCGTATGTGATCACTTGCAGCCTTTGTTCCATCCCCTGCAAAATACTCATTCCTAACAGCTTTAACAAATTCAAGGGGAATAATATAACCATCATCATGAGGTGCTTTCTCAACAACTTTAGGTTTAATAGCATAAGCACTCTCATATAAAGCAAGTTTCAGCGAAGCATCTCTCATAAAAGCCATAATAATAACAGGATGCAACAGCAAGTAAATTCAGCTTTCAAGTTTCCTTACCAAACTTCTTACC
The DNA here is from genome assembly GCA_028641055.1 of Alopecurus myosuroides. Classification (NCBI taxonomy): domain Eukaryota; kingdom Viridiplantae; phylum Streptophyta; class Magnoliopsida; order Poales; family Poaceae; genus Alopecurus; species Alopecurus myosuroides. Next base: position 799,454 of record JAPCYS010000009.1, on the reverse strand, counting down.
AATAGCGCTACGCTCCCCGGCAACGGGCGCCAGAAAAGTGTCTTGATGGCTCCCAAGTGCAGGAGATCAATTGTAGTACTTTTCGAATTAGAAAGGTTGTCGAACCCACGAGGAGCAGAAGGAACTGGTAAGTAGAATAACAAAGGAATAATAAAAGCAACATGTGTTTTTGTGTTTTAATTGTGTAGTGCAAGTAAAGTAAAATGCGAAAAGTAAATTTCAGCAAGTAGTAGGTCTCAATGAGAGACAAAGCCCAATCCTCTAATGCGCAAGAGGACAAGCTCAAGTGTGTGTTTGCGTCTTATATGTGGAAAACGTTCCCGAGGGCTGCACAGATTTAGCTGGCATAGTGATTCATTGCATAACATGTTTGTATATCTTGTCTAGTTTTAATCTTCTTCGGACGGAGCCACAAATAGGAATAGCTAAATAAATAAACTATCACCCCTTATGATGGATCACGTGGCCAATTAAATGACAGCACGAGAATTATTAAGACATGATGTCCCACCATAGCCTTATGCTCTAGGTCCCCGATACAAGTACCCTCATAATGCAATTCAACGACTCTGTCTCAAGTTCCTGTCACCTAAAGACATCATCACGTCACTACACTACGGTGTTCTCCTATGAGCCCATGTAGGTGAAGTGTTGTACAGTCGATGTTCGTACAACACCATTATAGAATCACATAAAAGATAAATACTAGACCAAATAACAACTCATCTTATGTAACAAATCATTGCCAATTCATCCTATGCCCTCAGGAACATGCGGGAACTACTCACAACGTGCAAACATGATCATGTATGGTGACATATGTGGTACAACACAATCTGAAACAATGGATCCACCACCAAATAATGACAAGTACTCAATCCCAAACATGCAACAGAGTACAATAACACGTATCTAGGGTATAGCAATGATCAAACTATGAGGGGAACGGAGTGGATCACGGTGATGGTGATGGTGGAGATGCAGGTGCTGGTGAGGATGGTGATGGAGATGCCTCCTCCCACGCCAAGGAGGAGATGGGGATGATTTCCCCCTTCTCCGGAGCTCCGGAGCAGCAGGATCTGTCTCCCCCGTGGAGAGTTTCGAGAGTTTCGCCGCCCTGGCGGCTCCGTCTCGTCTCGGGAAAATTAGGGTGTTGGTTTTCGGGGAAGACGGAGTCGTCAGCAAAAAGACCTCGGGGAGGAGGTGTTGTGTGGCCGCGTGGGCTACCCCATTTTGGGCCTCCTGGCCCTCCTCCTTTGTGTCTTGTGCCCACGGCCTTTCTCCCGAAGAAAAACTGACAGGGTTTCTTTCCTTTCGCAATTTGGATACCTGTAGCTCCTGAAACATCAAAAACATGAAAATAGGTGTTTTCTGACACCCAAAAATTAAATACCGAAAATAGGGACTTTGTAGGAAAGTCCCATAAAATCATCTAAAACATGCAAAACAATGACATAACATTGATAAAACATCCCAATAATGCCTATATGGAGGGTATAAATGATGATATAAAATGCACGTATCACACAGCGATCATGGTCAGGCGGCCAGAGGATGGCAAGGCGTATGGCGTCCAAAGACCAATATATTACATCAGGCAGGTGCTTTCGCCGTGCAAACAGCGATACCCTCGTTACCAAAAACTCGCGTATGGCGTGGTACTCACAGCTCAAAAACTCAAGCACTACTTCCAAGAACATACCGTCATGGTGCTAAACGACGCATCACTCGGTACTATCATGAACAATCCCATGGCATCCGGAAGAATTGCAAAGTGGAGTATCGAGCTCGGCGCTTGAGACATCATATATGCAAGGCGCAAATCTGTGAAATCACAAGTACTCATGGAATTCTTGAGCGAGTGGACAGAACTACAGACACCAGGACCACCAGAATACAAGAGCAACTGGATAATGTACTTCGACGGTTCGAAGAGGAACGAAGGAGCTGGAGCCGGGGTCATCCTCATGTCCCCGAGAGGAGACAAACTGTAGTACGTCCTGCGGTTGGATTTCCCACCCGACGACCCGGCATCCAATAACGACGCAGAATACGAGGCCCTCCTTCACGACATGAAACTGGCGATTCCTGCGGAGCTACCCGACTGATGATCTATGGCGATTCAAACCTCATCGTGCAGCAGACGATGAAAGAATGCGACGCTATCGCAGATAACATGGTCGCCTATCGAGATATGTATAATCTGCTCGAAGGAAGTTTCAAAGGATGCGAACTAAAGCACATTGCACGATCTAGCAACGAGGAAGCAGATAAACTGGCAAACATGGGGTCTACCAACACGCCCATACCACCTGGAATATACTTCGAGCGGATGATCAAGCGTTCAGTCAAGGTCAAAAAGCCAGCGGGAGCACCCACAACATTGGAGACAGACGTCAGCCCGCAAATCGCTGTTATCGAGCTCAGCCACAATATTTCAAGACATGTTTTTCTGGTCGAGTCAGTCTGGACGCAGAAATACCTCGACTACTTGTCCAACAAACAACTCACAGCAGACGTTTGCAAGGCCCGACAAATAGTACGACGTAGCAAAACCTTTCGGGTGCTCAACGGAGAGCTATACAAACAGATCATATCAGGAATATTGCAGAGATGCATAGCACCCGAGGATGGCAAGGAGCTGCTGCGCGACATACACCAAGGAGATTGCGGACACCACGCCAGCTGGAAGGCAATCGTGGGCAAATCCTTCCGGGCAGGATTCTACTGGCTCACGGCGGCCAGAGACGCAAAGGACCTAGTCGACAAATGCAATGCTTGCCAAAGATTCACGCCCAAGCCACACGCCCCTGCCACGGAACTACACATGATCCCCATCGCCTGGCCCTTTGCACAATGGGGGCTGGACATGGTAGGGCCGCTATGCAAGTCGACACCCGGAGGATATACGCACCTGCTCGTAGCAGTTGACAAATTCACGAAGTGGATCGAGGCTATGCCAGTCACCTCCGCCAGCGCCCAGTGCACCGTGAAATTCCTCGACTCCATTGTGTGCAGATTTGGCATACCACACAACATCATCACCGACAACGGCAGCAACTTCACAGCAAAGGAAACACAGGAATTCTGCGAGAAAAAAGGAATCACCCTTAGCTTCGTCTCGGTGGCTCACCCGCAAACTAACGGTCAAGTCGAGCGATCCAACGGACTAGTCTCAGCTGGCCTAAAGAAGCGGCTACTCGATCGCCTAAACCCAGCAGCAGGGCACTGGGCAGAGGAGTTACCATCAGTACTGTGGAGCCTTCGCACAACGCCAAATAGGTCAACAAACTATACGCCATTTTTCATGGTCTATGGAGCCGAGGCCGTCCTACCCGAAGACGTCAAATTCAGCTCTCCCCGAGTCGTAGCATACAGCGAAGAAACCTCGAACAGTGCACTCGCAGAAGACGTGGAGGCACTCGATGAAATTCGTGACATCGCACTCGCAAGATCGGTGGTATACCAGCAATCACTGCGCAATTACCACAGTCGTCGCATACGCCACAGATCTTTCGTGGTAGGCGACCTGGTGCTGCGGCTCAAGCAAAAGGAAGGACACAAGCTCAAGCCACCATGGGAAGGACCCTTCATAATACACGAAGTTATCCCAGGCGACGCGTATCGACTGAAGAACCCAGAGACCGGTGGCATTTACTCCAATCCATTGAACGTTGCGCATCTCCGCAAACTAGCCATTTTGTAGCTCGAGGAAATACATGGCTTCTCAGGCATATCAATAAAACCACATGGTTCTTCAACCATAGCTATTCATGTTTTTTTATTTTACATGCTAAAACAACAGGTATACACCCCAAACGCACGGGGCTACGCCTAACTAAGCATTAGATAATTTTTTTCAAATACAAGGTAAAACAAGGTTCACACCTTATAAAACACCTTACAAAATCTCGAGTGAACTATACAAAGTCACAGGATCTCTACATCCTACGATTACACCTGACGGTGAGCAGTCCTCTCCGCCAGCACTTGGTCTATCTCCTCCGAAGTCAGTCGAATAATCCGCTCCGCTGCGGGTTGGACGACCGCGTAGTGAGGAGAAAAGTCAATCGGAGAATTGGGAAGCCACGCCACCGAGTTAAAGTTGATCTCAGGATGCCACACCCGAACAAAGGCGATTGCTACCTGCGCTCCACAGAAAAGCTGCTGGCGAGCGCACTTCCGAACCTCTCCTACTCAACTAAAGACCCTTATCAAACCACTCCATCCTTCTGGAACAATACCCAATGGATAAAACGTCCTATGCACAGCAGAAAGAGCCTCATGACAGGACTCCAGAAGAACCTTCGCCTGGTTCGCCCGATACTTCAAAGTGGCCAAGACGAATCCTCGACTGCGGTCTAACCAAAAATTGGCTGCATGTGGTTTGGAGCTACCAACCTCATAAGAAATGTGGGTATCCACCCAGTGAGTCTCGCAAGGACCGTCGGGTTCAACAATTGCAAAATTCAGCAAACTCGTCAAACCAAGAAAGGGAAGCAAGCAAGCCAAACACTCGGGGGCTTGCGGGCTTACAAAGCATATCCTTCGCAACGGCCGTCAGCTCCTCCATCACAATTTTTTCACGCTCAGCCGCGAGTCTTTCCTTTGACTTGGCGACATTAGCCACGCCCCGCAATGCCTTCAGCTTGCGCTCGCCATACGCAACACGATCACGGAGCAGCAGGAACAAGGGGATCCACTCGTGCAACAGATCCACTCGAAGACTCTGCGCTAGGACCCACTACCTGGAATGAAATGAAGCAAGTTCAGAAACACTACAAGACCCCACTCGAGAAACATACCACCTAGTTATCAGGTGCTCGGGGGCTACTCCCATCGGGAGCTCATAACAGTTAATCGCAACAATCAGGCATTCAAGATATCCAGGAACACTTCGATTAAAGAAAAATACGGGAATACATCCCAAGGTTCATTACATCGGCGGACAAAGTAAAAATAAACTATCCTACGGAGCTGCAGAAGTATTGCCACTCGCAGCAGGCTGCCCCTTGCGACCAGCGCGGGCAAGCACTTCAGAAAGCTTCTTGGCAAGGGCTTCAGCCTGAGCGCCAAAAGGACGGAGCGCTACCTTTCTGCATGTGACGGTGTCGTAGGGAAGACTCGAGTATGCCTTCTCCAGGTCCAAGACTCCGTGCGCCAGCGCAAACTGGATAGCAGTCCTAGCCCCACATTCAGACTGGGCGACTGAATAAGTCTGGAGGAGATTTTCATCCTCCAGGAAAACTTTCAAAACGCCGCCCAGCGTAGACGGAACCACAGCATCCACCAGAAGGCGCTCGTGGAACTGCGTCAACAGTTGGGTGGCTTCACCAACGAGGGAGCAGATCCCACTTGCATGCTCCTGGAGCTGGGCGCAGGAATCCGTCACGGCATCTACTCGCTGGCTCCCAGGCAGTTCCAATGCAACCCCAAGGACATCTACAAACAAGAGGGGGATATCGTCAGTTCCCGAAAGACCACATTAAGGTACATTGCACCAGAGAGATACTCAAGAATGACTTACCCGCGAACTTCTGCGCCAAGGGGCGGATGATGCCAACAAGATTGCTGTCGTGTTTGGCACCTGCCTCCTCCAGCTGCTTCAGCGCCTCTTGAGCCTCGACAAGCTAACCCTCGGAGTCGGCTGAATGCTTGCGAGTGGAATCTAGCTCCTTTCGGAAGGACTCGAACTCAGCCTCAACGGTTTTCGCCCGAGCGACAGCTTCAGCTTTCTCGATCTTCAAGCGGGTAACTTGGGCTACAAAGCAACAAATGCAACATAAGCAACCTTTTGCGAGTAACAGAAAGAACAAAAGGAGTGGGTTAACCTACCTTGAAGAGATTGGCCATCCTGGATGAGTCGATCACGATCCACCCGAAGGGAAGCGCAATCCGCCTCAGCCGAGAACACTCGATGACCGATGGCAGCAAGGGAGTCAAGAAGAGACTGCAAAAGCACAAGACAAAGTTCGAGTTAGGGGGAAATATCTTGAGCCTATTGACGACTATACACAGTCGAGTATAGCCTCGGGGGCTACTTCCATCGGGAGCACTGCCGTGCACCCGATAAAATCAAGAGAAGCTAGAAAGGAAAAAACTTAGACTTGAGTCTGTGGCCAATTGCAAGCGATTACCTACGGCCTCGGGGGCTACTCCCATCGGGAGCACTTTCGTGCACCCGATAGAAATCATAATCAAGAAAAATAGAAAATACGGAGGACGCGAAGAAAATTACCTGGCCTTGGGCGATGGACAGAGGGTCCGCCGAGCTACCCGAAATCTGTTTGCTCGCCGAGGCTCCACCCGCGAAGCCAGGCAACCCGTAATCCGGAGCTGCGGCTGCTTGTGCGGGACTTGGAGACTTTTGGATGGCCTCCGCGGCTGGAATTTCGCTTGCAACTGCCTTTTTCCTCTTCACAGAGGGAACGAAAGAAGCGTACTGGCCAGGGCCGATGGCTTGGAGGCTGTTACGGAAGAAATGGAATTATCAAGCAAACATACGAAGAAAAGGGGAAAGATTCTCGACTAAAGAACAAAAAACTCACTCGTCCTCGTCGTCGTCATCCAGAATGTCCACATTCCAGGCGGTAGTGACCTTCGACTTGGGGGCCGGAAGAGGAAGCACATTCAGAGGCGTCGTCAGGAGAGGCTCGGTCGCCTTGCCGGATCCGCCACCCAAAAAACTGTCTTTGGAGGTAGCTTCATCGTCCCCTTGCCTGCGGCGCTTGCGGTGATGGAGCTGATCGGTACCCGAGTCTTCCATGTCGTCTGAAGAGCTTTGCTCGGAGCTCAAGTCGGCCTCAGCAACACTGGTGTCGAGAGCAGCCTCAACATTTCTTGCTAGGAGGTCTGAGGCATCCTCAACCGAGACTGGCGGGTAGCACGTTGCTATTTCCAAACTCTACAAAAGAAGAAGAAAAAAGAAGAGAAAACTCAGTCGATAGATTCTCGAGTGACAAAAAAGAATAAAGAAGAGACAAGAACAAAACTTATCTCGGATGGAGGGGGCTTTGAAGCCTCGAATGGCTCAAGAGAGCAGGTGGCGAAGGGCTCGCCTACCTTCAGCTTGGTGGTAGCCGCAATCTTCTCGAATTCGCCATTAGAGAGGATATCTTGGCAGGCGCGGCTAGGGTCTTCAACGCCCTGGTACTCCCACATAGTCGACGGCCTATTTTGTATAGGCTGAATCCTACGCCGAAGAAAGACGCTTGCCAGGTGCATGCCATTCAACGCGACTCCCATCGTTTGATCGCGAAAGTTCGCCACCTTCGCGAGTAGCGGGGAGACGATCCGGCTCTCCTCGACTGTGAGCCTGTGCGCCCAGGACTTCCTTCGCTTCAAAACGGCGAATGGGTGGAATTCGTGAGCTCCACCCGTGCTGTTGTCGGCGACGTAGAACCACTTCCTCCGCCATCCTTGTGCGGAGTCGACGAAGTGCATCTCTAGGTAGGAGTTGTCCGTCTTCGCCTGGATCCCGAAGCCGCCGGTGCGGAGTGGCTCTCCCAGCTGGTCTCCTAGCCGCGACTTCTCATGGAAAACCCGCACTTTGAACAGGGTCTTCCAGAGGCCCCAGTGCGGGCGAATGCCTAAGAAGAACTCGCAAAGTACGATAAAAGCACGAGATGTGCTGAATCGTATTTGGAGGCAGATCATGGACCTGTATGCCGTAGACATACAACAATCCAAGGAGGAAAGGATGGATATGGAGAGAGAGGCCGCGCGAGACATGATCCACGAAAATCATGCGCTCGTTCGCGCGGGGATTCGGTACCTCCTCTTTCTTGCTCAGGCGAACGCGCTTGTCGCCTTCGGGAGGCAGCACCCCTCCCTTTGCATCTCCTTGATGCTCTTGTTGGTGGTGCTGGCAGAGCGCCAGTCGCCCGTCCTCACGGCGGGTGGCGCGGGGACATCTTCAGCAGCCTTCGATGACGATGTGGTAGCGCCGCGCTTCTTCCCTCCAGCCATGGAAGCTCGTGGGTGCTTGCAGAGAAAGGAAGTGTGCGCGAGGTGGAAGAATGAGAGCAAATGGCCAGGAAGATTTAGTTTCCACCTAAGGGCAATTCCTTTTACGTGAGCCAAATCAATCTGAGCCGTAGACCTGGTGACGTGGCACCCATCGCGGCTGCCACGCGTGGAGTGGAAACGAGGCGGCGCCAGACAGTTACCTCTGGCACGATCTTTACAACAGATCGTGCGCATTTACAGCGCGTGGCTCGCGGGAAAACCGGAAACGACCTCTCGTTTCCGGTCAAAGGCTGACAAGGTGGGCCATCACGCTCTGCTCCGCTATGTCACGTCCCATCGGGAGGAGCCAGAACAAATAAGTGCGCAATGACATCATTGCATACCTCATCAAATTCGAAAATCCCCTCGGGTAGGATCCCTAAAATGAAATTTCTCTTATATGGACATATCAAGACGCGAAAACTCTTTCGCATAAACTCCATGACACGAAATTTCTTTCGTATGGACATATCAAGACGCGAAAACTCTTTCGCATAAAAGCCCTTGACACGAAATTTCTTTCGTATAGGCACAACAAGGCTTCCAGACACGAAAACTCTCTCGTATGGACAGGAAAACACAAATGCAAAAATCCTTGTGTAAAAACAACAAGGAAAATTTCTTTACTCGAAAAATCTCGAGGCGATATTCGCGAGTGAGCAGTCCCTGCCACACTAACACACGATGTATACACATCTTTGCCCTGGATCGTTCAGCCGACTAGGCACATTCGGATGCCGTATTTTCTTGGATACGAAGGTAAGACCCAAAAGATCTCTCTTGAGGGCCTGGAATCGCACTCAAGCTGCGTCCTCGGTAAATTTCCGTGTCAACAACACGAAGAAAAATCCTAGCGGACGCGCCAGGTACCCCTATAGGTTAAATTCGACTCGGTAAGACCTCCACGGCCCAGTCGCAATGATCACCTCGCCGGATTCGAGTCGGAGGTCTCGAGTCTGCGTAGGGTAGAACTGTTTTTTCCCTAGATGCAATTAATTGGCCCCGAGCTTTCGGGAGAGCCAAGCAACTGAGCCACATCCTTCTGCGAAAACAACGAACACACATACACATTTATTTCTCGATACTCGAGTACAAGAAACACATCGCACACAGGGTACACGCCCTCTTCAAGTGATTGAAGCCATCAATCGAAAAGAAATCAAGACGAACTTTGAGCATCTACCCGACAGATTCTCAGCCGAGTAAACGCTCGGGGGCTACTGGCGAAGGGATGGATCCTGGTCCTATCAGGAGAGCCTACCCCGTCCAAGGCCCAAGACCCAAGCTCCAAGGGAGATGCCGTGGACAGTTCTAGAAGGCCCAATCAAAGCCCACCCATAAAGCCTTACGGGTTAAGAAAGGAAACCTGTAACCGACTTTAGTTTAGGGTTTGTATCCCCCCGGGGACGGTTTGAGACCTAGCTACCTATATAAAGCCAGGAAAACCACCGGGATGGGGACCAAGCAATACCGCACTACCTAAGCCTTGAGATTGAGATCTACTCTCGACTTGAGCACCCCCACTGTAACCGATCTATCGTGCTAATACAGATCGACAGAAGCAGGAGTAAGGGTTTTACCTCTACGAGGGTCCCAAACCTGGGTAAATCGTGCCCCCATGTTAGCCGACGATTGTCACCAGCGCCTACTCGTTCTCCTACTCGAAACCGTATCGGTTCATCCGAGGGACTTGTTGAGACGCATATTCGACAGGGAGTCCCTGAGAAACAAATAATTGTCTTTGTTTATTTCGTTTCGAGATTTCCCCTATTCCTGCCTTTCTTGCATCCAACATCCATCCACGGACGTGTTTGGTTCGGCGTTGATAACCTGTAACATGATACCACCGACAACTCGTATCGTTAACCATGCTTGTTTCGTAGGGGCCGTAATCAGATCCCCCGTTAACGGATTACATCCCTGTTTTGTGCTGATACAACTCACCCCTCCCCCCCCCCACGTAATCAAATTACGTTACCAGCTTTCCTGGCTACTTACCATATCTTTCCCCAACAAACTCTGACTCCCTCAATTCTCTCGACCATGTTCTCCACCGCTAGTCGCATCAATCCTCCGCCGCTAGCCACATCCATCGTCCGCCGCCGGCCATCCACCCCTGCAATCCATCCCTGTCGCCGGCCGCATCAAAACCTTCCCCTATAAATCCGCCGCTCGCCCAAAATCCCGTGCTAGGCGACGAGCTCGAGCTTGGAAACGGTCCGTCCAAGACCTACTCGTCCCAGCCATGAGCTCATACTGGACAGGAACTTGAAGACGAGGACCTCTCCATCTCTAGACCAGGTTTTCTCCCTCGCCGTACGGCCAGCTCAATCTTGTATTGAACGTGGCTGCAACTTGATACCTTTATGGACACAAACCAAACAAAATAAAGAATTGTCCTGTTACAACTCGTTGCCACCGTTATCTGATTCCATTACCAGTCTCGTTACCTCTTGCCGAAACAAATACGTCCCATACATAGAGGGGAGCAATGCGACCAATTGTGCTTACACCAAGAAACCAAAACCAAGACTTAGTGCGAGCTGAGTGCACACTAACTTGATCCGCTCATGCCTTGGATGTGCTGGTGGTGGTCGTGATGCTAGTTCTTATTTTGCGGCCACAAAAGAGGCGCCCCAAGCAGCGGAATCACGTCGTTGGAGCCGACCGCGATTTGTCTCCAACCTGGGAAATTAAGCCTGGCAACGTTGCCACCGTTGTTGATGCTCGAACGCATCTCAATACGACAAGACATAATCATGCTTTGCTACCTAGTGACGAAACATCTCCGAAGGCATAAACTCATTCCATAACTAAATATAACACGTTTTAGTAGTTCAAAATGAACTACAAAAACGTCTTATGTTCCGTTACGGAGCAAGCAGTACGAGGAGCATATCATCGTTACGACCAAAAACGTGGTCCTGGCGCGCAACACGGTTGACAGTGAAATCAGAATGAGAAGACTCTGAGGATTCGATCATAGAGAGATGGATACAATACTAACATAATACGAAAGATTAAGCCACCCATCGACAGGAATGAAATAGGGGGAGGGGGCCAATGCCCCCCACCCCTAACCCAAATGAACTATCCTTTATTTGGGATTAGTTAGTGCCATACCATGTTAATTAACCTAGGTACATGAGTATTTATTATCTTAATCATCAAGAAACCTGGTTGTCCAGTTCCATGTATGACACTTTGCATGCCTATGAGTCTTGCACTTCGTCGGCCCTGCTCCACCTCGTACTTGTGTACACAGTAGAGGCAATGCGTTGTGGTTCACTCGGAAGACCGTGGGAGCTTCGCGGGAGTTAGACATGGGACGCCAAGGCTCACTACGCGAGTTGATGCGCCATCAATATTCTACACTACATCTTCTATATACACACGCCATGATTAACCGATCAAACCATATGGGCATGAAAGTGCAACATCATACATTTCTCTTTAGCACAATTGCAATTCTTTTCAGAGCAGAAAATCGATGTATGTTAACTCTACAAAGTTGCATCTTACGAGACGTAGTGTAAATACAAGCCATCACATTAGACAGAATAAAATGGCTCATACCGAGAGCGGAAACTTCGCTTGTACATATGCATTGACATACGCCGCTTGATCATCCGGGTAGATTGCTAGAAGATTTTACTCAGAGAGAGCAAACATTTAACATAATTGCAACATCTAAAGTTTCTAATGATATAAGTTTTGTAATATATACTTTGCATTACATTGGTCAAATTGACGATCTAGACACATGCATAGGACTTATAAACCTAACCGGAGGGAGTGGCAGTTATAGCCCCACTTGTAACAACAAACATATTTCAACATGTCACCGAAAATAATAGCATATCTCAGTGATATTTCAATGACCAAAATACACCACATGTACACATTAAATGTGACAATGTTTCAATTAATAGCTATACATATGAGAAGTATACATAATTTTTTTTCTTGGTTACGGATCTCCATGACAAGTTATCAGAGAACGTGGTTAGTCTCAACTAGGGTTTTTTTATATTGTGAAAAGAGAACATAATAAATTTGCATATGTTTGTGCTCTCAGTGCTCTCTTCTCACTTGTATAACTCTCTTGTTGGTCTATGCTGTAGAATTTAAATTTTTTGCCATATGTAGTTCGCCAAATAACTATGCAAAAAATGGTGCATGCCCGTACATGCAAAGGTCTATATTACGGCTCACCGGGCAGCATATTCGACGTAGTCGTAAAAGAGATATGAACAATCGTAGATCCTTACAAATAGGCGTAGTTGCAAAGGTGTCGCAAAGCTTCCCTAGTCAAGGATCACACGTGTAATCCCTCCTATGATGTGCACGTGCACGCTCGTGTCAACCCGTCAGCGCTCCGCTGTCCAGGACTCGACACCGACGAGAGAGACAAAATTTCGGCGTTGCTGATTTGTATCACTAGGAGTCTGGGATTAGATTTATATGATTATGGAAGTTTGTCAACTGAGAGAGAACTAGTAATTAGAGTTGGTCTAATCAGGAGAGAACACCTCAAAACCCAATTAGAAGAAGGTCTAATTCAATTAGAGGACTCTAATTAGACCATCTAATTATACTAGAGAGAGACAAGCATGAGAGACAAATCTCACAAAAATAATATGTTGTAGCTCAACCCTTGGGTCCCTTTATATTTTGGAGGGAAGCGGGACTTACCAAAGGGGAGGAGGAGTCCTAGTTGTGCTAGGAAAGGGCTAGCCGAACCTATCTACTGATCTTAGAAACATATTTCTAACATCCTAGGACATCTAATGTCCATCGTTATCTCTCATATAAATTCTTGCTAACACCGGCATAATTTCTCCCTTACAATAACTTCCGCAAAACCTCTCGGATTGACACCGGACTTGTTTCTCTGACACCATATCGGCATCAAACATTATTGAAACCAATAACAACATCTTTATTCTCTCAACATCTTTATGATCAATCTGGAAACTGTGTAATGACATGTGCTTTCGAGGGAAAATCTGGCCGGGAGTTCAGGACACTTGGCGTCGAGTGTTGTGGAGGTGGAAAAGTGAGACGTTCTCTCGACATATGCCAATTTGAGCTGCTCCGACATCATATTCTGCTCGTGAACAAAAAAAAGAAGTGAAGTACTGCAAATTGCATGGTTTTGATCAAGGTGGGAGAGTTGGGGGCGCTCAGACCTACAAGGTGTTGGAATTTTGGCCCAAATGGACCATCCCATTTAATATTCCAGAAATTCCTAATAAATCCTAGAGGCCCACTTGGCCCATTCGTGTATGGCAAGAGGTGGGACAAATGTTTAGTCCCACATTGCTAGTTTAGTGGAAGTTTTACTTTTTTATAAGGGAGGCTGTTCCACTTGTTGTATGAGCATGAGAAAGAGATGACTACACGCGCGCTCCTCCTCCGCCGCACGCCTCGCCTCGTCACGACGCGCGCGCGCGCGCCGCGGGTTGCGAGAGTGCCTCGAGCCGAGGTCCTCTCTCTCTTTATTTTGCCACACACACGAATTAGAATATGAACAGACGCAAGAATCTGAAACGCTTTGCTAAGTGGGTTTTTATTATGGAGGCTCCTCAGCTTCGGCTGCTGCCTGTTTGCCTTCCCGACTCTTCGTTTCATCTCTCGTGTGGCCTGTTCGTCTCCTGCTCTGTGCCTTCTCGTTTCCAGAGCCTTGCGCCGCCGCTCAAGTCTTCCCCATCCTGGCCTGCGGCGTGCACCGCCGGTCGGGACAGTAGGCCTCCGAAACTGCGCTACTTCGAGTCCTGTACGGGAGAAGTGCGATAAGGTTTTTTGGGGAGCGCTCTGCGCGACTACTGCCTTCTTCATCACGGACGACAACGACATCTTCCCGAACGACGACTTCTTCCCGGAAGTCGACGATCTCTTCGACGACATGGCCGACAACATCAACAATGGTCCCGCTGCTGCACCAGCTCCTGTCCAGTATGTGCTCATGCCTTCTCTGTTCATTCTCATGTTTCAGATCCTACTAGAGTTCCTACTTCTAGCATTTGGAGTAGATCTATTTTCCTCAGTTTCTAGACTATGCATGCCTTTTGCCTACTCTCTAGAAATTCAGATGATTAAACTATGCATGCCTTTTGTCTACTCTCTGAAAATTCAAATGACTAGTTTGACTATTGCAATTGTAGATTTGTTTTACCTACTGTTTCTATTAATTAAATTAAGTGGTAAATGGCTCATATTTCCAACAATACAAAAACCTTATTATAGGCAATTTACCCCAACTGGCTTTGCTGCGTCTATGAGGCCACCTGTGTTTGAGGGCGCCAATTATAAGAGATGGCGCGTGAGATCAGTTCTCTGGTTTCAATCCATGAACTGCTATGACGCCACTCTTGGCAAGCCTACGGGTGATCTCGACCCTCAACAGGAGGCAAAATATGAGAAAATGAATACCCTCTTTAAGCTTGCTCTGATCAGTGTTCTTGGAGATAACATTGTTGATGCTTATGCGTCATTTGACAATGGCAAGGATATGTGGGATGCACTTGAGGCAAAATTTGGTACCTCAGATGCTGGCACTGAACTGTATGTCATGGAACAATTCTATGACTACAGGATGACTGATGAGCGCTCCGTGGTTGAGCAAGCTCATGAGTTTCAGTCACTCGCAAAAGAACTTGAGCACTTCAGTTGTGTGTTACCGGACAAGTTTATTGCCGGAGGCATCATTGCCAAACTTCCTGCCTCATGGAGGAGCTTTGCTATGTCTCTGAAGCACAAGAGACAGGAGTTTTCTGTCTTGAATCTCATTGGGACTCTTGATGTCGAAGAAAAGGAAAGAGCAAAGGACACACGTGCTCGAGGTGCTGATGGAAGTTCTAGTGCCAACTTGGTACAGAAGAGAAACTTCCAAACCCACAAGTTCAGAAACAAGAACAAGTTTGAGGGTAAAGGACAGTTTGATGTGAAGAAAAAGACACCACATTCTACCAACTTCAAGAAGAAGTATGAGAAGAACAAAGGAGTCTGCCATGTTTGCGGTGATCCTGAACACTGGGCTCCCAACTGCCCGAATCGCTTTGACAAGTGTCAACATGGGAAAGGCGGCAAGACCGTCAATGTTGTCATTGGTGATACTGAGATGAAGGACGCAGGGCAGCAGGAACTTCTTCCGTGCTGATGGGCAACGGCTCACATGCTTCTGTTCGCGGTGTTGGTTCGGTCGATCTGAAGTTCTCATCGGGGAAGACTGTGCGACTGAAGAACGTGAATTATGTGCCCTCTATAAATAAGAATCTTGTTAGCGGTTCTCTTCTGTGTAGAGATGGCTACAAGCTTGTCTTTGACTCGAATAAATTTGTAGTGTCCAAGTTTGGAACCTTTGTTGGTAAAGGATATGAATGTGGTGGTTTGTTTCGCTTATCTTTGACTGATGTCTGTAATAACGTTGTAAACCATGTTTGCAACAATTAATCAAATTTATGGCATTCACGTCTTTGTCACATCAGTTTTAGCTGCATGACACGACTATCCAAATTAATCTTAATTCCCCACTTCACACCTATTAAGGGTTCTAAGTGCCGAGTGTGTGTGCAAGCTAAGCAACCTCGCAAGTCCCATAAAACTGCAGAGGCGAGGAATCTGGCACCACTAGAGCTCATACATTCCGATCTCTGTGAAATGAATGGTGTGTTAACAAAAGGTGGAAAGAAGTATTTCATGACGTTAATTGATGACTCCACCAGATATTGTCATGTGTATCTTCTGAAATCAAAAGATGAAGCTTTGAGTTTCTTCAAAATCTATAAAGCTGAAGCAGAAAACCAACTTGATCGAAAGATTAAGAGGCTAAGGTCTGATCGGGGTGGAGAGTATTTTTCCAACGAGTTTGATTCCTTTTGTGCGGAACATGGTATAATTCATGAGAGGACGCCTCCCTATTCACCTCAGTCAAATTGGGTGGCTGTAAGAAAGAACCGTACTCTAACTGATTTGGTTAACGCCATGTTAGATACATCGGGTCTTTCCAAGGCATGGTGGGGGAGGCTATTATGACTGCATTTCATGTCCTAAACCGAGTCCCTACAAAAGACAAAGAGATAACTCCATTTGAGGAATGGGAGAAGAAAAGATTAAAACTCTCTTACCTACGACCTTGGGGTTGTTTGGCATTAGTCAATATTCCATTCCCTAAGAAGCGCAAGGTTCCCCAAACACTGTGGATTGTGTTTTTCTGGGATATGCCTTTCATAGCATTGGCTATAGATTCTTGATCATAAAATCCGATGTGTCTGACATGCGTGTTGGTACAATTATGGAATCAAATGATGCGACTTTCTTAGAGGACATTTTTCCTATGAAGGATATGTCTACCTCATCACATCAGGAGATTCCTAATTCATCAAGTCAAGAATTAGTTCGACTTCCTGAACCTACAATTTCGATGGAACACGTTGAAAATCCTATGGAGGACAACAGTGAAACTCCCAAAAGAAGAAAGAGACAGAGGACTGCAAGGTCCTTTGGTAATGATTTCATTGTATACCTCGTGGATGATACTCCCAGTTCCATTTCAGAGGCCTATGCATCTCCAGATGCTGACTATTGGAAGGAAGCCGTCCATAGTGAGATGGATTCCATTTTGGCTAATGGAACTTGGGAAATCACTGATCGTCCTTACGGGTGCAAACCTGTAGGATGCAAGTGGGTGTTCAAGAAGAAGCTTAGGCCTGATTGTACTATTGAGAAGTACAAGGCACGGCTTGTGGCCAAGGGTTATACTCAAAAGGAAGGTGAAGATTTCTTTGATACTTACTCACCTGTAGCATGCATGACCACCATTCGAGTACTACTTTCGCTGGCTGCTTCACATGGTCTTCTCGTTCATCAAATGGATGTTAAGACCGCTTTCCTAAATGGAGAGTTGGAAGAGGAAATTTACATGGACCAGCCAGATGGATTCGTGGTAAATGGTCAGGAAGGAAAGGTGTGCAAATTGCTGAAATCTTTATATGGCCTTAAACAAGCGCCTAAGCAGTGGCATGAGAAATTCGAAAGAACTTTGACTGCAGCAGGTTTTGCTGTAAATGAAGCTGACAAATGTGTGTACTATCGCCATGGTGGGGGCGAAGGAGTCATTCTTTGTTTGTATTTTGATGACATACTAATCTTTGGAACTAACCTCAAAGTGATTGAAGAGGTCAAGAGTTTCCTATCTCACTGTTTTGATATGAAAGATCTAGGAGTTGCTGATGTTATCCTTAACATCAAGTTACTGAGATGACAATGGTGGGATAACACTGCTTCAATCTCACTATGTGGAGAAGATCTTGAGTCGTTTTGGGTATAGCGATTGCAAGCCTTCACCAACTCCATATGATCCCAGTGTGCTACTTCGTAAAAACAGAAGAATTGCAAAGGATCAACTTAGATACTCTCAGATTATTGGCTCTCTTATGTATTTAACTAGCGCTACGAGGCCTGACATCGCGTATGCTGTGAGCAAACTTAGCCGATTTGTTTCAAATCCGGGCGATGATCATTGGCGCGCTCTTGAGAGAATCATGCGCTATTTGAAAGGCACTGAGAGCTATGGGATTCACTATTCTGGGTACCCAAGGGTACTTGAGGGTTATAGTGACTCAAATTGGATATCTGACGCTGATGAGATAAAGGCCACGAGTGGATATGTATTTACACTTGGTGGTGGCGCTGTTTTTTGGAATTCTTGCAAGCAGACCATCTTAACGAGGTCAACTATGGAAGTAGAACTCACAGCATTGGACACAGCCACTGTTGAAGCAGAGTGGCTGAGACAGCTCTTGATGGACTTACCTGTGGTTGAAAAACCTATACCCGCTATCCCGATGAACTGTGATAATCAAACTGTGATCATCAAAGTAAAAAATTCTAAGGACAATATGAAATCATCAAGGCATGTGAAGAGGAGATTAAAATCTGTCAGAAAAATGAGAAACTCAGGAGTTATTGCATTGGATTATATCCATACATCTAAAAACTTGGCAGACCCCTTCACAAAGGGTCTATCGCGAAACGTGATAGATAATGCATCAAAGGAGATGGGTATGAGACCCACAATATAAGTTGTTCACTGTGGCAACCCACTCTATGTGATCGGAGATCCCGTGAATTAGAATCGGGAGACAAGCTGTTGATCAACTGAGAGGAGAGTATCCTACTTTTTATACCACTCCATGAAGATGCAATACTCTCCTACTCTGCAAGGCAGGTTGATGTTTATCTTAATGTGTTCTAAGTGGCTTATTTAAGCAGAGATGTTGTCCTGCAGAACATCTTTTGAAGAACACACCTATGTGAGTCTGACTGTCAAACGTCGCAGTCCATGAGAGTTGGGTGCTCTCTAATAAACTCATGAAAGTTCAAGGAGTATGACGCATAAGCTCCACCCGCGGGGAAGTCCTGCAGCAGCCTAGTATCGATCAAGGCTTTATGTGAAACTAGATTCGCAGAAAACTTGCAGTTCAAGGCGAAGTCCACTGTCCAAGTTGCTTACTAGTGTAGCATAGAGTTCTAGGTGGAAGTTCAACTTCACAGTCTCCACTGAAGCATCGGTATATAAAACAATGTTTTGGAACCAAAGGCAAATTTCGTGTGCCTCTGGGATCTGGTGGGGGATTGTTGGAATTTTGGCCCAAATGGACCAGCCCATTTAATATTCCAAAAATTCCTAATAAATCGTAGAGGCCCACTTGGCCCATTCGTGTATGGCAAGAGGTGGGACAAATGTTTAGTCCCACATTGCTAGTTGAGTGGAAGTTTTACTTGTTTATAAGGGAGGCTTTTCCACTTGTTGTATGAGCATGAGAAAGAGATGACTACACGCGCCCTCCTCCGCCGCACGCCTCGCCTCGTCACGACGCGCGCGCGCGCCACGGGATGCGGGAATGCCTCGAGCCGAGAGCCTCTCTCTTTATTTTGCCACACACACGAATTAGAATATGAACAGGCGCAAAAATCTGAAACGCTTTACTAAGTGGGTTTTTATTACAGAGGCTCCTCAGCTTCGGCTGCTGCCTGTTTGCCTTCCCGACTCTTCGTTTCATATCTCGCGTGGCCTGTTCGGCTCCTGCTCTGTGCTTATAAAACCGAGGTCGCTCCTCTCCAGAGATACGCACAACAGATACACTGCCTTCTCGTTTCCAGAGCCTTGCGCCGCCGCTCAAGTCTTCCCCATCCTGGCCTGCGGCGTGCACCGCCGGTCGGGACATTAGGCCTCCGAAACTGCGCTACTTCGAGTCCTGTACGGGAGAAGGGCGATAAGGTTTTTGGGGAGCGTTCTGCGCGACTACTGCCTTCTTCATCACGGACGACAACGACATCTTCCCGAACGACGACTTCTTCCTGGAAGTCGACGATCTCTTCGACGACATGGCCGACAACGTCAACAATGGTCCCGCTGCTGCACCAGCTTCTGTCCAGTATGTGCTCATGCCTTCTGTAAGGACCCCAGACCGGCAGTCTGAAACCCTACGTATGCATACATTCACGATCCCAGAAAGATCAGTCGTGAACAACATACAAAGTTGGCACACAGAAATACATCATCCATTACACGAATACATAAAGGTATTACAAAAAGATCACATGATCAAGTTGAACGCAACTGCCACAAGGGCAGGCAACTTAGCAAACATAGCGGAAGACAATTAAACGTAGTTGAGCCCAAGTCACGCCTTAACCTACAGGCTGCTGACCTGGAGACGATCCTAGTTCACAAAGCCGTCAACTTCGTACTTCTCTTCATAGATCTCCTTCGGAGGCTCCTTCTCAAAGTCTGGCAAGTAGATACCAGGGGCGAAACCATAATGAGTACATTTGAATGTACTCAGCAAGACATCCATCATGTCACTTACCAAACATGCAAATATGCTTATATGGTGGAATAGGTAGGCTATAAATAGGGTTCACTACCAATGGTGTTCATATATGATGACACCACAGTTGCAGTCAGGTTATTCTGTATCTTCGTTGAAGAAGATACTTCAGAAGAAAATAAAATAATATAGTTTTATTTCTCTTGTAGATATCTCATGTACAAGAGGTTTTGTAAAGTTTTGTTAAAGAATATTTTCTCTTTGCAAAGCTTCTTGGAATCAGTTTCCAGAATTCTTGCTTAGAGTAGAAAAGGTTTTCTTTGCAAAACATTTTGTTTTGTATAACATCATCTGGCTTTTCATCATCGACGATACCTCCACGGTATGCGTTTTCCTTCCTTTCCGAACTTCACAAGTTCAACACTTCCTTTCCAAAATTTCCCTTTCAAAACTCCTTTTTGAAAACATTGACACAATGCAGCTACATGGCCATTCAACTGTCCATATCCGAGGACGCGGCTTCTTCGAAAAAGTTATACTCTGCAGAGGTGTACACATCCACCAGATCCAGTACACCTCCCGTGAAACAACCACGGACTGTAACAACAGTATGTAAACATCAGGTATCTGATCATAACCATCCACTATGTTCAAGCTAGAATATGCCTATCTCTCAGTTGAGTTTTACCACATCCCCGGCACCGAACTAATCCCCGCCAAGCCAGGATGCCTCAACTGATGCATCCGGAGGGAAAATTAATCCCACACTTTATATGTCTCACGACATTCGGTTCAGAGGATCGCATCCCCTATAGCACATTGAGATAGCACACACTAATAAGAACAAACTTCAAGTTAAGCCCCTTGCCCATGTTGGGGTAGGGTGGCAGTACGGTAAAGGTTGTCCGGCGAAGACTAGGTTATGTGTCATTTTTGAAAACACCACTTTCTCAAAATGACCACTTCCACATTCCTCCGGAGAACAAGGATCCGCCTTTTCTCCGGGTTTTTCCGTAAAGCCTTTGTTTTGTAGAATCACAATTTTAGGGTGTCCACTTAGGGACTAGTATATTTGATGGTAATAAATACCATATGGTGGCTTATGGGCTTGGTATTACCAAGTTTAACTACTGGCATGATAGTAACCTATATAATAGTATAGTAGTAAATTCCACATCAAAAATAGTTTTGATAATCAAGTTTTTGTAAAACTTCAGAGGTAAAACATGCATGATAGATAATGGTAAGTATTGTATCAGAAAGCATCAGGATGGCTTGCCTGGTATCTCCTTGTGTCCCTGGCTTTGGAGTGACTGGAACTTGAAACAGATCTTCACGACACTTCCTTCCTCTTCGTTTTCTAACGTCGTGAAAGGAATAAAGGACACACATTCAGAACCAATCAAGGCAAGCAACCATACATAACAATACATACAGCAAGGAAATCTAATAATAACAAAATCACTCAATTATTAATTGAGGCAAACAATCAAACAATCCTACTTGGCAGAAATGCCATTTAATAAGACAACTTAAGGTTGGAGGGACATATCTCACAACCTTAATATCATGGATTCAGTGGGTGTGCCACTCTCATACCAAGATATTAATAAACCCAAAATATACTTAGTTTCACAAGGGTGAGACTACTAAAAGTATATAAAACATGCACCACATTAATCATGGCAATGGGTCTATCAACCAAACAACAAAAAGAAAAAGGTAGCTATCTTACTAAGTCTAAATTCACATCAAGAATAAATAAGACACATGATTTGCAAAAGTTACTTTTAGAAATCAGTGAGCCTACACAAGTGTAACAAGGTAATAGACTCATCACAAAACACACAATTTCTCATAGTGAGAACAATAGAAACAATGACTAAAAAGGAGGAATCCTATAGACATGCTTCTACTAAGGGTTTGCTATGCAAGCATGCATAACAAGTAAAATACTAAAATGCAAACAAGGAACCATGTTATCATAATGGTAAATGAAAACATGTCCTTATGCAAGGCTACATAAATATCTACCAAACACAAGTTGGCAGGAAAAATAATTCAACACAAAAATGCTAAGGAAAACTAGTACTACTCACACATGAAGAATCAATGGATGTATTTTAATCAAGTAATTGAAATACAACCAGAGGGTCCATGTCATAAAAACAGTAGTGAAAAAATACCTATACTTGCTATAACAAAAATATCCATTGGATAAAACAAGGTATCATTTGCAGGGCAACTCCTATATATCAGTGGTAATAAAAGGGCATTACTAGAGGAATCAAACAACACTCCGAAAATGGAATTTTCCTAGCAAGCCACACATGATTACAACCACTTACAAACAGAAGTATACACATTTTCATTCAGTACTAAAATTCCCAAAGCAAAAATACAAGGCACTCAATAGTTAGATAACTAGATAAGAGAAATACATCTAGTTTGGGGAAATAATGTTTCCCCTAAAAATGCAATGAAACCAGTGGGTGTTCCACTAGCATAACAAATCATTAAGAGGTCACAAAGCCTCTGGTCATACTTGCTAAAAATTAACAAAAGCCTAAACTAGCATCTAGTGTAATAACAATACTAGCAGAAATTAATTGGGTGCAAAAATAAGCAAGGTAATGATACTCATGCTATTGTTTTCACACATGTGAAAACTTTAGGGTTCAAGTACTCATAATAATATCATCAAAATGCTACTGGTCCTATGATCACAACCCAAAAATATGTGGCTACTCAACCACAAATGATTATGTCAAAAATTCCACACATGAGGGAATTTTTCCATAACATTCTCATAGTAATGACTAAATTACTCATGCTTCTCTACCAACTCAAATGCAAGCTATCAGAGGTGATACTAACAAAATATAAGTACCAACATGGTACTGAATCTAATATCTCAACACAACAATTCAATCACTTGCACACAAATTAATCATTCAAAAATTATATGCAAGTAATAAACTAGAGATGAAC
Source organism: Alopecurus myosuroides (assembly GCA_028641055.1). Lineage (NCBI taxonomy): Eukaryota > Viridiplantae > Streptophyta > Magnoliopsida > Poales > Poaceae > Alopecurus > Alopecurus myosuroides. The sequence continues at coordinate 776,619 of JAPCYS010000009.1, read as the reverse complement.
ATATGATATTAATATAAATCCTATTTCTTCTCAACTCAAGTCCACACATTCTAACATGATAAAATAGCTAAGTAATACTTAGAAAGCAAGTTCACACAACTTATACATGCTAGAAAACAATATTGCAACACAAAAATATCATCACACAAATTAATTAACTAAAATGCCAAAATGGCAGAAACAGGTGAAACAAAGATCTGTCCACCAAATTTTATATGATGCTCTAAAAATTAAACCCTTCTAGTTTTGGATAGTCCTAAACATATACAATACCATACAATTTGGTTTGCATCAAAATTCATCTTTAATTAATTTATAAAAATCACCAAAGTGCTCTCTGGTGTTTTACCAAATTGCATGCCATTTCAAAAATATTAGGAATTTGGAAGCAAGGTTAATTTATCCTGTTAGGAAATTTCCAGGGCTTTCCAATGCAATTGGCCTCACTTCATTCTGAGTTGTGAAATAAAAATGGTGCTCATTTTGGTGTTTCTGGTACCTGTTTCCAAATCATTTTTCATTTCACAATTATTCATCCAAATGTAGATCTACAAGTTGGAGGTGGTTTAGATTTAGTTGCTTTACACCTGTAAATTTTGGTTTGGTCAAATTCATCTTTTAGGTAGGTTTTTAGAGCTAAAAGTAACCATGTACTTTTCTGTCAAAAATTAAATGGAAAACCAATTGTTGTTGGGCCAGATCTGCAAACGGGCCGGCAAAAACATTTCTCACCGCGGCAGATCCCAGCCAGCGCCGCTGACCAGCGGGCCAGCGGCCATGCGGGCGGCCACGCAGCAGAGCACGGCCCCACCAGCAGGTTCAACGTGCTCTCGCGCGGTCAAGGGCGCTGACGACCGCATGACGTCGCGCTCGCGTCATCGCCGGCGGAAGGATCTCCGGCGACCTCGAATCCGGCGAATACGGCGACCAAACTGCGAAATAAAAACCGGTGCACGAAGCACTCGACGCGGGCAACCAACCTAACCCACCCTCGCTTCCGGGAAAACGCGGGAGAGCGGCCGGTGACGGTGTGCGGCGGCGGCCGGACGGCAACAACGGCGCAGGTTCGTTCTAGAGGGAGAGGGAGGGGGAAAAAGGTAGGGGAGGAGCGCATCCTCACCATGAGCACGTTGGGACACTCGGATAAGGAGGAGGAGGTCCGTGGCGGCGGGGATTCGTCGCCGGAGTCCGCCGGACCCGCAGCACCGAAATGGACGGCGCGGCCACCTCGAGCCGTCCCACCTCGATTCTCTTTGCACCCAGCACCACCACGACGAGGCGGAGCTGCTGGTACCAACGGCTAGGGGCGGAAAGCTCCCATTTGGCCGAATCGACGGCGGCCATCTTCCCTAGGGTTTCGGGTTTGGGGATTTTTGTACAGTAGAGAGAGAGAGGAGAGCTCAAGGGGAGAGAGGGGGCATGTGGCCGACCAGTGCACATGGGGGGCCTCTTTATCCACCTCGAATCCCTTCTCATCGAAGCAATGGGGTAGGGGTGCTGTTTTCTACAGAGAGCTAGAGGTTGAAGAAGGTGACTCAGCTCACATATAGGTCCTTGACATTTTACAAATAGGTCCTTTCTTACTCTGTAAAATGTGATTTTCACCAAGCAAACAAAGTCAACATTTAATTTCCTTTTGCACAAAATTCTTATTAGTTGAGATGTACAACATAAGTGAAAATTGGCTCAATTAGATAAACTTTATAATTCAAAGTTGTTCAAATTTGAATTCTTACACAAATGGACATTGAATTTATTAACCTACTTAAGAGCTTACAAAAATGATAATTTTTGGCACACATTCCTTATTTAATGTGTTACTTATGTGGTAGAAAATTCAAGTCATTTTGAGTTACTTCCTAGAACAAACTTGTTCAAATTTCAAAAAGGTGCTGTCAAGAAAACAGGGGTTTTTGGCAACTTAAACAATTCAAAAACTTGTGCCCTTTTGGTTTTCATCCTTATTTATGATATAGAGCATGTGGTATTTATTTCATGGCATTTGGAAACAGTTTGTAGAACAAACTTGTTCAAAATCCCAATTGTTGCTGTGGAGAAAAACCATGTTTTCAGGACTTTAATTGATTCAATTTTTGGTCTCCTCTTGTGTGTGTTCCTTATTTGATATAAGGAAGCAATGGCATTAATTTCAGATCATTTGATGAAAGTTTCCAATAGTAACTTGTTTTAGTTTTCTGTTTCTAAAAATATTGGAATTTCAATTTAATAAGGCACTAGGCTTTTCTTTAACAATGCTTTGCCAAAATATTTATGTGACTAGGGATAGCAAGTAAATGCTCTCGAATACCTTTATTTTTAAGCTTGCAAGGTTGGAAAAACATTTGATAATATTTTGGTGAAGCATCTAAGAATGCCTCTTTTTCTGATAATCTTTTAGGGAAATTTATTTAGTGTTTTCTCTTTCTTAATTTAGGCCTTGAAATAATATTCAACATGTATGGGATTCATAAGATAGTTTTGGAAAACTTTTTGATCAATATTTACTTTAGAAAATATTGTCAAGGTCATTGGAACAATATGTTGAATATTTTGTTTTCAATTTCTTAGCCATGTAAGTTTAAGTAATTAGTTTGTTTAGTTGCACTCAAACAAATACAACCAAAGATTAATTGTCAAGCAATTAGCAAAACAACTGTGTTATCAGGTATTCCAAAATTGGGATGTGACAGGTCTTCCCCCCTTAAAAAGAATCTCGTCCCCGAGATTCACAAGCGAGGACTAAGGGAGGGCCAACAAACACAATGTTAGTGTTGGAGTGCAGGTGCTTCCCCCCTTTGACTTTTCTTGGGGAGGCGGGGTACTTCCCTAATTGAAAATTCATTTTAAAAAGTACACCAGTACTATTTTAGGTTCAAAACTTTTGTTTCCTAGTTTGTTTTTTGACGATTTAGAAACAAACAAAATTAAGGTTAGTGCAGAACTACCTGGAAATGTACCGTCAATTATTTCATGAGTTCTTAGCTATATCCCACATATTACATACCACATATGGAGTGGTGTACCACTCTCATAACAAGGTATATAATAAGCTAAAAATATAGCTTGTGGGTGCAAAGGTTAGGTTGCTAAGGTAAAACAAACAGACAGAACAATACCCATGGCAGTGGGTATTACTCACCACAAGCAACTATCACTTAATGTGTTCATGATTTTAGTTGGATGTTTTAGTGTCATAAGATACTCTTAAGCACAATCATAACACAAGTATAAACTCATGCTAAGATAAAACATTTAATTAAAATCCAATAAGCAAGCAAACAACACCACAGATGAATAGACTATTTAATCACTAGGTTATTGTTTATTAGAGGTTTTGGAATCCATCAATCATGAACAATTAGCAAACAACCAGTAGCTAAAAACCAATGAATACAATCATAAATATATTCTACAACACCATCTTTACACCAGATAAAACTCCTATAACATAGGCATAAAAAAAACAGGACTGCACAAATAACACACTAGTATGAAAAATCTATACCAGCATGCTATAAGAGATAATCATATCCTATAACCATAGAACATGAAACTAAATAATTCATGGCATGATAACAGAAGTAATAACTTCCTAAACATGCTATATCAACACATATACTCATAAATAGAAAGAGGGTCATACTAGAGCAAAAATCACCATTTTCTAGTGGTGAAACTGGTTTCACTCTAGAGAAACAAACAATGCTATCATGATGTTTAAACTTAAACAAGCAAGTCATGAACATAAATGTACCTAATAACAGTACACAAAACTTACTCATGTTAGTAAGCACAAGCACCAAAGTAATTCTATGTATCAACCATTAAGCATGCAGAAATTCTTCTAGCAATTTCTGTTCTTCTTTAACAAATTACTAGCAAACAAGCAAGGTATAACTCACACAACCAGTAGCTATGTAATTAATGAAAAGTGTATAAACCTTTTCAAAAATCCGTACACTCAATTTAAAATCATTCACAAACAATCTACCAATCAAGAGGAATTTATTTTATTTGCGAACAATTTAATTTTTAGCACACGATAGTGAAACATTTCTTAACATGATACCCCAAAGGAATATTATGCTAACAAAAGGATCACCCTAAACATATTAGTATTTACTAATAAGAAATAAACTTCTCACTTTCATAGGTGAAAAGAAACAATTATATTTTCCATGGTGGAAAATAGAAATCAAATCACATAGTGAAACATGCTATTTTTACACATGTATGGGTTGGGGATTTTTCATCCTCAAGCCAAAATGCAATAGGACCAGTGGGCTATGGCCTACTAATACCAAGGAAAAATAGGTACTAAGCCTCTGGTTACTCATGAAAAACTTTGCATACCAGGTAAAAATATAAGGCTGTTTAATCTAGTGAAGCAATACTAGTGCATACTGATAGTAATGCTTACACATGCTTTACTATTAAGAGACATGCAAGCTAACATAGGTACAAGCATCAAAATAACAGTACCTAAATGGTACTAGACTCAAAGAAAACATAGCACAAAACCTACTAAGAAAGTATACACAGATCTAGCTCTCACAATACTTTCAGATTATAAACTAGAAGGTAACAAATGCTATTTCATTTTTATTCGAGTTTCCAATCATGCACACACTTTCTAGGGTAGATTTATTGCAAGAAAACAACATAATAACAAGTCCTAACAACTCCATATAAGTTAGGAAGCAAGATTGAATAAAACACAAATTTATTTCAATCAAGAGCACACAAATAAACAAAAACCGGAAAACTGTTGTTTTCTAGATCTATCATATCCATTTCATCGTTCACTTAATTTCTAAACCCCGAATATCATAGTACCTACAATCTCTACCAAGTTTTGGTTTCCAAAGTAGATACACATGATATCCTATTGACTAGTAAACGAATAGGTCATTATTTTATTTTCTCGTGACTTCTCCTTTTTACCAACTATATTAAAAGGTGTCGTAAGTCACTTAATTCCTTGGTTTAGAAAGAGTTGTCAGTAGTTTGCATGATTTGGTTAGGTATCAACCTAAAATTAGAACAAAGCATGTTAATCTTGTTAGCTTTTTATTTAATAATGTTTGTCCGACAAGACACGACTAGCGTCATCGTACGTCGAATATTTAATCGTGCTCTTCGGATTGGCTTTTGAGGGGGTTGCGCCTCATGGCATGTGAAGACTTATTTTGCACCTTTCTCCAGAGGAGGGAGGTATATAACTTTTTAAAAGTGGATTTCTCTTGTTTGGTCTTTTTAAAAAGGGACCTAAAAAGGTGCGACATTTAGTCAACAGGGCCAAAAAGAGTCCTTTGCAAACAGACAAAACATAGAGGTTTTGGTCAGTAGTGGTTGGTGCATTCACGCCTTTTCTTCTTTCAAGGTTGTCGTTGTTGGAGCTTTATATGTTGGAGTGCAGCATTGTTAGCAACGCTAGCAGCTCGTGTGGCTTGATGGTCCTCTATTATTAGGCCCAAAGGTGCTTTCATTGATTGTGGGGGAGATGGTGGTGGTTCACGACGGGTCGCATTATGAAGCGAAAACAAGTATAAGTCTAAGCAACAAATTCTTGTTTTTGAATGCTACACCAACATTTTTGCTTGCAAAAAACTAACAGGAGTCGATTCAAAAACAAGAGCGGGGCAAGCACAAATCTGCAAATTTTGAGCACCCCACAAACATATAGAAGCCTAGATGAACCAAAATCTACACCACACAATAGCACAAAGTCCTACGGACACACATAAGCAAGCCAAAACACACAAGCAAGGCTCCATGGGAGCTACGTCGGGGGATGATCCAAAATCCTAGAAGTGGCTGAAGAACTATATCTACTTCTGACCATCATCACTGTAGAGTCATGCAATTATTTTGGTCTTCTCGGGACATCGGCAAGTATACAAGTTTTTGTATGAAAACAAGATAAATAGAAATAAAGTTTTGATAAAACTTTATGCAACAATCTGTTTTTGAAACTCCAACTATTTTCTGGACAGAAAACTTCAAAGACGAGAGATGTTTCAAAAACAGAGCGGAGCAGTTGCAAACAAGTAAGAAATAAACTCTTAACCGAGAGAGATACCAACTCTATAAGGCCCGCCCTTCGAACCACTGTTCAAGGACGCCCTTGATATGCATTTAGAATCTTTTGAAAAGATAATATGGAGGGAAAATATACTAAAATTCCCGTAGATAAAAATAATGTAGATAGTAAATAGTTTTTTACTCAAAAATATTTTTCTTTCCTATCTGACGTCCATGCTAACTAAGGTCTCCTAAGGTCAGGATGGCTCTGATACCAACTCTGTAAGGACCCCAGACCGGCAGTCTGAAACCCTACGTGCATACATTCACGATCCCAGAATCAGTCGTGAACAACATACAAAGTTGGCACACAGAAATACATCATCCATTACACGAATACATAAAGGTATTACAAAAAGATCACATGATCAAGTTGAACGCAACTGCCACAAGGGCAGGCAACTTAACAAACACAGCGGAAGACAATTAAAAACACAACGTAGTTGAGCCCAAGTCACGCCTTAACCTACAGGCTGCTGACCCGGAGACGATCCTAGTTCGCAAAGCCGTCAACTCCATACTTCTCTTCATAGATCTCCTTCGGAGGCTCCTTCTCAAAGTCTGGCAAGTAGATACCAGGGGCGAAACCATAATGAGTACATTTGAATGTACTCAGCAAGACATCCATCATGTCACTTACCAAACATGCAAATATGCTTATATGGTGGAATAGGTAGGCTATAAATAGGGTTCACTACCAATGGTGTTCATATATGATGACACCACAGTTGCAGTCAGGTTATTCCGTATCTTCGTTGAAGAAGATACTTCAGAAGAAAATAAAATAATATAGTTTTATTTCTCTTGTAGATATCTCATGTACAAGAGGTTTTGTAAAGTTTTGTTAAAGAATATTTTCTCTTTGCAAAGCTTCTTGGAATCAGTTTCCAGAATTCTTGCTTAGAGTAGAAAAGGTTTTCTTTGCAAAACATTTTGTTTTGTATAACATCATCTGGCTTTTCATCATCGACGATACCTCCACGGTATGCGTTTTCCTTCCTTTCCGAACTTCACAAGTTCAACACTTCCTTTCCAAAATTTCCCTTTCAGAACTCCTTTTTGAAAACATTGACACAATGCTAGCTACATGGCCATTCAACTGTCCATATCCGAGGACGCGGCTTCTTCGAAAAAGTTATACTCTGCAGAGGTGTACACATCCACCAGATCCAGTACACCTCCCTTGAAACAACCACGGACTGTAACAACACTATGTAAACATCATGTATCTGATCATAACCATCCACTATGTTCAAGCTAGAATATGCCTATCTCTCAGTTGAGTTTTACCACATCCCCGGCACCGAACTAATCCCCGCCAAGCCAGGATGCCTCAACTGATGCATCCGGAGGGAAAATTAATCCCACACTTTATATGTCTCCACGACATTCGGTTCAGAGGATCGCATCCCCTATAGCACATTGAGATAGCACACACTAATAAGAACAAACTTCAAGTTAAGCCCCTTGCCCATGTTGGGGTAGGGTGGCAGTACGGTAAAGGTTGTCCGGCGAAGACTAGGTTATGTGTCATTTTTGAAAACACCACTTTCTCAAAAATGACCACTTCCACATTCCTCCGGAGAACAAGGATCCGCCTTTTCTCCGGGTTTTTCCGTAAAGCCTTTGTTTTGTAGAATCACAATTTTAGGGTGTCCACTTAGGGACTAGTATATTTGATGGTAATAAATACCATATGGTGGCTTATGGGCTTGGTATTACCAAGTTTAACTACTGGCATGATAGTAACCTATATAATAGTATAGTAGTAAATTCCACATCAAAAATAGTTTTGATAATCAAGTTTTTGTAAAATTTCAGAGGTAAAACATGCATGATAGATAATGGTAAGTATTGTATCAGAAAGCATCAGGATGGCTTGCCTGGTATCTCCTTGTGTCCCTGGCTTTGGAGTGACTGGAACTTGAAACAGATCTTCACGACACTTCCTTCCTCTTCGTTTTCGTCGTGAAAGGAATAAAGGACACACATTCAGAACCAATCAAGGCAAGCAACCATACATAACAATACATACAGCAAGGAAATCTAATAATAACAAAATCACTCAATTATTAATTGAGGCAAACAATCAAACAATCCTACTTGGCAGAAATGCCATTTAATAAGACAACTTAAGGTTGGAGGGACATATCTCACAACCTTAATATCATGGATTCAGTGGGTGTGCCACTCATACCAAGATATTAATAAACCCAAAATATACTTAGTTTCACAAGGGTGAGACTACTAAAAGTATATAAAACATGCACCACATTAATCATGGCAATGGGTCTATCAACCAAACAACAAAAAGAAAAAGGTAGCTATCTTACTAAGTCTAAATTCACATCAAGAATAAATAAGACACATGATTTGCAAAAGTTACTTTTAGAAATCAGTGAGCCTACACAAGTGTAACAAGGTAATAGACTCATCACAAAACACACAATTTCTCATAGTGAGAACAATAGAAACAATGACTAAAAAGGAGGAATCCTATAGACATGCTTCTACTAAGGGTTTGCTATGCAAGCATGCATAACAAGTAAAATACTAAAATGCAAACAAGGAACCATGTTATCATAATGGTAAATGAAAACATGTCCTTATGCAAGGCTACATAAATATCTACCAAACACAAGTTGGCAGGAAAAATAATTCAACACAAAAATGCTAAGGAAAACTAGTACTACTCACACATGAAGAATCAATGGATGTATTTTAATCAAGTAATTGAAATACAACCAGAGGGTCCATGTCATAAAAACAGTAGTGAAAAATACCTATACTTGCTATAACAAAAATATCCCATTGGATAAAACAAGGTATCATTTTGCAGGGCAACTCCTATATATCAGTGGTAATAAAAGGGCATTACTAGAGGAATCAAACAACACTCCGAAAATGGAATTTTCCTAGAAAGCCACACATGATTACAACCACTTACAAACAGAAGTATACACATTTTCATTCAGTACTAAAATTCCCAAAGCAAAAATACAAGGCACTCAATAGTTAGATAACTATATAAGAGAAATGCATCTAGTTTGGGGAAATAATGTTTCCACCAAAAATGCAATGAAACCAGTGGGTGTTCCACTAGCATAACAAAGCATTAAGAGGTCACAAAGCCTCTGGTCATACTTGCTAAAAATTAACAAAAGCCTAAACTAGCATCTAGTGTAATAACAATACTAGCAGAAATTAATAGGGTGCAAAAATAAGCAAGGTAATGATACTCATGCTATTGTTTTCACACATGTGAAAACTTTAGGGTTCAAGTAATCATAATAATATCATCAAAATGCTACTGGTCCTATGATCACAACCCAAAAATATGTGGCTACTCAACCACAAATGATTATGTCAAAAATTCCACACATGAGGGAATTTTTCCATAACATTCTCATAGTAATGACTAAATTACTCATGCTTCTCTACCAACTCAAATGCAAGCTAGCAGAGGTGATACTAACAAAATATAAGTACCAACATGGTACTGAATCTAATATCTCAACACAACAATTCAATCACTTGCACACAAATTAATCATTCAAAAATTATATGCAAGTAATAAACTAGAGATGAACATATTAAATATAAATCCTATTTCTTCTCAACTCAAGTCCACACATTCTAACATGATAAAATAGCTAAGTAATACTTAGAAAGCAAGTTCACACAACTTATACATGCTAGAAAACAATATTGCAACACAAAAATATCATCACACAAATTAATTAACTAAAATGCCAAAATGGCAGAAACAGGTGAAACAAAGATCTGTCCACCAAATTTTATATGATGCTCTAAAAATTAAACCCTTCTAGGTTTGGATAGTCCTAAACATATAAAAGACCATACAATTTGGTTTGCATCAAAATTCATCTTTAATTAATTTATAAAAATCACCAAAGTGCTCTCTGGTGTTTTACCAAATTGCATGCCATTTCAAAAATAATAGGAATTTGGAAGCAAGGTTAATTGATCCTGTTAGGAAATTTCCAGGGAATTCCAATGCAATTGGCCTCACTTCATTCTGAGTTGTGAAATAAAAATGGTGCTCATTTTGGTGTTTCTGGTACCTGTTTCCAAATCATTTTTCATTTCAAAATTATTCATCCAAATGTAGATCTACAAGTTGGAGGTGGTTTAGATTTAGTTGCTTCACACCTGTAAATTTTGGTTTGGTCAAATTCATCTTTTAGGTAGGTTTTTAGAGCTAAAAGTAACCATGTACTTTTCTGTCAAAAATTAAATGGAAAACTAATTGTTGTTGGGCCAGATCTGCAAACGGGCCGGCCAAAACATTTCTCACCGCGGCAGATCCTAGCCAGCACCGCTGACCAGCGGGCCAGCGGCCACACGGGCGGCCACGCAGCAGAGCACGGCCCCACCAGCAGGTTCAACGTGCTCTCGCGCGGTCAAGGGCGCTGACGACCGCATGACGTCGCGCTCGCGTCATCGCCGGCGGAAGGATCTCCGGCGAGCTCGAATCCGGCGAATACGGCGACCAAACTGCGAAATAAAAACCGGTGCACGAAGCACTCGACGCGGGCAACCAACCTAACCCACCCTCGCTTCCGGGAAAACGCGGGAGAGCGGCCGGTGACGGTGTGCGGCGGCGGCCGGACGGCAACAACGGCGCGGGTTCGTTCTAGAGGGAGAGGGAGGGGGAAAACGGTAGGGGAGGAGCGCATCCTCACCATGAGCACGTTGGGACACTCGGAGAAGGAGGAGGAGGTCCGTGGCGGCGGGGATTCGTCGCCGGAGTCCGCCGGACCCGCAGCACCGAAATGGACGGCGCGGCCACCTCGAGCCGTCCCACCTCGATTCTCTTTGCACCCAGCACCACCACGACGAGGCGGAGCTGCTGGTACCAACGGCTAGGGGCGGAAAGCTCCCATTTGGCCGAATCCACGGCGGCCATCTTCCCTAGGGTTTCGGGTTTGGGGATTTTTGTACAGTAGAGAGAGAGAGGAGAGCTCAAGGGGAGAGAGGGGGCATGTGGCCGACCAGTGCACATGGGGGCCTCTTTATCCACCTCGAATCCCTTCTCATCGAAGCAATGGGTAGGGGTGCTGTTTTCTACAGAGAGCTAGAGGTTGAAGAAGGTGACTCAGCTCACATATAGGTCCTTGACATTTTACAAATAGGTCCTTTCTTGCTCTGTAAAATGTGATTTTCACCAAGCAAACAAAGTCAACATTTAATTTCCTTTTGCCCAAAATTCTTATTAGTTGAGATGTACAACATAAGTGAAAATTGGCTCAATTAGATAAACTTTATAATTCAAAGTTGTTCAAATTTGAATTCTTACACAAATGGACATTGAATTTATTAACCTACTTAAGAGCTTACAAAAATGATAATTTTTGGCACACATTCCTTATTTAATGTGTTACTTATGTGGTAGAAAATTCAAGTCATTTTGAGTTACTTCCTAGAACAAACTTGTTCAAATTTCAAAAAGGTGCTGTCAAGAAAACAGGGTTTTTTGGCAACTTAAACAATTCAAAAACTTGTGCCCTTTTGGTTTTCATCCTTATTTATGATATAGAGAATGTGGTATTTATTTCATGGCATTTGGAAACAGTTTGTAGAACAAACTTGTTCAAAATCCCAATTGTTGCTGTGGAGAAAAACCATGTTTTCAGGACTTTAATTGATTCAATTTTTGGTCTCCTCTTGTGTGTGTTCCTTATTTGATATAAGGAAGCAATGGCATTAATTTCAGATCATTTGATGAAAGTTTCCAATAGTAACTTGTTTTAGTTTTCTGTTTCTAAAAATATTGGAATTTCAATTTAATAAGGCACTAGGCTTTTCTTTAACAATGCTTTGCCAAAATATTTATGTGACTAGGGATAGCAAGTAAATGCTCTCGAATACCTTTGTTTTTAAGCTTGCAAGGTTGGAAAAACATTTGATAATATTTTGGTGAAGCATCTAAGAATGCCTCTTTTTCTGATAATCTTTTAGGGAAATTTATTTAGTGTTTTCTCTTTCTTAATTTAGGCCTTGAAATAATATTCAACATGTATGGGATTCATAAGATAGTTTTGGAAAACCTTTTGATCAATATTTACTTTAGAAAATATTGTCAAGGTCATTGGAACAATATGTTGAATATTTTGTTTTCAATTTCTTAGCCATGTAAGTTTAAGTAATTAGTTTGTTTAGTTGCACTCAAACAAATACAACCAAAGATTAATTGTCAAGCAATTAGCAAAACAACTGTGTTATCAGGTATTCCAAAATTGGGATGTGACACCTTCTCTGTTCATTCTCATGTTTCAGATCCTACTAGAGTTCCTACTTCTAGCATTTGGAGTAGATCTATTTTCCTCAGTTTCTAGACTATGCATGCCTTTTGCCTACTCTCTAGAAATTCAGATGATTAAACTATGCATGCCTTTTGTCTACTCTCTGAAAATTCAAATGACTAGTTTGACTATTGCAATTCTAGATTTGTTTTACCTACTGTTTCTATTAATTAAATTAAGTGGTAAATTGCTCATATTTCCAACACAAGGCACTATATCTTGATAAACTTATAAGTGGAGCGTGTAGACCTCGCATGGTTCATATATCCTTATTTTTCATGTGTTACTTTGTAGTGCTCGGCTCTGTTTCTCTTGCTAATAAGGCTTCTGCCCGTCTTCTAATCACCTAGACCACATTCTGATCCGTGTGACTCAGTGGCTCAAAACAATGTATTTCTAGTCGCGATTTCAATGAAATCGGGGGTGCCCTTTTTGTCTAAAAAAGTATTATACTCAGCAAGCATAGGTCTATCTTTTTTTCACAAAACTTTGGATGAACGTAGAAAAGTTGGATTTGTTTGTCTTGGATTTTTTGCAGAATATTTTTGAGTTATATTAATATTTTTTTTAAAAAAAATTCGCAATTCGACATGTGCATATAGCTTGGATCCAAAACTGCACTCCCTTTTATTTCTCCCATCTAATTGGGGCTCGAACCCGGGTAACTATCCTTGTTGTTGTCCTAGGCCATTGTCGCCAAATAAACCCACTCTCACGAGGCATGGTTGTAAGGGAACGTAGCTTCAATAAATTACCAAGTATACATAGCACGAGTACAACTAGGAGAGGAGAACCACGATCACTCGAAAAAGGATAACCTTTCGGAAGGTCACCCCACACGCGTTGTGCTTGCGACAAGTGTCGTCTTCTCCTTCCTCACGGTCTACCTCGGGTGCTCGCATTCGTGATAAGTAGCAACATGAGAGAGTTTTGGTGGGATTTTCCCTTCCCACCCACGGAGGGGTGGATGGATGGACAAACATTTATTTTGGGATTCTTTTTTTAAAATGAAATATCTTGAGAAGCGTATTTTGGAATTACAAACTATTTTCATATTTGAGATCCTCGCGCCGAGATTCAAAACTAGATCTCATGTCGATAGGTTTCGAGAAACATTTTTTTATACACCCAGAATCAACACGGATGTAAGTCCAGTTACACACAAATATACGAATGTACGCCCAGATCCAGTGACCGAAGTACGTCCCAAGTGCAGTGCTAACGTACATCCACGTGCATCGGATGTACGCCCAGGCGGTTGTACGCATGGCCGACGTACACCCGTGCATCGTGGGTGTACACCCATGCGGATGTACACCCAGGTGCAGTGTTGATGTACGCTCATGTGCCCACGGGTGTACGCACAGACGGATGTACACCCATGTGCAGTGTTGATGTACGCTCATGTGTCCACAGGTGCACGCCCAGACGGATGTACACCCAGGTGCAGTGTTGATGTACGCTCATGTGCCCACGGGTGTACGCCCAGACGGATGTACACCCAGGTGCAGTGCTGACGTATGCCCATGTGCACCGGGGTGTACGTCCAGGTAGATATACACCTCGTATACTTTCAGAAACATCCTTTGTATACTTTAATAACAATTTTTTTACACTTTCAGATATAACATGTGTGTATTTTTTAGATAAAGCGTCGTAGACGTTTTGTTCGAGACGAAGCCGAGCGGTAGTAAGAGGCAACGACGAGCGGTAGCACGCACTATGACCAATGCACGCTTCGACCAATACGCACAACGACCTATGTACTCTATTCAAGATCTTTATATATGGTTATCGAGGCGAAACCGAGCCGTAAAAAAATATCGAGACGAAATCGAGCCGTAAAAAAATATCGAGACGAAACCGAGCATCGATGCTACTGGATGTACATGGTATACATGGCGTACACCCACGCGACTGCTACCGAAAGTATAAAGTATATAGTATATGGCGTACACCCACGCGGCGGGCTGCTTTTCGAGGTCCTTTTTCATTGCATTATTTATATAGTAGGGTACAATCGCGTCCAACACGACACATGCCAAACACGACGCGACCCAGTACAAGAGCTGGTTTGTCTAATGTGCCTAGCTAATACGTACACTACTGGAATCTGGGAGTACGCCGTGTATCAGAAAGACTCGGCGAAGGCCTAAAAATTACTCGGCATAGGCTTTGCCGAGTGCCACACTCGGCACACAGGGCTCGGCGTCGTTCATCTCGGCAACCGACGGTTTGCCGAGTGTCAAAGCACGGGCGGCTCGGCGAACTCTTTGCCGAGTATATACAGAGGACACTCGGCAAAGAATCCTGGAACAGGCTCCGTTCCTTAGCCCCATAACGGAACGGTGTTCGAAGCTTTGCCGAGTGTCGACACTCGGCGAAGACCTTGAGACCAGGCCTCCCCAGTAGCGCCACGTGGAGCGGTGTTCGAATCTTTGCCGAGTGTCCCACTCGGCAAAGACCACGAGACCAGGCCTCCCCGGTTGCGCCACGTGGCCACGACGCCGAGTGCCAGGGCACTCGGCAACGCGTACGCCGAGTCACATCTATGCCGAGTGTCTCTTTGCCGAGCACTCTGGCTCAGCCGAGTGGTCACTACACCGAGTGTCGCGGACACTCGGCAAAACGTACGCGAGTGTTTTTGTACGCCGAGTGCCCTTTTGCCGAGCGAACACGCTCCACCGAGTGGGGCCTATGCCGAGTGCTAGATACACTCGGCATAGTCCTTCCCCTGGTACGCCGAGCCACATGTTTGCCGAGTGTTGCACTCGGCAAAACCGTTGCCCAGGCAACCAAATGGCACCTGGGAGCAGTCTTTGCCGAGTGTTATTCTGGTGCTCGGCAAAGGCGTGCTCCCAGGTGCCATTGGTCGCCTGGGCAACGTCTTTGCCGAGTGTAACACTCGGCATAGTGACCATTTGGGTCTTTGCCGAGTGCAACACTCGGCAAAGTGGTTGCTGTTTTGCACTGTACTGCTTGCATTTGCTTAATTCCCTGCAATCAAATCACAAATTATATTTGTTTCACAATATTCAGTACCAGAACACTCAAAACACACAACTTTCAACAAAATAGCAACAAATGCATGATATAAATTCATAGTTAACTCCACAAGCATACATATACATGTCACAAATGTTCAAAAGTTCACAAGATCATCCTAGAAGCATCATACAAGTTCAAAAGTTCACAAGATCGTCATAGAAGCATCATACAAGTTCAAAAGTTCACAACATCATCCTAGAGGCATCATATAAGTCTACGGAGCCGACTCGTCACCGTCAGCTCGAGATCCGTCCTGGTCCATGTCGTTCTGGGTTCCCGATGATGAAGCATTTCCCTATAAAGATCCATATTAGTCGACTAAGCTGAAAAAATGAATCAGCTAACAAGCTGCAAACCAACTTACCAAGTTCAGGTTAAACGGCGGTAGAGGAGGTAGAGGGGGAGCTGATGGATCCCGTGGAAGAGCGCTGACCATCTGCAAAGATGAAAAGAATAGACCGGTGAGTTTACACGCATATAATGATGAATGGAACTAAAAGGGGTGAAAATAATACCTGCATCATTGCCTGCATCCATGCATGCTGGCTAATCATCTGCGCCTCCATTCTTTGGACCTTCTCTTGGGACTCCATCGCGATCCGCTTGTTTTCATCAACTTCATCCTACGGATGTTTAATGTCAACAATTGCGCAACGGAAACAAGATATACGGGTGCTGAAGAATGATTGTACCTGCATAGCGGCGATGGCATCTAGTCCTGGCCGTGGGCGGCGCTCGATAGAGGGCGATGAGCTGACCGACCTCGCACGGATCTGGGAGAGTGTGGGTGTACCTGTGGTATCGAAGGCGCCATTGGCGAAGGCAAATCTGCCGTTCCTTCGACCCTCTCCCGCAACCATAGCAACCTGTGGATCATAGGGGGCCGTGAAGGGGTCACACTCAGGGCCGTGCTTCTCCTTCATCTTCTCGACGTACTTGTCCCACTTCTTTCCGGTTTGCGAGTTGATCCACTGCTGATCAGCCGGTACAACAGGTTTCAGCACCTTGGGGGTCCGGGTCCTACGGAAGGCCTGCATGCGAGTGATCTCATTGCCCTTCTCGGCCTACAATTGAAAGCAGAATTATATTAGCAAAAACCTATAAAGTTACAAAGAACATTGCATTGAAACGGTTATTTACCTCTCTCTCGACGATGCCGGTGAGGGTGAGGCCGCCCTGACGGTGTCCCTCGCCTAGCAGAAGACGTCGGGCCCGGCACGCGGCGTGTTCCGCCTTGTACCCGTCGCTCACCCACTTCGCGACCATCACCTTATAGCAAGGCAGCTTGTTGGCCAGCCACTGAGGCACCACCTGTTTGAAAAAATTAGAGCCACGTGAGACCACCCGGCGGCCATATACGAATAACTTTAAGACTATGTCCTTACCTTCAAGTATTGGACCTCCGACATGTGAATCTGTCGGGCGTCCTTCTTGGACAACGTGGTGTTCAAGTATTTGGCGTAGAACTTAACCACACACAGCACACGCGCCTCGTAGTGCATGTCACGGATAAGCTTCTTGGCCATCTTGATCAGCACAGCCGTGGCCCTACCCTCTTCCCCCCGACGCAGGTGAAGTAGTCCTACAACCATTGCAGAAATTGAATACATTAGCACGATATATATATATATATTTCACGAAAGATATTGCCCTAAAACCATTTAGCATTGGAAAATATACTAACCCAGAAATCTGTAATCACCCGGGTGCCTAAGTGGTCGTACACCCGGCCCCACTTGTCCGCCACATCGGGCACCTGCTCGTAGTGCTTCCAGGAAGCAGCTGGCTCCTCCTTGCCATCCAGGGTGACCAAGCCTGGGAAATGCTTCTTGCAAAGAAGCCCAAGGATGCCGCTCATGGGCCGTGGTGGCCTGGGCCCCACATACGCCAAGGACCTGCACGTGCACAAAAGAAAAACAAGCTAGTTAGTGTTTTGATGAAAAATGAATATAGCAAAAATGTAGCAACGATGATTAACAATCACTTACGTGTCGCCGTCCGGTCTGACCAAGTGGTGCCGGTGGGGGTATGGCGGCTCAGGTAGCCGCGTGGGCCCGCGCAGAAAAGGTTTCTTGTCCGCGGGCCACACTTTCCCTAGCTGGGGGAGCGGGTGTGCGAACAAGTCCTCGTCCTCCTCGGACTCCGAGGGCTGCTGCTCCTCCTCCTCGTCCCGGTCAGACCCGTCCTCGGCGTCTGACCCCTCCTGCTCGTGCTCCTCCTCCTCCTCCTGCTCCTCATCCTGCTCCTCCTCCGAGTCAGAAGAAGTAACCTCGGGCAAGGGGCTCTGTGAGCGAGCAGCCCGGTGCGAACCACGCCCCCCTGGGCGACGGGCCGGGGCTCTCCGTGAGCTAGAGGTCTCCTCCGTGCCCGCGCCGGGCGTCGCAACCCGTCGTCGCCCTATCAGTGTGCGCGCGCCATCCTCAGATCTGGCGTACAAGCCCGTCACATGGCCTTCTTGGTGGCGGTGCGCTTTACCCCCTTGGGCCTTGGAACCTGCCAGGTTTCACCTGTTATGACACAAGAGGAACCCGATTAGTACAGGTGATAACAAATGTTAAAAAGTTAAATAAACAAAGAGTAATTCATACAAAGCATATTATGTACATGCAAAATAAATTAAAGCGCAATTAAAATAGTAAAGTGTCACAATTCACCTTTTCTGTACTTAAATGTCTAAATATAAACTAAGCAGAAGCGCTCATCGTAACCACGGGCTGCTTAAAATCCTGACATTTGTCATGTGCACGATTTTCTGCTGAAAATCTCCTCCCATGAGCTTGAAGAACCTGATCTTGTTCACGGCCATGTGCTCCCAGAAGTAGTGCTCTAGCCACTCCCTGCACCGATATTTTGGTGACCAAAATAACAGCGTAGGGAGTGGCAAGAGCACTACTACTGGGAGCACATGGATGTGAACAAGATCAGATTCTTCAAGCTCATATGGGAGGAGATTTTGAGCACAAAATCGTAAGTGCTTGGAGACTCTAAGAACCATGACAAACGTCAGGATTTTAAGCGCAAGTAATGTAATAGCAATAAGAAGTTCGGAATAGAAAAAATAAATCCTGACATTTGTCATGTGCACGATTTTCTGCTGAAAATCTCCTCCCATGAGCTTGAAGAACCTGATCTTGTTCACGGCCATGTGCTCCCAGAAGTAGTGCTCTTGCCACTCCCTGCCGATATTTTGGTGACCAAAATAACAGCGTAGGGAGTGGCAAGAGCACTACTACTGGGAGCACATGGATGTGAACAAGATCAGATTCTTCAAGCTCATATGGGAGGAGATTTTGAGCACAAAATCGTAAGTGCTTGGAGACTCTAAGAACCATGACAAACGTCAGGATTTTAAGCGCAAGTAATGTAATAGCAATAAGAAGTTCGGAATAGAAAAATAAATCCTGACATTTGTCATGTGCACGATTTTCTGCTGAAAATCTCCTCCCATGAGCTTGAAGAACCTGATCTTGTTCACGGCCATGTGCTCCCAGAAGTAGTGCTCTTGCCACTCCCTGCACCGATATTTTGGTGAACAAATAACAGCGTAGGGAGTGGCAAGAGCACTACTACTGGGAGCACATGGATGTGAACAAGATCAGATTCTTCAAGCTCATATGGAGGAGATTTTGAGCACAAAATCGTAAGTGCTTGGAGACTCTAAGAACCATGACAAACGTTAGGATTTTAAGCGCAAGTAATGTAATAGCAATAAGAAGTTTCGGAATAGAAAAATATTACAAGCTATAAAGTTTCGAAGTGACACACAAATAGTGAAAACTAAATGCTAATTATACATTGACGGTTACATAGTTTGGAACACAAATGGTTCAGAACCCATTGTCTACATCCTTGGGATCATAACTTGGACCGGATCATCATCGTCGTCGCTATCACGGGTGTACCACCACTCTTCCATGTAGTTCGATGGTGGACCGCTCGGCTCCTCAACATCGGGTATGTGGAGACGTTCAAGTAGTTCCACGTCCTTAGAGTTAAGAACAGCTGGATCGTCGTCTTGCTCGCTCTCGGCGCCCATGCCATCATCACCGTCGTCTTCTACCATTTCGTCAATTGTGGGCAAGTCGATGCTGAACCGGCCGGTGAGCCCATCGGCGTCCTCTTGATAGAACTCTCCCTCATAGGTGATGGGGTTTATGCGCTGGTGGTAATCTCATTGTTTGGAGGAGGTGGTCTATTACGCGGTGGCACCGTGATCACCACATCCCACCCCTGGAGACGTTTCATAGTTTTGCATGGGTAGGGGAGATAGAATACTTGGGAGGCATGTTGTGCAATGATGTAGACATCATCTCCCCCATAGACAGATGCTCGTTCAATTTCGATCAATCCAATTTCAGGATTTCGTCTCACTCTAGTTGGATCGAACCAATGGCATTTGAATACAACCGGGTTCTTCTTGCCGAAATGGAAATCGAGCTCATAAATTCCCTCGACGATGCCGAAGTAATCACCACCGGCATTCGTGAAGACCCCGAAATTATTTGTCTTCCGGTTCGGCCGTTTCTCATCGTAAGAATGGGTATGGAAGCGATACCCATTCACATCGTAAGATGTGAATGTCTTGAGGGAGTAGGTGAACCCGCGGGCAAGTTGCCGCAACTCGGGACTCATTTCCTTGTCGGTTAAAGCCTACAAGGTCAATAGGAGTGTTACTTAAAGCTAAGATCGGCGTAAAATATGTCTCACTAGAAACCATGTAAGATAGAGTGTTACTTTTGTAGCGAACCAACTAATGAAACCGCCGCCTCCTTTGCCACCCTTCTTAAAACTAGTAGTCTTCTCGTCGTAGGTAGGTTCTCGGGAATGATGTTTCCAGGTTTCTTTCTCAAATAACCTAGGTGCGGAATGACAAAAATCGGAGTTAGACACAAACTATGGGAATGAAAGCTTGTGAAAAGAAGGTGTTGAGCACTTACTCAATGTAGGGCTTTACTTCTGCCGTGTTCTTCAGGACACACGAGAGAATAGCCGTCCATTGTTCATGTGAGTCTACTTGCTCTTGCTTCGCGCCACTTGATCTGCCACCAAGCCCTGCAAGTATGCTAAGCTCGGGTGCATCCGCGGAGTTGGGGTCATTATTGTACCGAGAAACTGGATTATGACGAGTGGGAAGACTTTCATGATAGTACTTTCGTAAAGTTTGCCACCTCCTCGTTGAGGGTTGCCTCACATATGGATGCTTCGATGCGACATTTGTTCGTGCTTTTCTCTCTAAGTTTCTTCTGCTCTCTCTCGGTTGAAAACATCCAGCGGTACTGCACAGGGCCACCCAATCGTGCCTCTTCAGCCAGATGCAAGAGCAAGTGTTGCATCGGATTAAAGAAGCCGGGGGGAAAGATCGCCTCTAGGTCCACCAGTAAGCCGGCAACCTGTTCCTCCAACTTAGCAACCACAGCTCGGTCTAATTCCTTGGCACAAAGCTGGCGAAAGAAAAAACTCAACTTGGCTAGCACTAGCCAAATTTCCTCATCAACGTATCCTCGAATCATGACAGGCATGATCCGCTCAATCCATACGTGGTAGTCATGACTCTTGAGCCCTGTTATCCGAAGCCCTGCAAGATTCACTCCCCTCATTATTAGCTGCGTACCCATCAGGGAAGAAGAGACAGTCCAAGATCCACTGGAGAACTTCTTTCCTTTGGGCCCTAGTCAGGCAGAAAGGGGCCGGTGCTTCGTCCACGTTTTTTTGGTTTTGGTGGGAGGCTTCATGTTTAAATGTTCCCTGTCACATAGCTCCTCTTGATCGACTCTTGCCTTAACGTTATCCTTCGTCTTCTCAAGATCCATAAGTGTTGCCCAAAGGGCCTCGGCGATATTTTTTTCCGTGTGCATGACATCAATGTTATGTGGAAGAAGAAGATCCTGCATGTAAGGGAGCTTCCACAGGCATGAGATGTGAGTCCACTGGTGCCACTCTCCATATCCAAGAAAGCCAGTCCCCTCGGCATTGAGCTCCAGACTTTCTAGCTGAGCCTTCACGTCTACACCGGTCATCAAAGTTGGTCGTGGAGCATCGACAGCTACATCTTTCGTCCACTTCTTTTTATTTCGCCGGTATTTGTGACCAAGACGAAGGAACTGACGATGTTGGTCAAAGCATGAGTATTTTCCACCCTTTTTGAGCCAAAGGAAAGTCACAGCCTGGTAGCACACCGGACAAGGCCACTTCCCATGAGTGCACTGAAGGGAATATGCCCGAGAGGCAATAATAAAATGGTTATTATTTTATTCCTTGTTTATGATGAATGTTTATTTCTCATGCTAGAATTGTATTAACCGGAAACGTTGATACATGTGTGCTTAATAAACAAACAATGGTTCCTAGTAAAGCCTCTCTTTTAACTAGCTCGTTAATTAATAGATGATCAAGGTTTCCTGATCATGAACATTGGATATTATTAATAACGGGGTCATGTCATTAGAAGAATGATGTGATGAACATATACCCAAAGAGAATATAGCAATACGATCAAGTCTTTTAGTTTACATTGTTATATCAAACATACGAAGTAACTTATTCCTTAGACCATGAGATCATGTCAATCACTGATACCGGAAGAGTGCTTTGATGGCATCAAACGTCACATCGTAACAGGGTGACTATAAAGGTGTCGTTAAGTATTCGGAAAGTATTAGTTGAGGATCATGGATCAAGAGTGGGATTTGTCCATCCAAATGACGGAGAGATATACTCTGGGCCCTCTCGGTGATATCACATCGAAACCGCTTGCAAGCACGTGATATGATCACAAGGATGTTATATCACGGGAACGAGAAAAGAGACTTGTCGGTAACGAGATTGAACAAGATGGTTGATACCAATGATCGAATCTCGGACAAGTAAAATATCGCGAGACAAAGGGAATAGTTCACGGCGTTGTTGGTTCACACGATCACGAGAGTCATCGTTGAATATATAGGAGTCATCACGGATCTCCAGATCCCGCTGTTGATTATTGATCGGAGAGGAGTCTCGATCATGTCTATCTTATTCGCGAACCGTAGGGTGACACACTTAAGGTTCGATGACGCGTTTGAGAGGATACGGAATATCGAAGAATATTTTGGGCAGCACCGAAATTGTTTCGGGGAAAATTGAAATAGTTCAAGGGGTTTTTTATCGAATGGTTGTTAATATAATTAACAAATGATTCGACGTGCTTTATGCAAATGTTTGTTAATCGAATTAACAAATGCTGAAATAAAGAAATAAAAATGTTTTATTGATTTATTAAAGAAAAACTCTTGGATTTTCTAAGTGGGGTTTAAAGGAAAATGAGTGGGTGTGAGTGGAGTGTCCACTCACATCATGAGGGAAGAGGTGGGGGCACACCATGGGGCTGGCCGCACCCCCCTTGGGATGCCTCCCCCCTCTCCTATAAAAGGAGGGTGAGAGCTCTCCCTCCTCCACACACTTGGCCACTTCCATTTCCCTCCACCCGCTGCTGCATTTCATGGTCTCCGGCTTGGCGAAGCCCTGACCGTGGGATTCTTCACCACCACCACGTCGTCGTGCTGCTGGAGTTCCGAGGGATCCTCTACTCCCGCGCCCCGCTGGAACGAGGGAACGGAGGTTGTCGTGGTGGTGTCACGGCAGATGCCATAGGATGGCTAAAGATGTGGGGACGATGGACGCTGGAGGTGTCCGGGGAGGGATCACGCGACGAATAGCCGCGTGAGGTAAGATCCACACAACACAAACAACACGATGTACCCAGGTTCAGGGCCCTCGTGAGGAGGTAAAACCCCTACTCCTGCCTTTCTCAATGTATTACGATGTCTCTCCGAGTAGCCACAGTACAAATGGTATCTCTACCGAGTAGCCTCTCTCTCCTCTCCGAGTAGAGCTAGGTCAAGAACTTAGGGTTTCTAGGGCTCCCGAATGAGCGTCTATCAGCCTGCCTCGCGCAGGAGGCGGCGGGGCACCTTATATACATGGTGCCCAGCCGGATACGTCCAAATCTAGACAAGTGTCGACATAGTGTGCACACCGTCCTTCTTCCGGGTACCCGCTGACAGCTTTGGTTCCTAATCTTGGCTGCTTCCGTAAAGTCGTTGGGCAAAACTAGGGGACAGACTGGTATCACTGTACCTAGGCACAGAGTAGGCCCCCCTTATCCTGCCACGGCCTGCTTCCATGCTGTCACTGTCAGGCAGGCCGGTCCCAGATGAACAGTAGTTCGAATGCTGCCAAGTACGGACCCAGGATACGCGGGATCCTGTGTCAGAACGGCTCCTTTGACTTTCTGGCCCGAGTAGGTTCCCGCCAATTGTACTCGGGCCAACTCTTCTACTCGAAAGGATAGAACTTGATTGATATCTCCTTCTGGTCATCTGAGGTGAGACCGAGTAGCAGTCGACCGGGTAGCGAGTACCAGGTAGTCGGCTACTCGACCAAACCTCTCTCTGTAAGCTGCCTTTACCACCTGTCTTTACCCTACTCGGGGGTAACCCCCCGACAGCAGTCCCCGAAGCTGGTTGAGTCTTGCGAACTTGTTCACTAGGCTCTGCCAGCTTAAAACCAGCCCTTGCATCAGCCCTTGAACCTCAAGATGCCGAGTAGAACCTCCGAGTAGCTATCTGGAAAGTACCTTGAGTTTCCTCTTTTCCGAGTAGCACTTGCTTTCTACTCTGTAACCGAGTAAAAAGACTTAGAGAAATTTCTCAGATTGAGCCTCTGCAGCACAGAGCACAATCCAGCCCTTCACGCAGCAACTGCACACGTGTCAAGCATCCATGACCTTGTCGTTTCGTTGCCCAGGACACGACCTGCCACGCGTCCAGTTTTCACGCAGTGGGCCCACCGGCCGTCATGTCCCATCAAGTGTAGTTATAGGCCACGATTCGGTGTGGGATCAACTGCGGCCGTACGCGCGCAACCGGCGCTTGTGTGCGTTTCTAGCCGGCCACAGGATCCACCACACGCCACAATCGATCCCACTTCCACGACGGTAACGGTAAACTCGCGGAGGAGATATAAATACCTCCGCCGGTAACTTCCTTTTCCCCTTCCCTTGCACTATTCCTTCTTCGTCTCCTGCTCTTCTCCGCCACCGAGCTTTCCGCCGCCTCGCAAGCTCTCGCGCCGCCACGGACTCAATCCCCCAAACAACTCCCCTCGAAATCTTCCACTCCTTCCACCCGCAGCAATGGCCAAAGCTGGCTGGGCCGGCTCCTCCGTCACTGCGGAAGATTGCGCCTGGCTCGTCAATACCAGGCGAGTTCCTCCCGGCGTGGAGTGCCGGGCGCCAGACGGCGAAATCGTGCCATCCCCGCGGGAGGGGGAGCGCGTGGTCTTCTTGTCGCATTTCGAGCGCGGGTTCGGATTGCCCGCCTCCGATTTCCTGCGGAAGTTCCTCAATCATTTCGGCATCCAGATGCACCATCTGCCCCCCAATGCCGTCGTCTTCCTCGCCTACCACGCCGTGGTCTGCGAGGCCTTCCTCGGCATCCGGCCCACGTGGGAGACGTGGCTCAGGTACTTCCACTTGCGCCAGCAATCCACCGGGAAGAAGGACTCCGCGGGCGTCGCCCGCGCCACCGACACGGCTGCGCAGGTGCTGCAGCGGTCCGGGACGAACCACCCCCGCATCAAGGGGCTGGACTCCGTCAAGCTATGGCAGAAGACGTTCCTCTACGTCAAGAACGTTGCCGCCGCGGAAGGAGCCCAGGTGGACGATCGAATCAACTTGCCCGTTTGGAGCAATCGCGCTCCAATCGGGATGTACTGGAAGGACAAGCCCGTCAATGACGAGGACGCCATCGAGATGGAGAATAGACTCGGCTGGCTGAAGGCGCAGGGCCTCAAGAACGACGACCCGGTGGCCTGCTGGATCCAGCGCCGAGTGCTGCCCTTGCAGGAGCGCTGCCATCTCATGTGTTACATGGGAGGCCCCCGCGACTGCACCAGGACCACCACCATCGAGATCGACAACATCGACGTTCCCTGGCACGCAAGGAACATCTTGACGACGAATCTTGGCGACCAATGGCAATACGGGTTCGTCCCGTACAGCCGTACAAAGCCAATTGAGCGGGTACGCCTTTCTTACTTTGCTCTCTGCATACACTTTCCGAGTAGATAACTCCTCCTTCTTGCATCGACTAGCAATTGCCTTGCGTTCCGAGTAGGACATCTAGCCGAATCGCCTTAGGCTTAGTATGCTTTGTGCTTGCACGCCTTGCCGGATAGCCTACTCGAGAACGATTCTTAGGCTCGATGTGCTTTATACCTGCACGCCCTTCCGAGTAATACCTTTCGGCAAACATGCTTAGGCTTAGTATGCTTTGTGTTTGCACGCCTATCCGGGTAGAATGCTCAGTAAACTGCCTAGGCTTTGTGTGCTTTGTACCTGCACGCCTATCCGAGTAGAATTCCTTCCTGGTACTCGGCTAGTCTGTGATCCTTCTCTGTTTTTCAGGTTCTCACTCGCCAGATAATCGAGAGCTGCGAGGTTTTTGAGGGCAATTGGTCTCCTGATCGTGAGGAGGACGATGTGCCTTCTTTCGATGCCGCGGAGCAGTCCAACCTCTCTCGCTCCCCCATCACTGATAAGCGCGACGCTCTCCGCACCTGGTCCGATGAGGATTTTGATGGTAACTATACTTTCATTCTGTTTGTTTCCGAGAAGCACCAGTCCCTCGTTTGTTGTTTCTGATTCTTTCCTCTTTTCTCTTGGATTCTCAGATGAAGTTGCCGCGGAAAAGGACGACGAGGACGAAGACGAGAACGAGGGCGATGCGCCCCTAGTCGTCAAGCCTCTGTCCGTCGCCGCTCCTGAGACCCGCAAACGGTCTGGTAGCGGAGCACCAGCGCCTCCTGCCAAGAGGAAGAAACCCGCCGAGAAGAAGGTGGTCGTGAAGAGGTCCAGACGAGAGCTCAAGTCCACCAACGCGTAAGCCCTCTTCTCGGTCGTTTCCCTTCTCGCGCTGTGCTATTCTCCCCAAATTCCTTCTAATTTCTGGTTTCTTCATTCTCTACAGACCTCCCATGGATGCGAGCGCAGCTCTCGCGTCCGACCAAGCTAAGGAATCATCAGTACCTCTGATCAATCTGGATGATGATGAGGACCACACCGCCAACGCTGCTGCTGCCAATCCACAGGCCGCCGATGCGCAAGGAGCAGCATCTGAACCAGCAGCACAGGACACTACCGTCCACGATGAGAGACCCCCTTCTCCTCCGGCTAGCAATGCCGAGGAGAACCAAGATCAAGAGATGCAAGACAACACCGCCGACGAGCGGCCAGAAGCAGATCAAGAGCAGCCCGCCACAGGGGCTGCTGCACAAGAGAGCCTCGCTGCCGAGCAGCGAGTAGAAGACACCACCGCCGCGGATGCCACCATAACTGACGCTTACCCATTGAGCAGCGTGCAACCGGGCGTGACACCGAGTAGCGCCCAGCCAGGAGCTGCACAGGGCGACGGATCTGCGGCACCACCAACTGCGCAAGGCCCTACACCACCAACTGCGCAAGGCCCTACACCGCCAACTTCCTCCTCGTCGCCGCAGAACAAGGATACATCTAGCCCTCCTGTCGGGCGAGTAACCAGGCAACGAGCCCTGGATGCTCTGAAGGATGAGGTTGACAGAAGGGCAGCCGAGAAGGAAGCTGCTGAGAAGGCCAAGGCCGAGAAGGAAACTGCTGATAAGGAAGCTGCTGAGCAGAAGAAGGCCGAGAAGCAAGCTGCCGAGAAGGCAGTCGCCGAGAAGGCGAAGGCCAAGACTGACGGGAAGAAGACTGAGGATCCCGAGAAGCAGAGGGTTGAGAAGGAGCAAACGAAGAAGCGAGCCAGAGATCCGATACCGCCGTCAGCCTCAGGTGGAGCACTCGTAATCCACGAGTCTGGCCCGATTCCCGCCGCGCTCTCAGCTGATGCTCGCGCTGCTGGCCAGCCTTGCTACCCGGAATACATGATTGAGGTTAGCTATCCAGAGGGGAAGGAAGGTTGTAGCCATGAACTCCCCTCCTCCAGATCCAAGCCAACACCAGTCTGTCAACATTGCTTCTCGTGGAGTCCAAGACAAACCAATAACTTCCAAGGGTCTTGAACAGGTATTGGACACCGTTGGCCACATCAACGCCAGGTGGGACAGCAGGGTTCTCGGAGAGGAGAAATGGCATGGCTTGACCCTTGGCGCCATCGACCACATGCGCGTGGATTGGAACAAGGTCGATCTGGGACACAAGCCCATGTCCGTCTCCACCGAAACCGCAACCCTCGCAGCCAAGATGTTCCTGCACCGCAAGAACGCCGAAGACATCGAGCAGTCCTATGCAGTAAGTCCTTCTTGCCTTTTCCGAGTTGAATTTTCTTCTCTTCTACTCGCCTTTCTTCTTTCTTACCATCACCCCCCAGTCCCCGAGATTCGGGTCGAGTAGACGGATACTCTCCGAGTAGCCTCCTACTCGGGCTGAATCTTCTCTGCTTTGCCTAACTCATTTTATTCTCGTTTCTCAGGATATCGTTCTTAAGCGGACCCACTTATACCGCATTCTTCTCTGGAACCATTCCATCGCCAGGAGGCGAATTGCTGCATTAGAGAAGGAAAAGGCAGTTGCTGAGGCAGCCAGCAAGAACGCCAACGACAGCACCCAGCAGCTGGCTGAAGTACAAGGTACGCTTTTAGCTACGCGGTTTCTGCGTTTTATGTTTACGCCCGCTTCTGCTTTCTTATGCGCTAACCTTTCCTTCTCTGCAGAAAAACTGAAGGCCTTAGCAGACGAACATGAGAAGTGCCGCAGCTTCGTGGAGAACTCCGAGGCCACCATCAAAAGGCTAGAAGGTAAGTTTGTTGTTTACTCGGTGTGACTTTGAATGTGTTTCTTCTCTGCTCCTCTGCTAACCTCATCTATCTCTTCGCAGAAGATTACAAGTTGTTTGCTGAGGCACACCAAGATTGTGTCAAGCCAGCAGAGGTGCAGAAGCAGCTGTCCGACCAGGCCGTTGAGCTGGTGAAGGACCACACCACGGAGACCGAGAAGCTGCAACTCCAGTTGCAAAAGGCACTCCAGGATGCCGTCAAGATTGGCGCCGAGAGGGACAGAGCAATTGCCGAGAAGGCCAAGGCCGAGACAACTTTCAGAGCCAAGGAGAGGGCCCTTGAGCAGGAATGCGAAACCTTAAAGAAGACCAACGCTGATCTCTTCGCTCAGATGGATAGCTTGCGCCTGATCCAAGAAAAGCACATTTCTAACGAGGAGTCCTGGAAGACCCAGCTGCAGCGGCTGCGCAACGAACTGTCCGATAAGTCTTTTCTTCGCTGCTTCTCTTCTTCTCGGTCGTATTTCTTCTCGATTTTCCTCTACTCGGTTCTTCTCTTCTCGGTTCTGAAGTTACCACCTGCTATTTCAGAGATCTGGCCTCATCTTGACTCCCCTTCTGCGCCTACGGTGGCCAAGGCCCAAGCATCTCGCCTTGCAAAAGGTGAGGCAGCCGATACCAGAGCCGAGATTGAGGACAGCTTGCTGGTGCTCAAAGGCTATTTCGAACAGCTGGCTGGCGTCGGAACTGACTTGGTGCACGAGGGCTTTGAGCTCCACAGGCTGTTTTGGCCTCATGATCTTCAGCCAACCACCATGAAGGGCCTAGCCTTCAAGCTGAAGAATGTGAAGAAAGAGTTGAAGAAATGGCGTGCTTCGGGAGCCCGGGCCGGTCGGACGTGATGCTTCTCTGCATAGCATCCTGGTATGAAAACCTCAACATGCAGCTCATCCGCGGGAAGCGCAACAATTCCAAGTGGGAGGTAGATCCCGACTGCGTGGCCACACGCAAGCAGATCGCCTACGAGGGTCGCGGAGTGCGCTGAGACAGAGACCTTCATCGAGGGCCTCCCCGAGCCCGACACCGAGTACGAAGAGGAAGAGGAAGAGGACGACGAAGTAGAATCCGACTTGGAAGGCCTCTTCGAATCTCCTGAGGGCAAGGCCGGGAAGGGGAAGAACGTTGCCGTCGCGAGTAGCGATGAGGACGAGTACGCCCACATCGACACCGCCGCACTCGACTTTGGCACCTCCTCAGGTGCTGCTCTCGACGACACGGTGCCCCTCCTGGCCAGGCTTCAGGCTCCTCTTCGGCTCCAGGACTCGTCTCGGTGGCCACGGCCACTTCTGAGCAGGCGGCCACCCCGGATGATGCCGAGATGAAGGAATCCGCCACCGTCCAGACGGAAGCGGATGCCACCCATGCCAGCACCGAAGGAAACAGCTGCCACGACCGCCACCGAAGAAGCTGCTGCCAAGACCGCCGCCGAAGAAACAGCAGCCAAAGCCAGCCGAGAACACTGCCTCCTCATCTTGAAGCAACCTGCAATCTCTTTCAACTCGAACACTTATCAGCGGGATGCCGGGAGCAGATGTAATAGACTATCTTTGTTTTGCTTGCTACTCAGTTTTTATGCCCACTGTTTATTTCGACATTAATCAATTTGAACGACGCTGGCTTAATGCCGAGTTGCGTTTCCATGCGAGTCCCCGAGTTGCGTTTCTTATTCACCCTATCTTTTCATCTCTGCTCTACCCGCGACTTGTCGCTTTTTTGGTATTCGAGTCACAAGAATCAAGTAGTAGGGCTGCAAATACTTAGCCGCTAGAAACAATCATGATAACGCAGCCCACCACTTAGCCGAGAAGACGAAGACAGGGAACAAAAGTAACAAACAATCTACTCGGTTCCTGCACTCTTTCTTCCTTAGCGATTTTCGTGTGATCATTGACCTTTTGCTTGTTCTCTTGCTTGCCATGAAGCCGGGTTTCGGACAGCAGCAGAGTCGAAGAGTTGGCATATAGGTTTAAACACAGTACTCAATGCACTTATGAGTTCTGAAGTGGAGCAACCGAATAGACAAAGGATCAAGCCGAGTAAAAACACTTAGAGCAATTTTGGACGAGGGCAGTCCCCGAGAACGATTTCAGATTGCAGAGTAGAATTTCAACTCGGATAAGGGGGTACATACACATTTTTGCTCACGAATGAAAACGACGAAGTAGAGCTACATTCCAAGGGCGCTTGGTTTCCTCTCCAGCTTTATCTGCCCTGTTCGCCTGCGACGGGCGCACATCTACAAGGTAGTACGCATCATTGTGCAGCGCTTTGCTCACAATGAAAGGCCCTTCCCAAGGAGGAGACAACTTGTGCATCCCGGCTGTGCGTTGCACCAGCCTAAGGACCATGTCTCCTTCTCGGAAAACCCTTGGGTTCACCTTTCGGCTATGATATCGCCGCAGGTTTTGCTGGTAGATAGCCGAACGTGACAGAGTCAGCTCTCTTGCTTCTTCAAGCAGGTCAACGTCGTCTTCTCGAGCTTCTCTCGCCTCCACCTCAGTGTAGAGGGAGGGGGGATGCTCTAAGTCTATGGCCTCAGCCCCGTATACCAAGAAGAATGGCGTGTAGCCGGTTGACCGGTTAGGGGTAGTCCTTAGACTCCACAACACCGCTGGCAACTCTTCTAGCCAACACCCAGGTGTTTTCAGCAATGGTTCAATCAGCCTTGGCTTTATGCCTGCCAGTACCATCCCATTTGCTCTCTCAACTTGCCCATTGGATGCAGGATGCGCGACTGACGCAACGTCTAGTCGGATATGCTTATCTCTGCAGAATCGCACCATTGCCCCCTCTGCAAAGTTGGTGCCGTTGTCGGTGATGATACTGTGCGGGTAGCCATATCTCATGATCACATCCTTCACGAACTTCACAGCTGTGACCCCATCGCACTTCCGAATAGGTTTCACCTCGATCCACTTGGTGAACTTGTCCACCATGACCAAAATATGTGTCATATTGCCTTTAGCCGGCTTGAAAGGACCAACCATATCCAAGCACCAAACAGCAAATGGCCATGTGATAGGAATTGTTTTCAACTCGGAAGCAGGCATGTGAATCTTACTTGCGAACATCTGGCAGCCGTTGCACTTCCTCACAATATCTTCGGCCTGTTGCAGTGCAGTGAGCCAGTAGAAGCCATGCCGAAAAGCTTTCTTGACCAATGCCCGAGAAGAGGCGTGATGCCCACATTCCCCTTGATGTATCTCCACCAGAATTTCTTCTCCCTCTTCTGGGCTCACACAGCGTTGCAGCACACCAGTGGCACTTCTCTTGCAGCAGCACATCTCGGACTATGGTGTAGCCCTTGGACCTTCTCTGAATCTGCCTCGCAGTCACCTCATCTTCAGGTAAAGTACCGTCCCTTAGAAAGGATAATATGGGCATTGCCCAACTCGGTGTCTCCCGCACGGGAAACACTGGTTCGTCCATTTCCATTGGGACAGGCTCTTGTGGTTGCACAGGAGGAGTAGGAGCGCTTCTTTGCAGCCCTGACCGATTGGCGAGAACTTCTTCAATGAATGCGACAGCTTCTGGGTTGAGGGCGGCAGTCCCCGAGTAAGGAGTGGCAGTCCCCGAGTAAGGAGTGGCAGTCCCCGAGTAGGGAACGGCAGTCCCCGAGTAGGGAATGGCAGTCCCCGAGTAGGGAACGGCAGTCCCCGAGTAGGGAATGGCAGTCCCCGAGTAGAGGACGGCAATCCCCGGGTTCCCTGCAGCACTCTCCCAGTCAATCTCCATTGGGTCAGATTCTTCACTTGGCAGAGAAGGAACAAAGATGGATTCCGAGTTGGGGGAAGGCTTGATGGATGGCTTCCTCAAATGCTCCAAGGCAATCCCTGCCGGGATGGACTGCCGAGAAGATCCCAACTTGGATAGCTCGTCTGCTGCTTCGTTCTCTGCTCGGTGAATGTGCTGAAACTCACAGCCTTCAAAAAACCCAGTCATTGACTGTACCAAGAAACGATACGATGCCATGTTGGCATCCAAAGCATCCCAGGTACCCGAGACTTGCTGCACCACTAAATCTGAATCACCATAGCATATGATGCGCTGCACGCCAACCTCCTTTGCTACTCGCAAACCATGCACCACTGCCTCGTACTCGGCTACATTGTTGGATGCCTTGAAATGAATCTGCAGCACGTACTTGAGTTGATCCCGCTTGGGTGATGTAAGCACAACGCCAGCACCAAGGCCTTCTTTCACCTTTGAGCCATCAAAGTGCATTTTCCAATAGTTGGAAACTGGAGCAGGAGATTCATACTGCATCTCGGCCCAGTCCACAAGAAATTCCGCCAGGACCTGAGACTTGATTGCTTCTCTTCTCGCATACGCGGGAGCGTACGCGGCTAGCTCGATTGCCCACTTGGCTACTCTGCCACTCGCCTCCTTGTTTACCATGATATCCGAGATGGGAGCAGAACTCACAACAGTGATGGGGTGCTCCTGGAAATAATGTTTCAGCTTCCTGGCGCCCAGGTACACACCATATGTCATCTTCTGGTAGCGGGATAGTTTTGCTTGGAACTGGACAGCACTTCACTGAGATAATAAACTGGGCGCTGCACACTCTTGCCTTCTTCTTCTCGCTCCACCACTATCACCACGCTGACTACTCGGTTAGTCGCAGCAATGTACAACAGCATAGGCTCCTTGGGTAGCGGACTAGCCAAGACGGGAGCACTAGCCAGCATTGCTTTTAGCTCATTGAATGCCACATCCGCTTGCGGAGTCCAGACGAACTTGTCACTTTTCTTCATCAGCTGATATAGAGGCAGAGCCTTCTCGCCCATTCGGCCCAGAAAACGGCTCAAAGATGCCAGACAACCCGTGAACTTCTGCACATCTTTCAGTGATCTCGGTAAAGACATGCTCTCAATAGCTTTTATCTTAGAAGGATTGGCTTCAATGCCCCGACTAGAAACCAGAAAACCGAGTAGCTTTCCAGCTGGTACACCAAAGGTGCACTTACTCGGATTCAGTTTCATTTTGTACTTGCGTAGGTTAGCAAAGGTTTCCTCCAGGTCGGCAAGCAGAGTATGTGTTTTATTCGTTTTGATGACAATGTCATCTACGTACACCTGCACATTCTTGCCGAGCTGATCGTGCAAGCATTTCTGCATGCATCTCTGATAGGTTGCACCCGCATTCCTCAAGCCAAAACACATGACACGATAGCAATAAGCCCCGTACGGGGTAATGAAAGCAGTCTTTATTTGATCAGCAGGGTTGAGTGCAATCTGGTGGAAACCAGAGTAGGCATCTATGAAAGACAACAGTTCACAGCCGGCAGTGGAATCGATCACCTGATCGATGCGAGGTAGCGGGAAAGGATCCTTGGGGCATGCCTTGTTCAAGTCGGTGTAGTCGACACACATGCGCCATGCAGTGGCAGCCTTGGGATCTTCCTTTTTCTTCTTGACCATGACCGGGTTGGCTAACCAATCCGGATGCAGCACTTCCATGATGAAGTTACTTATCAGCAGCTTGGTGATCTGATCACCGATGGCCTTCCTTCTCTCATCTCCGAAACGGCGCAAAGCCTCACGGGCTTGGCGTCAGGACGCACATGCAAAGAGTGCTCAACCAACTCCCTCGGGACTCCTGGTAGATCTTCATTGGTCCAGGCGAACACATCCCGATTCTCACGGAGGAAGTGGATGAGCGCTTTCCTATTTCTCCGCCAACCCGGAACCAATGATGGCCACGCGCTCCGGGAACTCGGGGTCAACCTGGACTGTCTTGGTCTCCTTGGCAGCTTGGAAAGCAGTACCATGCTGGGTACTCGGCACACTTTGTGCGCCAGCTTGTGCGGACTGAGCCATGGCCACCACCTCGTACATCTTCTTCTTCTCGGCAGCGATCACCATCGATTCCGCCAGCTGGGAGCTAGCAGAGGTACACTCCATGGACTTCTTGTAATCTCCCGAGATGGTGATGATGCCATTGGGACCAGGGATCTTCATCTTCAGATAAGCCACATGTGTAGAGGCCATGAACTTGCTCAAGGCAGGCCTGCCGAGTAGAGCATGATAAGGGCTCTGATGATCCACCACTTCGAACTGCAAGCGCTCTGTGCGGCAGTTCTCCCGGGTACCGAATAGCACATCAATCCATACTCGGCCAACCGGGTTGCACGAGATTCCGGGCACAATGCCATGGAAGGTAGTCTTGCTCGGCAGCATCATGTTCTCGGCTAGGCCAAGCTTCTCGAGTGTGTCCTTATACACAATGTTGATGCTGCTGCCGTTGTCGATTAGCACCTTGCTGAACCTCACATTCTTCTCGGGGCCCAGGAAGGTAGGATCCAGCACCAAGGCATAGGTGCCCGGATTGGGCATCACCTTGGGATGATCTGCCCGAGTCCACCTGATCTCCTGGTCACACCAATACATGTAGTGAGGGACAGCCGGAATCACTGCATTGACCTCCATGGCCCGCCTGTGCTGTGATTGCTTGTCGACTGCCTCAGAAGTGAAGATCATATAGCTTTCATGGTGCTCTTGGTACTGGTTGGAGCCATTGCCCCCATTGTTGCCATTGTTGCCATTGTTGCTGCCCTGATAGTTGTTGTTGCCTCTGTTGTTGTTGTTGCGGTTGTAGTTGTTGTTGTTGTTGCGGTATCTCTCATTGTTGAAGTTCCGGTTGGCTCCTAAAGCCACCTGGTTGACATTCTCTCTTCTCGGGTACACTGGCGGCCGAGCTGCGGGAGCGCGAGTAGGCTGAACAGTAGCATTGGCGGCTGGCACGGGAGGAGGAGGAGGCAAGCCATCACTCTTGATCACATCCCACCATTCGCATTGCCGAGTAGTATGGTTCGCAGGCCTTGAGGGGTGGTGAGTGTGAAAGCTACACGGTCCATCCTTCATGTCATCAAAGACAAACTTCTTCGGCTGCTCGGAGTTCCCGCTACCCGACTGAGTGGCGCGAAATGGCTTCTTGTTGCCTTGGCCCTGGTTCTGGTTCTGCCCGTAGGCTCCAGCAGGTTTCTGCCTTTGGCCACCACCGCCTCCAACATTCACTGCATTCACCTCCTCGGGGTCATACCGAGTATCTACTCGGCGCTTGTTGCGGAACTCGTTGCGCTTGCTGCTGTTGAAGTTTCTTCTCGGCTCAGAGGAGTCCATCAGTGGCTGAGTGGGATCACCGAGTGCGTACTGATCCGCAATCTTGATGGTCTCCGCCAGTGTGTTCGGCATCTCCCTCTGCAATCTCTGCCAAAGCATGCTGCCATGTCGGCAACCCTGCGCAAACCAAGTGATGGCCTGTGCTTCATTCACACCCTCACAAGTGTTCCTCAAGGTGCTCCACCGAGTAAGATACTCGCGGTCCGTCTCGTCTTCTCGCTGCCTGCAGGCTGACAGCTGCTGGGGCCTAT
The DNA here is from genome assembly GCA_028641055.1 of Alopecurus myosuroides. Taxonomy (NCBI): domain Eukaryota; kingdom Viridiplantae; phylum Streptophyta; class Magnoliopsida; order Poales; family Poaceae; genus Alopecurus; species Alopecurus myosuroides. The sequence goes on along the minus strand of JAPCYS010000009.1, from coordinate 740,938 downwards.
TCGGCCTCTTGTATGTACTCGTGAAGTTGCTGATGAAGGCATCCGAGAAGTCCAGCCAGCAGTTAATGCTGTTCTTGGGCAAGTTGTTGAGCCAAGTGCGAGCTGGACCCTCTAGCATCTGCGGCACATAGCGTACCGCCCATCTCCTGTTGCCATTCGCGATATGGACCGCGGTGACGTAGTCATTGAGCCAATCTTCAGGCTTGGTGCTGCCATTGTAACTCTTGGTGCCCCTTGCAAGCTGGAAACCCTTCACGGAAGGCTCGTTCATGATGCGCGGGCCAAAGCACTCGGGGCCAGGAGGACCCGTGCTCTCAAGCCGCGCCGACAAGCTGATACGGTCCAACTGGTGCCTCGCATCTCCAGGCGCCAACACGCGCTCACCAACACGGTCATGGATCATAACCAGCCATCTCCATAGCCGAGTAGCCATCATCACCTATCCACCTGCATAGCTGCGGGCTGCTCCACCGGGTTGGCGACTGGTGCCACTGGGCGGCTGCTGCCTCTGCCGAGTAGGCTGAGCTGCGGGTTGCCGAGAAGTACCCGGACGCGCGGCTTCTCGGGCACGGCTTTGAGCTTGATGGGCTTGAGAGCCTGCTCTTGCAGCATTGTGTTCCTGCCCGGGCTGCTGCGGCACAGCAACCTGTTTCGCGGCAGCAGCCGGGTCATACACCTGCATTTGCCTGTCTCTACCCGAGCGCCCACTGCGGCTCTTCTCGCGGCTGGGATGCGGAGACGAGGCCTGATCGTTAGATCTAGCCGCGTGCGAGTGAACCACCTGCGAAGCTCCAGCTCCCGGGTTGGCCTTCCGGAACTCCTCGTTCTGCCTGGCGGCCTCCAACACCAACTCGTTGAGCCTCTCCTGCTGCCTGAGACGCGCCTCTCCATCCAGGCGCGGCAACTCGGCTGCCACGGCCTGTGCAGCTCTGAGCGTCTTGCCGGGTGTGTTGTACCTTGGCCTTGTGAAAGTGTTCGCGGTGGCGGACTGCGCGGGCACCTCCGCAACTGTCGCCATCTCGGCACCCAAGTTACGCCGCGTAGCGCCTACTCTGCTGGGCCTCCTGGCGACCGGCGTGAAGCCGTGAGCCTTGTTGTACTCGAGCTGGTCCAAACTCAGCTCAAGCCTGATCTTCTCCAACTCCGCCTGCTCGGCAAGCAGCTCCTGGCGTTGCCGCTCGAGCTGCTCCCTCGCGGCTAGGAGCTCGATGTCGGTGGGAGTGGGCATACCGGTTCGCGCAGCAGACGCGGGGATGACCGTAGACGTGGAAGGTGGCAAGTTGCTCTCCTTCTCGTAGGGCCGGTGATTCCTGCCACCAGCAGGCGGGTCGTCAACCTCCTCGACGACGGCCGCAACGCCAGTAGCAGCTGCGCCAGTGTTTGCCGCCAACCCCGTCACCATCACCTCAGCGCAGCATGCAGAGCTGCATGCAGGCCTTCCGCGAGCAGCAACCACCGCAGGAGGATCCTCCGCGTCATGCACCAGCTCGGGGTAGGCGCTGTTGGCGACGGTGGCGACGTAGACGAGGTGAGAGCCGAAGGAGATCACCGAGCCGCCCTCGGGCATGGCCATGCCGCCGAAACAGCCAGCGTTGTCGGTGACGAAGTTGAAGGAGCCGAATCTGTGGACAAGGCCACAAACAACGCGCTCCGCCGAAGAAGATCCCGTCCGAACAGAAACTCCAGCCAGCGCCGCTGGTTGCCCCACGGTGGGCGCCAACTGTCGTGGTGGTGTCACGGCAGATGCCATAGGATGGCTAAAGATGTGGGGACGATGGACGCTGGAGGTGTCCGGGGAGGGATCACGCGACGAATAGCCGCGTGAGGTAAGATCCACACAACACAAACAACACGATGTACCCAGGTTCAGGTCCCTCGTGAGGAGGTAAAACCCCTACTCCTGCCTTTCTCAATGTATTACGATGTCTCTCCGAGTAGCCACAGTACAAATGGTATCTCTACCGAGTAGCCTCTCTCTCCTCTCCGAGTAGAGCTAGGTCAAGAACTTAGGGTTTCTAGGGCTCCCGAATGAGCGTCTATCAGCCTGCCTCGCGCAGGAGGCGGCGGGGCACCTTATATACATGGTGCCCAGCCGGATACGTCCAAATCTAGACAAGTGTCGACATAGTGTGCACACCGTCCTTCTTCCGGGTACCCGCTGACAGCTTTGGTTCCTAATCTTGGCTGCTTCCGTAAAGTCGTTGGGCAAAACTAGGGGACAGACTGGTATCACTGTACCTAGGCACAGAGTAGGCCCCCCTTATCCTGCCACGGCCTGCTTCCATGCTGTCACTGTCAGGCAGGCCGGTCCCAGATGAACAGTAGTTCGAATGCTGCCAAGTACGGACCCAGGATACGCGGGATCCTGTGTCAGAACGGCTCCTTGACTTTCTGGCCGAGTAGGTTCCCGCCAATTGTTCCCGCCAATTGTACTCGGGCCAACTCTTCTACTCGAAAGGATAGAACTTGATTGATATCTCCTTCTGGTCATCTTGAGGTGAGACCGAGTAGCAGTCGACCGGGTAGCGAGTACCAGGTAGTCGGCTACTCGACCAAACCTCTCTTCTGTAAGCTGCCTTTACCACCTGTCTTTACCCTACTCGGGGGTAACCCCCCGACAGAGGTCGTCATCAACCGTACGTGTGACCAATCACGGATGCACCGCCGGATTGCGGTGCCATCTTATCGCTATCCGGATCGTTGTGAGTACGACTACGCCAACAACGAGATTTGATCTCGTACCACTTTGAGTCTTCGAGGGTATGTGTTCTCCTTAACCCTCTTGTTTCCCGTTGCACGTCGTCTCCTAGATTAGATCTTGGCCTTTCGGGTATCTCTCGCGTAGGAAAATTTTTGTTTTCTATGCTACGTTCCCCTTAAGTGGTATCAGAGCCGGATCTATGCGTAGATGTTTTGTACGGGTAGAACACATAGGTGTATGTGGGCGTTGATGATCATGTTATTACCTCCTTGACTATTTTATGATCTTAGTGGCATAGTGGGATGAAGCGGCCCGGACTAACCTTACATGTCCACGTACATGAGACTTGTTCCACAACTGACATGCAACTTGTATTGCATAAGTGGCTTGCGGGTGTCTGTTTCTCCTACTATAGTTAAGATCTAATCTATGAAGGGTTGTTAAAAATGTGTTTATCAACGTTGTGGTTGATGTTCGTAGGTATGAACGGTTCTATCCTCGAAAGCCCTAAGCCACGTAAAATATGCAAAAATAAATTAGAAGCGTCTAACTAGTTTTTGCTGGGCATGTGAATTGATATGGTCAATATTACAAATTTGATTATGAGATGATCTATTTTGTAAATTATTGATATACCGGAAGGTATCCATATGGTTGTCTTCTTATTGATGGACAATCAAGTTTGGGGTACCGTGGTACTTGGTACCACGCCGGCGGAATGATTGAGATCATACCATGATGCACATGATGGAGATCAAGTGCAAGGAGGACCATATCATATCACGTTATCCTTACATGTGATGTTTGTGATGTTAATCCTTTTATGCATCTTGTTTTGCTTATATAGTGACGGTAGCATTATAAGATGATCCCTCTCACTTAATATCAAGATAATAATGTGTTCTTCCTTAAGTATGCACCGTTAAGAAAGTTCGTCGTTTCGAGACACCACGTGATGATCGGGTGTGACAGACTCAACGTTCGCATACAACGGGTGTTTTCAAGCCTAGCATGTACAGACGGTTCTACTTGGCGAGCCTAGCATGTACAGACATGGCCTCGGAACACGTAACCGAAAGGTAAAGCATGATTCATATGGATGATATGATGAACATGTAGATGTTCGCCTTTGAAGCTACATCATCTCACGTGATGATCGGTTTTGGTGTAGTGAATTTGGTTCGTGTAATCACTAAAGACGACTAAGAGGGATGTTGTTTTTGAGTGGGAGTTCATGGTTTAATTTTTTGAATTAACTTGAACTTATTTATCATGAACAACAAATCAAAGTGAATTTGCACAAATTGTAGTATTCATTGGCATCTATAATTACCTTACACTTAGATTGTTAATTGAGATATAACTGTTATGATCTGGTAAATACCATTTAAGATTGGTACCGTATTAGTGAAATTTAAAATTGAATCCTATTGTAGATTTTCGGTATTTCCTACCTACCTCCATGTGATTAATGATTGATTGATCTAGAGAGCAACCAATTCCTACTTAGAATCCAAAGTCATGGTTGCTTCCGTATTACTTTATCTTCAAAGAAGTTTTGTTGATCAAAGTAATTTAGGAACCGAATTGTTTTCAGAAACAATCAAGTGAAAGATATTGATATCTAGAAACTTATTTGTGGCAACATGGCTGAGTATAATTTAGCGTGACAATGTTTGCTTATATTATCTGAATATGTGCAAATTTAGCGTGACAATGTTTGCTTATATTATCTGAATATATGCAATGATTGAAGACACCAGGCGTTTGAATATTTCAAGAAGTTGGGCGCTAAAAATTATCCTCTAAATCCCTTCCTTCGAGCTATAGTAGCTTAATCATAAAATTGTTATGAGGGGATGGATTAGAAGTATGGGTAAAGTAGTTTACCTTACTTGGAAATTGCTAAGAGTGGAATCTAGAAGAATGCTATTAATATGGTGATATTAGTAGAACAATCAAACTCAAAGTATGACTCAATGGGTGATAGTATATGACTAACACGCCAAAGAAAATGAGCTAGTAAGACTAGCATTGTTTGATGTTGAATGATTCTTCTATAAAGGAAAGGGAATATTGAAAATAGAATTACAAAAAGATATGGCAGAAAAGAAGATAACTGGAAAGTCCAGCTCAGGAGTATATGCTTGATATACAAGTTATAGATGTATTACTAGTTAACAAAGTATTTTTGGGTATTCTGATACCACATTGGTTGGTATGAGTTGTCATACAAAGCAACACAATGAAAGAAATACAAGGGCCTAAAAGGAACTAGTAATAGATGTGGAATCGATTATGACAAGAACATAAATAAAGTGTTATTGTGTTCATTATCGTATCGAACCAACCAGTCAAGATTTATTTGAAGAACTTAATAATTTGTTATTTTGTTCTAGTCTTTTGTGAGAACAAATGAGATTGTTCAAACGATGACCATATTCCATAATTGATGGATATGTTAATATAAATCATGTTGGTAAAGTAAACATCTATAAGACTGAATGCTAAACGTTGCAAGACGTAAAAGATTTTCACTTAAATTGCAACACCACCATTTAGTTCATATCGGAAAGGAAAACATGAAAGGAACTCCATATTGATGGACTTTGGAGTCTTGTGAGACCTCTTCCAAAAGATGACTAGAATTCCGTTCTTAGGCCAAAGTAGGACGGCTAATTTAGTGGAGATTATACATATTGATGTATATAGTCCATTATGTGTAGTCATGTATGGTGGATTAATTTTTCCTTCATAAAATTTTGTCGATGATTTAAGTAGATATGTGAGTATATCTATTTAAAGGGAACAGAGTTTGACATTTTGAATTGGTTCAAAAGGTTGTTAATATGAAGTTAAATCAATGTAACAAGATAATCAAGTTTATGATTGGATCATAAAGGACAAAGTTTGAGTTACAAGTTTAGCAAAACATCTGAGAAGTTGCAGAATTGTTCTACAACTTATACTTCTCGAATACCCCACATTAGATTGGAATATTCAAAAGACAAAATCAAACCCTGTTTGACATGGTAAGATTAATAAAATTGCCATTATAATTTTGTAGTTTATACATTAAGGACAACCGTTTTTACACTGAAAAGAGCACCATCATGATCCGCTGAAATTGACAACATATAAGATATGGTTTGGGTAGTGACCCGAATTGTCACTTTCTTAAGTTTTGGTATGCATAGCATGTGTAAAATGTTTACAACCAAAATAGGATAAATATATGTTTATAAGGTTATCCCAAATAAAACATTTGGTATTTCTCATATCACCGAACCAAAAGACAAATGTTGTTTGTCACAAAGGGTTGATTTCTCGAGAAAGTAGTTCTTGCGAAACAAGTGAGTGGGAGCACAGTACAAACTCAACGAGGTTAAGAATCTTCGTTCATCAGAGTAGCGCAGCACTGGAAGTTGTTCCGGGGTTTACTATTTTGACTAAGTAGAAGACACTACAAATTTGTAGATACTTCAAATGAGTTTGCGAGCTGTACCAGAAAAGTCCAAAAACTTTGTACTTAGAACAACTTGTGGTTTAAGTGTAAAGTGTTGTTTTGAGAACAAAAGGACCTGGACCTTAGGAAGCAAATGATTGGGACTTCGTAAAATTGACTATGAGTCATTATATCCGCCATAGTATCCTTGTATGAATATCAAGTATGTGATTGGTAGTCCTTTCGATAGGCATGATGCCTAGCGATAGCAAAATGGTCTATATAGCGACAAAGACATGGATTTTATCTTATTAAAATTGTACTTATCGAAAAGTTGTTTTCGACGAAGTTCAAAGAGTTAACTACTACAAGATTTTGATCTTCCGTAGTGATGCTTTAGTCTTTGCGGATAGTTCTAGCAAAAGGTTACATATTATGATATGGCAGTTGAATAACAAAACCAACTCTCCTCTCAAGGAAGTTTTATCAAGGATGTGTACTTGACACAGTCTGAGAGTTTTGTAAAATTCAAAAAGGTTGCTAGAAAGGTATGCACACTTCAATGGTTGAAGTGAGCATAACGAAGTTGAAATCTTTACCTTAATGAAGTTATCAAAAGAGTTTGATTCCATCATGAACGATAAAGATGCTTGTAAAGTTACAAGAAATTAAGTGGGAGCGCTATGACATATTTCCAATACTTTATGTAGATGACATATGGTTGATTGGAAAATATGTATTTTAAATTAACATGGTTAAGATTTTCATATGATGAAAGACTTGGAAGATATTGGGCATCGATATCTATAAAAGATGGATTGAAGCGCCTGATATGATTGAAGCCAAATTACATAGATGAAATATTGAAGTAAGTCAATATGAAATGACAAGAAGGAGTTCTTGTCACATGGAAAATAATTGAGCAAGATTCATGTGTTTTGACACATGATGAGCATCACTGAAATTGAGATTTCTAAGTCATGTTTCCATGCTATGTACACAACCAGATGAGTCCTATGCTATAAAATGTTATAGTAGGATAATTCATATGATGATTAGACGACAGTGGGAGAGATCCTTGTGTCATTTAGAAATGCTAAGGATATGTTTTCCTATATAGTAATGAAAATATTAGTTGTAATATGTTACACTAATAGTCTTGTCATTTATTCAAGTAATTTTATCTCAATTAAAATATGTGATGAACGGTAGCATAATAGGATGGAAGAAAGTTCCATGCTGGATTTGAAAGAGTTTCAAAATTAAAATATTGTGACAGATACTACAACAAAGGCTAAAGTATATCGTTGTGTTGACAACTGATAATAAGCGTATTTTGTGTCAAGGAGTTCTTTATTGAACTTGGTGAATTTCCAAGAATGCTGAAACTATGGAGCTACATTTTCACAATGTTAGTAACATCAGTTTAAGCTGAGGAATTAAGGTATCACCGGAACTTGGTGAATTTCCAAGAATGCTAACACTATGAAGCTACATTTTCACAATCTTAGTGACTCAGTTTAAGCTGAGGAATTAAGTTTTCACCAATTGACCGTTATATACAAAGCCATCTAGAGAATGAGTGATGCGTGTAGAAGCAAAGAACATGCAAATACAATAGGACCTGAACAGTTCAGATCTTTTTGATGATGTTTACCGCATGCGAAGCATGGTAATAACACTGGTACGCCATATGTGTTAAAGTGCTTACAGACTAGATTATTGACTCTAGTGCAAGTGGGAGACTGAAGCGAATATGCCCGAGAGGCAATAATAAAATGGTTATTATCTTGTTTATGATGAATGTTTATTTCTCATGCTAGAATTGTATTAACCGGAAACGTTGATACATGTGTGCTTAATAAACAAACAATGGTTCCTAGTAAAGCCTCTCTTTTAACTAGCTCGTTGATTAATAGATGATCAAGGTTTCCTGATCATGAACATTGGATGTTATTAATAACGGGGTCATGTCATTAGAAGAATGATGTGATGAACATATACCCAAAGATAATATAGCAATACGATCAAGTCTTTTAGTTTACATTGTTATATCAAACATACGAAGTAACTTATTCCTTAGACCATGAGATCATGTCAATCACTGATACCGGAAGAGTGCTTTGATGGCATCAAACGTCACATCGTAACAGGGTGACTATAAAGGTGTCGTTAAGTATTCGGAAAGTATTAGTTGAGGATCATGGATCAAGAGTGGGATTTGTACATCCAAATGACGGAGAGATATACTCTGGGCCCTCTCGGTGATATCACATCGAAACCGCTTGCAAGCACGTGATATGATCACAAGGATGTTATATCACGGGAACGAGAAAAGAGTACTTGTCGGTAACGAGATTGAACAAGGTATGGTTGATACCAATGATCGAATCTCGGACAAGTAAAATATCGCGAGACAAAGGGAATAGTTCACGGCGTTGTTGGTTCACACGATCACGAGAGTCATCGTTGAATATATAGGAGTCATCACGGATCTCCAGATCCGCTGTTGATTATTGATCGGAGAGGAGTCTCGATCATGTCTATCTTATTCGCGAACCGTAGTAGGGTGACACACTTAAGGTTCGATGACGCGTTTGAGAGGATACGGAATATCGAAGAATATTTTGGGCAGCACCGAAATTGTTTCGGGGAAAATTGAAAAGTTCAAGGGGTTTTTCATCGAATGGTTGTTAATATAATTAACAAATGATTCGAGGTGCTTTATGCAAATGTTTGTTAATAGAATTAACAAATGCTGAAATAAAGAATAAAAATGTTTTATTGATTTATTAAAGAAAACCTCTTGGATTTTCTAAGTGGGGTTTTAAAGGAAAATGAGTGGGTGTGAGTGGAGTGTCCACTCACATCATGAGGGAAGAGGTGGGGGCACACCATGGGGCTGGCCGCACCCCCCTTGGGCTGCCTCCCCCTCTCCTATAAAAGGAGGGTGAGAGCTCTCCCTCCTCCACACACTTGGCCACTTCCATTTCCCTCCACCGCTGCTCCATTTCATGGTCTCCGGCTTGGCGAAGCCCTGACCGTGGGATTCTTCACCACCACCACGTCGTCGTGCTGGAGTTCCGAGGGATCCTCTACTTCGCGCCCCGCTGGAACGAGGGAACGGAGGTCGTCATCAACCGTACGTGTGACCAATCAGGATGCACCGCCGGATTGCGGTGCCATCTTCTCGCTATCGGGATCGGTGTGAGTACGACTACGCCAACAACGAGATTTGATCTCGTAACTTTGAGTCTTCGAGGGTATGTGTTCTCCTTAACCCTCTTGTTTCCCGTTGCACTTCGTCTCCTAGATTAGATCTTGGCCTTTCGGGTATCTCTCGCGTAGGAAAATTTTTGTTTTCTATGCAACGAACCCTTCATGCACCAGCCGCAGAATATCGCGCGAGCCGGAAGGTCATGCAGGGAAGTGAAGTACCAAACATACATAGCAAAGTGCTTCTTTCTGCGGCGTCGTATGTCCGTACCCGGTGTTCCAAGCAATGAGGAGTCATCTACCAGCGGCTCCATGAACACGGACATATTCTTCCTGGATACTCAGGCCCTGGAATTATCAGCGATAGGAACATGTTCTGCGTTGCATGCACACGCCGGGGGGGAGGTTCATCGGGATAACAAACATCGGCCAACAGCTGTATGAGGCAGACGTCATACCATATGGGTTGAAACCATCGGTTGATAAACGCAACGGCTTACACTCCTGGGGTCCCGCTTTCTTATGTTTGCCAACGAAGTCCTTCCATGCTTCACCATCAGACGGATGTATCATCTTATGAGGACGGTACCTCTTCCCGTCTGACGGCCATTCATCTGTTTCGCAGATTCGGTCAAAAAAGCCTTTGGATCCGCGGTATGAATGAAGATATCGAAGGATCTTTTTGGCGACCGTTAGCTGCGTCTTCTGACCATTACCGGAGTCCACCTCCAGAAACCTAGAGGCCCGCATTTGACACAGTACTTTGTCTTATCATGCTCTTTCCTGAACAACATGCAACCTCTTCGGACAACAATCTATCTTTTTCATACGACATCTAAGGAACCGAGGATTTTTTCGACTCGACATGTTCTTTGGAAGAAGTTCCGCCGGCAAGAGGGTGGCAAATAACGGTCAGAAATGCATCAAAGGCGGCTATGCTTACATTGTGCTGGCTTTTGACCGCCATAAGCCGCCGATGGCATCAAGTTGAGAAACTCGTGTATGCTCGTGCAATGGTTTTTGTGTCTCAAACAATGTGTCATAGAACTCTTTCGTGCTCTCCTCCGCATACTCGGGGGCATCTCCCTCACCGGTTGGATTTTCAGGTGCATGTGCAGTAGTGAAATCATCTAACATCCTGTCAATACCGGTATCAAAATCGGTCGATGCATCCTCAGTGCTAGGTGCCACCTTCTTCTTCTTCTTTCTACGGCGTACGGGATCGGCAGACTCGCCATGGTACACCCAACGGTAATAGTTTGGCATAAACCCGTACTTCCAAGGTGATCAGAAATGACTATCCTCGGTTTCTGTCATGTTACGACAACGACTACAGGGGCACCATACATCAGACGAATCGTCAACTCTAGCAAATGCAAAATCCAAGAACTGGTTGGTCTTTGTAACCCAATCCATTGTCATATCCTTCACACTGTACATCCACTCGCGTTCCTCCATTTCCACGCTGATGAATGCTCAGACATATTAACATGTGTTTAAAATTTAACAAGTTTGTTTAAATTATCTACAACATACTGCAAGTTTTACGCTTTGAATGCAATCCTACATGCCTACTAGGTAAAGATAGGTCCTAATCCCACCCGTGGATGTGTAGCTTGTGTTTGTTTTCCATGTCTACTCCTATCCGAGACAAATTTCGGCAGCACCTCCCCGCTGTTCCTAATACACGTCTCGACCACGGGGTCGAGAGAATGTGTACTCGGAGAACAACAGAGAGGCGCCACCGAAATCTGTCTCGGATAGGAGTAGAACATGGAAAACAAACACAGCTACACATCCACGAGCTGTCCAAAACGTGGACAATTCGAAACAGTCGCGGTTATAAAAATATAGATCTTGTATATACAAAGAGTTCTATTTTTATAACTACAACTCTTCCGAACGGGAGACGCCTAGGGTAACGCGACTAGTTTGGTGATCTACACAAGAAAATCTAAAGATCGACCGAGGGGGAGGTTTTTACTCTCTAAGCGTGGCCGTGTGCCGATGAAGATGATCGCAGACGATCCCGGCCTGCGATGACCCTCCTCAGCAAACCCCCCCCGCGACGAATCTGCTCGCCTCAACCGCGATCCATGTCCTGCAAAAAGGAAAGACATACTGTTAGTAAACACCAACTATGCGTGAGGCGGGTTCTAACTAGGGGTGGGCATATAAACCGAGAACCGAATACCCGAACCGTTTAACTTGGACCGAATCCGAAGTGACCGAAACCGATACTTGGGTACTTATTAGCTCGGTTAGAGATCTGAGAAAACCGAATTTGTTTCGGTAATTTTGGTGCATACGACCGGTAAACCGAACTGACCGACTAACCGAGGCGATGGGGACAGGATATCTCCTCGTTCTTTTTTTCTTAACCTCAGTTTTTTTTGTTGACAGAAACTTGTGCTGGTTTTCGGTGGGGTTTCAGCGTGCGTTGTTATTTCGTGAGGTGGAGGGCGGGACGTACACGCGTGGAACACAGACACCACCAAGTGGACTTTAATATAGTTTTAGAAAAGCAGACGAAAAGACCAAGGGGGAAAAGCTGATATGATCATAGGCAGATCATCATCCCACTGGCCACTTGAGCATAAAGCCAATTAAAAAAGAGCTAATCAACGATGTTGATTATAATTAAAACAAAGGCACCAACCATCTCAAGCAAATGCGATTCCTCATCTGTCATCAGCATGAATGAATGGGAAAAGTTGGTTTGCCACCCAGAAGTGTTATAGATTGCATAAATCGAATACTTATTACAGAAACATGACTGAAATAGTCCAACTTTCATTGTTAGTGCAAAGAACACATGCACAAGCAACTACACATAGCTGTGTGTCTATGGAGTAAAAGTTTCCTCCCAACCAGCATCGCATATGGAGCATTACTATGTGCAACGCAAGCTGCAGCACTAAATATAGAAGAAGATTCTTAGTTCCAATCAATTGGCATAACCAATTCCTCCAAAGAAAAATCAACCTTTTCCTATATGTCATTTCTGGATCATTTTGAGATAAAAAAGTGTTGAATGGCACATAAAACAAATGAAATGAATGGGTAAACTCTGAACTCAAGCACCCACCCTTGCATGTACAAAATCAACTCGGTTTTTTGACAAACCGAGTTAATAATTGTTCCATCCCTAAAGAAGAGGGGATTAGAGAACCGAAGCACATAAAACCGAGAAAATAATTCTAGAGGAGAGTGCAAGCGAGCACCTCAATCGCCGCCGGCAACGAAAGTGGACTACATCGTCCTAGGAAACTGAAGAAATCTACGGGAAAGCGACCCAGCAGGCACGGAAGCTTTCCAGGGACGCAGCAGAACCGGAGCTAAAAGGAAGTGAGGCAGGAGGAAGAGAAAGGCAGCACCGTAGAGTAAGAGAAAAGAGACGCAGAAAAAAAAAACGCGAGGGACTGCTGCACCAAACACGTCACGCTGACAACGGGGCCCCTCTTGGCACAGATAAAGGCAGAGCCAAGAAAAACCCGTCTATCCTGGACGAGAAGGAACCGCTCTATCAGATGATCCACAGTTCCACACACGTTACACTAATCAGTAGGCCAGGTAACCAGGCGGGGCCACTGTCATCTAGAAGCAAGCCTCGCCTATCAACGCACGACCGAAGTCTCCACAGTCTGCCACAACACAAGTGGCAAGAGTGAACTCCTTCCCATGGACAACGCAAGCAGGAATTGCAGCAGGGTGAGCATCTTCAGTTAGACAGAAGCTAAGTATGGTTCTGATGCCAACGCCCTGGTGATGCGCCTGCTGTATGGTATTGTGCACCAGTGGACGCAATCAGATTAGTACCAGCTATTTGCATGTTGGAAATTTCAGGGCTAGACGCAATATATATATGGCTGTATGCAAGAAACGTATCTTCCATGCAGTTATACTCTTATGGCTGCAGATTATTCTACTGCCAGTGCCAGATTTCAAATTTTTAGCATACAAATATGAGTCATACTCTATTTTTTTTCCATCATTAACCCTTATGAACATTATTCTGGCACCGCATCATCTTTTTTATTACCTATGAGAAAATCACAACGTTTTGCCATCAAAATTATTTCTCAACACTATCTTTATTAAATTAGATCCAAGTGTACATGATGTACAAAATCTTGCACATTCCAAACACCACGGAACACTAGCCTACATGATTCCAACAAGATTAAACTCCCAGTTTCTACCTAAAGAGTTAGCAGCTAAGTCTAGGCAAGCACTAGTCACAGATCAACCTACTGTTGTAACCTCAAATTCCTGAGTCCTAACCTAGTTGAAAGGAAAAGAGAGAATTGAAAATTCACCACATACACCAGCACCAAAACCACAGCGGGAAAGAAATGCTGAAAAGCATAAGCTCTCATTTGTAAAACTCACAAGTCACAATGGTGATAGGCTGCAGGAACTTAAAATAAATCTTGATCAAATACTCAGTAGTCAGTAGTCAATACACTTAAAATAACCCTTCATGACATACTCAGTGCTCAGTAGCCAATACAATAATCTCAAGACTTGAATTACCCACCATACATCCATACCCACTCGACATTATAGATTGTTTCAAACTGTACCAAGCTGGCATGTATCAATTTCAAGAATCACCTATCCGTGCAGTCTTAAGTTCTTACTATCTCACTAGAAAAATGCTAAACGGTCCTTAATCTCATAGATTCGCTACAAAAAGCGTCACATTCCCATGGGCTTAGACGCACCTGAATCCTAACATCCGAAATGCACCTCGCACCTGAATCCTAACATCCGAAATGCATGAACTAATCCCCACCCCATTTCGTCTTGGATGAAAAAATTGGGGGAGGAGAGAGAGGTGAGGATTTGGTCGCCCGCACGCACCTGGGTCGAATTGGGAGGGCGTGCTCGCCACTACCGGGGAGGGGAGGACGACGACGAGGTGGCGAGCTGGAGGAGGTCAGCGCGGGCGCGGTGGTGCGGCAGTCGGCGCTGGAGGAGACGGTGGTCGCGACGGCAGGGGAGGAGGCTGCACGGGGGTGCGAGGATGCGGAGGCGGCGGCGACGTCTTGGGTGCTGCGGCGGTCGGAAGCCCGCGGAGTTCCCGGAGCTGGGGCGGTCGGGGGCGGATGGTCTCCGGGCGCTGGGCGCGGCTTCCGTTCGGTCGCGGGAGGAGCTCGTTGCGGCGAGGAGGAGGCTGCTAGCGGAGAGGAGGGAGAAGGGCGTGGCGGCGCGGGGGGTGGGCGGCGGCGCGGCTCGTCGGTGGTGGCGGCGGCGTGGGGAGCTAGGGCTAGGTGGAGGAGAGGCCGGGGCGCGATCTGGATTGGGGGCGAAAAGGATAAAATCTTCCATCGTACCTGGATATGTTGCCCGCCTATTTGTTTGCCGAGTGCCAACTGTCGGGCACTCGGCAAAGCCCAGGGATATGACTGCCGACATTGGCTTTGCCGAGTGTCATATGTCGGGACACTCGGCAAAGAACTCATACATTTTCTTGTCATGTTCCTACGCTGTCATCCAAACCGGCTGATAAACCTTAAGCTACCATCTCCAAATAGTTGCACCTAGAGTGTGGAAAATTCTGCACCTCCAATAACATGCTGGGAAATAGGAACTAGTTTTTGTGTGTGTTAAAAACAAGATTATTACAGCAATTTCATATAGACCAACATAAAGCGCACCATCATCGGATATGAGCCTCAAGTTGTTTATTCGCCCCCGCAACCAATTCCTAAACATGTTCATAATACTATTTAGCACAGGAATCGAATGCTACAAAAAGACAATACGCTCGGGAAAATGGAAAAGAAAGCCTTTCTCCAGATTTTTAGAGAAAACTGTATACTCCCAATTTCATAAGCACATAAGTTAATGGTACAAGATAAGCTTAATTTATTTTCGGGAAACTAGATAAGCTTACTTAACACCCTATCGTTGCAGCAACCAGTGGTCCTGCCAAACTATAAACACTTCTCCCCTTGTTTGATGTGGGTATCTCCGGAGAGTGTCACCTGGGTGTTGGGTGCCAAAGATAGCATCACTCTCTATGCCGGGGCCTCACCGACGTCGGATTCTCTCTCGCGGGTTCCAGGACTGCTCACACCCCGAAACTCCCGGATCTGACGTAACGGGGGAATCTTGCAAGTAGGTGGGCCCTACCATTGTCAAGGGTGTTCCTTGGGACTAACATGACACAACCAAGCAACTAGTTCCACTTTGCTACCCACTTCTGGCTCACGCAGAGGGGGCTAGACGCCGGTTCCGTCTTTTTCTACACCGGGCTAGTGTATCTCCGGAGAGGGGACCCGGAGCGTCGGGATCCCACCTAAACCAATGTTTTGCCATGCCATGTGTGTTAGATTGTATCATGGGTGTTGTGTGCCAAAGATAGCATCACTCTCTGTGCCGGGGCCTCACCGACGTCGGATTCTCTCTCGCGGGTTCCAGGACTGCTCACACCCTGAAACTCCCGGATCTGACGTAACGGGGGAATCTTGCAAGTAGGTGGGCCCTACCATTGTCAAGGGTGTTCCTTGGGACTAACATGACACAACCAAGCAACTAGTTCCACTTTGCTACCCACTTCCGGCTCACGCATAGGGGGCTGTACGCCGGTTCCGTCCTTTTCTACACCGGGGCTAGTGTATCTCCGGAGAGGGGACCCGGAGCGTCGGGATCCCACCTAAACCAATGTTTTGCCATGCCATGTGTGTTAGAGTGTCACATGGGTGTTGGGTGCCAAAGATACCATCACTCTCTGTGCTGGGGCCTCACCGACGTCGGATTCTCTCTCGCGGGTTCCCGGACTGCTCACACCCTGAAACTCCCGGATCTGACGTAACGGGGGGAATCTTGCAAGTAGGTGGGCCCTACCATTGTCAAGGGTGTTCCTTGGGCCTAACATGACACAACCAAGCAACTAGTTCCACTTTGCTACCCACTTCCGGCTCACGCAGAGGGGGCTAGACGCCGCTTCCGTCTTTTTCTAACCGGGGCTAGTGTATCTCCGAGAGGGGACCCGGAGCGTCGGGATCCCACCTAAACCAATGTTTTGCCATGCCATGTGTGTTAGAGTGTCACATGGGTGTTGGTTGCCAAAGATACCATCAATCTGTGTGGTTGGGGCCTCACCGACGTCGGATTCTCTCTCGCGGGTTCCCGGACTGCTCACACCCCGAAACTCCCGGATCTGACGTAACGGGGGGGATCTTGCAAGTAGGTGGGCCCTACCATTGTCAAGGGTGTTCCTTGGGACTAACATGACACAACCAAGCAACTAGTTCCACTTTGCTACCCACTTCCGGCTCACGCATAGGGGGCTAGACGTCGGTTCCGTCTTTTTCTACACCGGGGCTAGTGTATCTCCGGAGAGGGGACCCGGAGCGTCGGGATCCCACCTAAACCAATGTTTTGCCATGCCATGTGTGTTAGATTGTATCATGGGTGTTTTGTGCCAAAGATAGCATCACTCTCTGTGCCGGGGCCTCACCGACGTCGGATTCTCTCTCGCGGGTTCCAGGACTGCTCACACCCCGAAACTCCCGGATCTGACGTAACAGGGGGAATCTTGCAAGTAGGTGGGCCCTACCATTGTCAAGGGTGTTCCTTGGGACTAACATGACACAACCAAGCAACAAGTTCCACTTTGCTACCCACTTCCGGCTCACGCAGAGGGGGCTAGACGCAGGTTCCGTCTTTTTCTACACCGGGGCTAGTGTATCTCCGGAGAGGGGACCCGGAGCGTCGGATCCCACCTAAACCAATGTTTTGCCATTCCATGTGTGTTATATTGTATCATGGGTGTTGTGTGCCAAAGATAGCATCACTCTCTGTGCCGGGGCCTCACCGACGTCGGATTCTCTCTCGCGGGTTCCAGGACTGCTCACACCCCGAAACTCCCGGATCTGACGTAACAGGGGGAATCTTGCAAGTAGGTGGGCCCTACCATTGTCAAGGGTGTTCCTTGGGACTAACATGACACAACCAAGCAACTAGTTCCACTTTGCTACCCACTTCCGGCTCACGCAGAGGGGCTAGACGCAGGTTCCGTCTTTTTCTACACCGGGGCTAGTGTATCTCCGGAGAGGGGACCCGGAGCGTCGGGATCCCACCTAAACCAATGTTTTTCCATGCCATGTGTTAGATTGTATCATGGGTGTTGTGTGCCAAAGATAGCATCACTCTCTGTGCCGGGGCCTCACCGACGTCGGATTCTCTCTCGCGGGTTCCAGGACTGCTCACACCCCGAAACTCCCGGATCTGACGTAACGGGGGGAATCTTGCAAGTAGGTGGGCCCTACCATTGTCAAGGGTGTTCCTTGGGACTAACATGACACAAGCAAGCAACTAGTTCCACTTTGCTACCCACTTCCGGCTCACGCAGAGGGGCTAGACGCCGGTTCCGTCTTTTTCTACACCGGGGCTAGTGTATCTCCGGAGAGGGGACCCGGAGCGTCGGGATCCACCTAAACCAATGTTTTGCCATGCCATGTGTGTTAGAGTGTCACATGGGTGTTGGGTGCCAAAGATACCATCACTCTCTGTGCTGGGGCCTCATCGACGTCGGATTCTCTCTCGCGGGTTCCCGGACTGCTCACACCCCGAAACTCCCGGATCTGACGTAACGGGGGGAATCTTGCAAGTAGGTGGGCCCTACCATTGTCAAGGGTGTTCCTTGGGCCTAACACAAACCAAGCAAGTTCCACTTTGCAACCCACTTCCGGCTCACGCAGAGGGGGCTAGACGCCGGCTCCGTCTTTTTCTACACCGGGGCTAGTGTATCTCCGGAGAGGGGACCCGGAGCGTCGGGATCCCACCTAAACCAATGTTTTGCCATTCCATGTGTGTTATATTGTATCATGGGTGTTGTGTGCCAAAGATAGCATCACTCTCTGTGCCGGGGCCTCACCGACGTCGGATTCTCTCTCGCGGGTTCCAGGACTGCTCACACCCCGAAACTCCCGGATCTGACGTAACGGGGGGAATCTTGCAAGTAGGTGGGCGCTACCATTGTCAAGGGTGTTCCTTGGGACTAACATGACACAACCAAGCAACTAGTTCCACTTTGCTACCCACTTCCGGCTCACGCAGAGGGGGCTAGACGCAGGTGTAAGGACCCCAGACCGGCAGTCTGAAACCCTACGTATGCATACATTCACGATCCCAGAAAGATCAGTCGTGAACAACATACACAGTTGGCATACAGAAATACATCATCCATTACACGAATACATAAAGGTGTTACACAAATGATCACATGATCAAGTCTAGCACAACTGCCAAAAGGGCAGGCACTTAACAAACACAGCGGAAGACAAATAAAACACAACGTAGTTGAGCCCAAGTCACGCCTTAACCTACAGGCTGCTGACCCGGAGACGATCCTAGTTCGCAAAGCCGTCAACTCCGTACTTCTCTTCATAGATATCCTTTGGAGGTTCCTTCTCAAAATCTGATAAGTAGATACCAGGGGCGAAACCATAATGAGTACATTTGAATGTACTCAGCAAGACATCCATCATGTCACTTACCAACATGCAAATATGCTTATATGGTGGAATAGGTAGGCTATAAATAGAGTTCACTACCAATGGTGTTCATATATGATGACACCACAGTTGCAGTCAGGTTTATCTGTATCTTCGTTGAAGAAGATACTTCAGAAGAAAAATAATATATAGTTTTATTTCTCTTGTAGATCTCACATGTACAAGAGGTTTTGTAAAGTTTTGTTAAAGAATATTTCTCTTTGCAAAAACTTCTTGGAATCAGTTTCCAGAATTCTTGCTTAGAGTAAAAAGGTTTTCTTTCAAAACATTGTTTTTATAACATCATCTGGCTTTTCATCATCGACGATACCTCCACGGTATAAGTTTCCATTCCTTTCCGAACTTCACAAGTTCAATACTTCCTTTCCAAAATTCCCTTTTGAAAACATTGACACAATGCTAGCTACATGGCCATTCAACTGTCCATATCCGAGGACGCGGCTTCTTCGAAAAAGTTATACTCTGCAGAGGTGTACACATCCACCAGATCCAGTACACCTCCCGTGAAACAACCACGGACTGTAACAACAGTATGTAAACATCAGGTATCTGATCATAACCATCCACTATGTTCAAGCTAGAATATGCCTATCTCTCAGTTTTAATCTCCTCGGCACCATGTCGCACATCGCCATGACAGGAGACTCAACTGATGCAACCGAGGGAAAATTAATCCACACTTTATATGCCTCAACATTGGGAGTTTTGACGACATTCGGTTCGAGGGTACGACGCCTTATAGCAAGTGAGATAGCACACACTAATAAGAACAAACTTCAAGTTAAGCCCCTTGCCCATGTTGGGGTAGGGTGGCAGTACGGTAAAGGTTGTCCGGCGAAGACTAGGTTATGTGTCATTTTTGAAAACACCACTTTCTCAAAAATGACCACTTCCACATTCCTCCGGAGAACAAGGATCCGCCTTTTCTCCGGGTTTTTCCGTAAAGCCTTTGTTTTGTAGAATCACAATTTTAGGGTGTCCACTTAGGGACTAGTATATTTGATGGTAATAAATACCATATGGTGGCTTATGGGCTTGGTATTACCAAGTTTAACTACTGGCATGATAGTAACCTATAATATAGTATAGTAGTAATTTCCACATCAAAAATAGTTTTGATAATCAAGTTTTGGTAAAACTTCAGAGGTAAAACATGCATGATATATAATGGTAAGTATTGTATCAGCAAGCATCAGGATGGCTTGCCTGGTATCTCTTTGTGTCCCTGGTTGTTGGAGTGACTGGAACTTGAAACACAGCTTCCCGACACTTCCTTCCTCTTCGTTTTCTAACGTCGTAAAAAGAATAAAGGACACACATTCAGAACCAAACAAGACAAACAAGGCTACAAGCAATACATACAGCAAGCAATCAAGAAGTACTACCCAAGTTCTCAATTTTTTCCCTTAAGAAAAATTGGCATAAAAACTAGTTGAAAAGTCTGCTTTTTCCTAGTGTTTATGTGTGGCCAATTCAATGATTTTTAGTTAAGAACACCATGGACCAGTGGGGTAGAGCACATGTTACTAGACAGTAGGGTGTCACATAAAACACATTTTGATGTCTAAAAATTCCCACAACAATCTCTATGGCTAGCACACATAATTTGCTAAAATACTCAAGTGGTGAAAAAGGTTCATGACAACAAGTCAAGCCTATTTTCCACCATGAGGCAAACATACCAGTGGGTGTTCCACTAGCAAATATGCTCACCAAGAGGTTAATAAGCCTCTGGTCACTTTTATAAAAGTGCTCCAAACAACAATCTAGCATCCAAAAACTCCTACTCATACTAGTAGAAAATTTAGGAAAAATACTAGACTAGTTTAGGCTACATTAGTTAATTTTTATGCACAAGTGTGCAAGATAGCAGAGGAAAAATACTCCTCTAACCAGTACCATAAATTCTACTGGATTCCACAAAATAACATAAAAAAACATAGCTAGGAAACAAGGAAAAACTATGCTTAAAATGCTACACATGTGAGGAGATTAATTCCTAGTCATCCAAGTGTTATTCATGCTTTTATGCTACTTAAGAGGAAACCTATCAGAGGTGAAAACCCTAAGATTAAATTCCACAAGGACATTCCATCCTCTGGTTTCCATACCAAAGATTCATATTTTTCCCTAGGGGAAAACAAGACAAAAAGCATACATATGAATATCCTAGTATGAAATTTAGACTTTAAGCATTGCTATTTAAATCTATTTCAAACACAAGCACCAGGTATCTAGGGGTGCTATAACCAAAATAACAGTACCTAAATGGTACTGGTTTCATGAGAATTAATCTAGCAAAAATCCTAAAAAGCATTTAAAGATCTACTCAAAACATATATAGAAGAAACACATCTAGTGTGGGGAAAATAATGTTTCCACCAAAAATGCAATGAAACCAGTGGGTGTTCCACTAGCATAGCAAAGCATTAAGAGGTCACAATGCCTCTGGTCATACTTGACAAAAATTTGCAAAACCCTAAACTAGCACCTAGTGCAATAACAATACTAGCAGAAAATAACAGGGTGCTAAAATAAGCAAGGCAATGCTACTCATGTTATTGTTTTCACACAAGTGAAAACTTTAGGGGTCAAGTACTCATAACAACTTATCAAAATTCTACTGGACCTATGGATACAACCCAAAAATATGTGGTCACAAAACCACAAATGATTATGTCAAAAATTCCACACATGAGGGAATTTTTCCATAACCATTCTCATAGTAATGATTAAGCTAATAATGCTTTTCTACCAATTCCAATGCAAGATAGCAGAGGTGATACTAACAAAATATAAGTATCAAAAGGGTGCTGTATCCAATATTCTCAACACCACAATCCAAGTGTTTGCACATAATTTATCACTCAAAATACTATGCAAAATATTAACTAGAGATAAACATATGATATTAATATAAATCATAATTCTTCTCCACTCAAGTCCACACAACCTAACATGCTAAAATAGCTAAGCAACACTTAGGAAACAAGTTCACACAACTTGTACATGCTAGAAAACAATATGGAAACACAAAAATAACACACAAATTAATTATCTAAAAATGCCAAAATGGCAGAAACATGCAAAATAAAGATCTGTCCACCAAATTTTCTAGGATGCTCTAAAAATTAAACCCTTCTAGGTTTTGGATAGCCCTAAACATATACAAGACCATCCAGTTGAGTTTGCATCAAAAATCATTTTTAATTATTTTATAAAAATCACCAAAGTGCTCTCTGGTGTTTTACCAAATTGCATGCCATTTCAAAAATACAATGAATTTGGAAACGAGGTTAAATGCTCCTGTTAGGAATTTCAAGGGCTTTCCAATGCAATTGGCCTCACTTCATTCTGAGTTGTAAAATTAAAATGGTGCTCATTTTGGTGTTTCTGGTAGCTGTTTACCAAAACATTTTTCATTTCAAATCTAACCATCCAAATGTAGATCTACAACTTGGAGGTGGTTTAGATTTTGTTTTCTACCAGTGGGAAATTTGGTTTGGTCAAATTAATTTGTTTGTTAGGTTTTAAGGCCAAAAGTAATCATGCACTTTTCTGTCAAAAATTAAAAGGAAAAAAAAACTTGACTTGGGCCAGATCCAACTGGGCCGGCCAGAATCCAGTTACACCGCGCGCGGATCTAGCCGCAGACGCTGTCCGCGGGCCAGGCGGCCACGGGGGCTGCCACGCAAGCAAGCGCGGGCTCCACCCGCCAGTTCAATCCCACGCGCGCGGGCAAGGGCTGCTGACGTCGCCAGGACGTCATAGCGACGTCACCCGCCGGCGGGGAACTGCTCCGGCGAGCAAATACCGGCGCAACCGGCCACCAAAACGCGGATAAAAACCATCTACGCAAAGCTCACGTTGCGGGGAACCACACGGGGGATGCCTCGTTTCCAGGGATGCAGTGGAGTGCGGCCGGCGACGAGGGCACGGCGGCGGCCGGACACAAGGACGACACGGACACGATTTAGGGCGAGAGGGAGAGGGGAAAGGGTACCGGGGGACTCCCACGCTTACCATGATCGTGATGGAAGGATCTGCTAGGGCGGAGGAAGCTCGAGGCGGCCGGAATCCCTCGACGGAGTCGCCGGTCTCGGAGAAGAGAGGTGGATGGCGCGGCCACCACACGGCATTTTGGCTTGATTCCATTGGCAGGGAGGACCACCACGACACGGCGGATACAATGAGCAACACGGCGGCCGGCGGCGAGCTCGGGATCAACCGAATCGACGGCGAGCTCAAATCGGCTAGGGTTTCGGTTTTTTTTTGTTTTCTTTTAGCAGAGAGAGAGGAGAGAGCTTGTGGGGTGAGAGAGGGAGCAGGTAGAGAGGTACTTGAGGTCTTTTATCTAGCTAGCAACCTTCTAGTCGAAGCAAAGAAAGCATGGGCCTCCATGCCTGCTACTTCGTCATCTACAGGAAGAAGAAGATGACCATGTGACTCAGCTTACAATTTAGTCCCTGGAAAAATTACAAGTAGGTCCCTGTACTCTCTGAAAAAGGTTGTTTTCCCTAGTCAAACAAGGTTATAAATTTAAATCCTTTTGCCCAAAATTCTAATTAGTTAATTTGCACAACATATATGAAAATTGGATCAATAGGAGAAACTTGGTAATTCAAAGTTGTTCAAATTTGAATTCTTACATAAATGGACATTGAATTTATTAACCTACTTAGGAGCTTCCAAAAATGATAATTTTTGGTACACATTCCTTATTTGATGTGTTCCTTATGTGGTAGAAAATTCAAGTCATTTTGAGTTACTTCATAGAACAAACTTGTTCAAATTTCAAAAAGGTGCTGCCAAGAAAACAGGGGTTTTTGGCAACTTAAATTATTCAAAAACTTGTGCCCTTTTGGTTTTCATCCTCATTTATGATATAGAGAATGTGGTATTTATTTCATGGCATTTGGGAAAAGTTTGTAGAACAAACTTGTTCAAAATCCCAAATGTTGCTGTGGAGAAAATTCATGTTTTCAGGACTTTAATGGATTAAAATTTTGGTCTCCTCTTGTGTGTGTTCCTTATTTGATATAAGGAAGCAATGGTATGAATTTCAAATCATTTGAGGGAAGTTTCCAATAGTAACTTGTTTTAGTTTTCTGTTTCTAGAAATATTGGAATTTCTATTTAATAAAGCACTAGGCTTTTCTTTATCAATCCTTTGCCAAAATATTTATATGACTAGAGATAGCAAGTCAATGCTCTCTAATACCTTTGTTTCTAAGCTTGCAAGGTTGGAAAAACATTTGATAATATTTTGGTGAAGCATCTAAGAATGCCTCTTTTCCTGATAATCCTTTATGGAAATTTATTAAGTGTTTTCCTCTTTCTTAATTTAGGCCTTGTAATAATATTCAACAAGTATGAGTTTCATAAGATAGTTTTGTAAAACTCTTTGATCAATATTTACTTGAGAAAATATTGCCAAAGTCATTGGAACAATATGTTGAATATTTTTATCATTGGAACAATATGTTGAATATTTTTAGTTTACTGCTTTGCTATCCTTTTTAAGTTTGTTTAGTTGCACTTAAACAAACACAAACAAACACAATCAAGGTTTATTAGCCAAGCAATTAGCAAAACAACTGTGTTAACAGGTATTCCAAAATTGGGATGTGACAGCCGGTTCCGTCTTTTTCTACACCGGGGCTAGTGTATCTCCGGAGAGGGGACCCGGAGCGTCGGGATCCCACCTAAACCAATGTTTTGCCATGCCATGTGTGTTATATTGTATCATGGGTGTTGTGTGCCAAAGATAGCATCACTCTCTGTGCCGGGGCCTCACCGACGTCGGATTCTCTCTCGCGGGTTCCAGGACTGCTCACACCCCGAAACTCCCGGATCTGACGTAACAGGGGGAATCTTGCAAGTAGGTGGGCCCTACCATTGTCAAGGGTGTTCCTTGGGACTAACATGACACAACAAAGCAACTAGTTCCACTTTGCTACCCACTTCCGGCTCACGCAGAGGGGGCTAGACGCAGGTTCCGTCTTTTTCTACACCGGGGCTAGTGTATCTCCGGAGAGGGACCCGGAGCGTCGGGATCCCACCTAAACCAATGTTTTGCCATTCCATGTGTGTTAGATTGTATCATGGGTGTTGGGTGCCAAAGATACCATCACTCTCTGTGCCGGGGCCTCACCGACGTCGGATTCTCTCGCGGGTTCCAGGACTGCTCACACCCCGAAACTCCCGGATCTGATGTAACAGGGGGAATCTTGCAAGTAGGTGGGCCCTACATTGTCAAGGGTGTTCCTTGGGACTAACATGACACAACCAAGCAACTAGTTCCACTTTGCTACCCACTTCCGGCTCACGCAGAGGGGGCTAGACGCAGGTTCCGTCTTTTTCTACACCGGGGCTAGTGTATCTCCGGAGAGGGGACCCGGAGCGTCGGGATCCCACCTAAACCAATGTTTTGCCATGCCATGTGTGTTAGATTGTATCATGGGTGTTGGGTGCCAAGATACCATCACTCTCTGTGCCGGGGCCTCACCGACGTCGGATTCTCTCTCGCGGGTTCCAGGACTGCTCACACCCCGAAACTCCCGGATCTGACGTAACGGGGGGAATCTTGCAAGTAGGTGGGCCCTACCATTGTCAAGGGTGTTCCTTGGGACTAACATGACACAACCAAGCAACTAGTTCCACTTTGCTACCCACTTCCGGCTCACGCATAGGGGGCTAGACGCCGGTTCCGTCTTTTTCTACACCGGGGCTAGTGTATCTCCGGAGAGGGGACCCGGAGCGTCGGGATCCCACCTAAACCAATGTTTTGCCATGCCATGTGTGTTAGATTGTATCATGGGTGTTGTGTGCCAAAGATAGCATCACTCTCTGTGCCGGGGCCTCACCGACGTCGGATTCTCTCTCGCGGGTTCCAGGACTGCTCACACCCCGAAACTCCGGATCTGACGTAACGGGGGGAATCTTGCATGTAGGTGGGCCCTACCATTGTCAAGGGTGTTCCTTGGGACTAACATGACACAACCAAGCAACTAGTTCCACTTTGCTACCCACTTCCGGCTCACGCAGAGGGGGCTAGACGCAGGTTCCGGCTTTTTCTACACCGGGGCTAGTGTATCTCCGGAGAGGGGACCCGGAGCGTCGGGATCCCACCTAAACCAATGTTTTTCCATGCCATGTGTGTTAGATTGTATCATGGGTGTTGTGTGCCAAAGATAGCATCACTCTCTGTGCCGGGGCCTCACCGACGTCGGATTCTCTCTCGCGGGTTCCAGGACTGCTCACACCCCGAAACTCCCGGATCTGACGTAACAGGGGGAATCTTGCAAGTAGGTGGGCCCTACCATTGTCAAGGGTGTTCCTTGGGACTAACATGACACAACCAAGCAACTAGTTCCACTTTGCTACCCACTTCCGGCTCACGCAGAGGGGGCTAGACGCAGGTTCCGTCTTTTTCTACACCGGGGCTAGTGTATCTCCGGACAGGGGACTCGGAGCGTCGGGATCCCACCTAAACCAATGTTTTGCCATGCCATGTGTGTTAGATTGTATCATGGGTGTTGTGTGACAAATATAGCATCACTCTCTGTGCCGGGGCCTCACCGACGTCGGATTCTCTCTCGCGGGTTCCAGGACTGCTCACACCCCGAAACTCCCGGATCTGACGTAACGGGGGGAATCTTGCAAGTAGGTGGGCCCTACCATTGTCAAGGGTGTTCCTTGGGACTAACATGACACAACCAAGCAACTAGTTCACTTTGCTACCCACTTCCGGCTCACGCAGAGGGGGCTAGACGCCGGTTCCGTCTTTTTCTACACCGGGGCTAGTGTATCTCCGGAGAGGGGACCGGAGCGTCGGGATCCCACCTAAACCAATGTTTTGCCATGCCATGTGTGTTAGAGTGTCACATGGGTGTTGGGTGCCAAAGATACCATCACTCTCTGTGCTGGGGCCTCACCGACGTCGGATTCTCTCTCGCGGGTTCCCGGACTGCTCACACCCCGAAACTCCCGGATCTGACGTAACGGGGGGAATCTTGCAAGGAGGTGGGCCCTACCATTGTCAAGGGTGTTCCTTGGGCCTAACATGACACAACCAAGCAACTAGTTCCACTTTGCTACCCACTTCGGCTCACGCAGAGGGGGCTAGACGCAGGTTCCGTCTTTTTCTACACCGGGGCTAGTGTATCTCCGGAGAGGGGACCCGGAGCGTCGGGATCCCACCTAAACCAATGTTTTGCCATGCCATGTGTGTTAGATTGTATCATGGGTGTTGGGTGCAAAGATACCATCACTCTCTGTGCCGGGGCCTCACCGACGTCGGATTCTCTCTCGCGGGTTCCAGGACTGCTCACACCCCGAAACTCCCGGATCTGACGTAACAGGGGGAATCTTGCAAGTAGGTGGGCCCTACCATTGTCAAGGGTGTTCCTTGGGACTACATGACACAACCAAGTAACTAGTTCCACTTTGCTACCCACTTCGGCTCACGCAGAGGGGGCTAGACGCAGGTTCCGTCTTTTCTACACCGGGGCTAGTGTATCTCCGGAGAGGGGACCCGGAGCGTCGGGATCCCACCTAAACCAATGTTTTGCCATGCCATGTGTGTTAGATTGTATCATGGGTGTTGGGTGCCAAAGATACCATCACTCTCTGTGCCGGGGCCTCACCGACGTCGGATTCTCTCTCGCGGGTTCCAGGACTGCTCACACCCCGAAACTCCGGATCTGACGTAACGGGGGGAATCTTGCAAGTAGGTGGGCCCTACCATTGTCAAGGGTGTTCCTTGGGACTAACATGACACAACCAAGCAACTAGTTCCACTTTGCTACCCACTTCGGCTCACGCATAGGGGGCTAGACGCCGGTTCCGTCTTTTTCTACACCGGGGCTAGTGTATCTCCGGAGAGGGGACCCGGAGCGTCGGGATCCCACCTAAACCAATTTTTTGCCATGCCATGTGTGTTAGATTGTATCATGGGTGTTGTGTGCCAAAGATAGCATCACTCTGTGCCGGGCCTCACCGACGTCGGATTCTCTCTCGCGGGTTCCAGGACTGCTCACACCCCGAAACTCCCGGATCTGACGTAACGGGGGGAATCTTGCATGTAGGTGGGCCCTACCATTGTCAAGGGTGTTCCTTGGGACTAACATGACACAACCAAGCAACTAGTTCCACTTTGCTACCCACTTCGGCTCACGCAGAGGGGGCTAGACGCAGGTTCCGGCTTTTTCTACACGGGGCTAGTGTATCTCCGGAGAGGGGACCCGGAGCGTCGGGATCCCACCTAAACCAATGTTTTGCCATGCCATGTGTGTTAGATTGTATCATGGGTGTTGTGTGCCAAAGATAGCATCACTCTCTGTGCCGGGGCCTCACCGACGTCGGATTCTCTCTCGCGGGTTCCAGGACTGCTCACACCCCGAAACTCCGGATCTGACGTAACAGGGGGAATCTTGCAAGTAGGTGGGCCCTACCATTGTCAAGGGTGTTCCTTGGGACTAACATGACACAAACCAAGCAACTAGTTCCTTTGCTACCCTTCCGGCTCACGCAGAGGGGGCTAGACGCAGGTTCCGTCTTTTTCTACACGGGGCTAGTGTATCTCCGGACAGGGGACTCGGAGCGTCGGGATCCCACTAAACCAATGTTTTTTCCATGCCATGTGTGTTAGATTGTATCATGGGTGTTGTGTGCCAAATATAGCATCACTCTCTGTGCCGGGGCCTCACCGACGTCGGATTCTCTCTCGCGGGTTCCAGGACTGCTCACACCCCGAAACTCCCGGATCTGACGTAACGGGGGGAATCTTGCAAGTAGGTGGGCCCTACCATTGTCAAGGGTGTTCCTTGGGACTAACATGACACAACCAAGCAACTAGTTCCACTTTGCTACCCACTTCCGGCTCACGCAGAGGGGGCTAGACGCCGGTTCCGTCTTTTTCTACACCGGGGCTAGTGTATCTCCGGAGAGGGGACCCGGAGCGTCGGGATCCCACCTAAACCAATGTTTTGCCATGCCATGTGTGTTAGAGTGTCACATGGGTGTTGGGTGCCAAAGATACCATCACTCTCTGTGCTGGGGCCTCACCGACGTCGGATTCTCTCTCGCGGGTTCCCGGACTGCTCACACCCCGAAACTCCCGGATCTGACGTAACGGGGGAATCTTGCAAGGAGGTGGGCCCTACCATTGTCAAGGGTGTTCCTTGGGCCTAACATGACACAACCAAGCAACTAGTTCCACTTTGCTACCCACTTCCGGCTCACGCAGAGGGGGCTAGACGCCGGTTCCGTCTTTTTCTACACCGGGGCTAGGGTATCTCCGGAGAGGGGACCCGGAGCGTCGGGATCCCACCTAAACCAATGTTTTGCCATGCCATGTGTGTTAGAGTGTCACCTGTGTGTTGGGTGCCAAAGATACCATCATCTGTGTGGTTGGGGCCTCACCGACGTCGGATTCTCTCTCGCGGGTTCCAACTGCTCACACCCCGAAACTCCCGGATCTGACGTAACGGGGGGAATCTTGCAAGTAGGTGGTCCCTACCATTGTCAAGGGTGTTCCTTGGGACTAACATGACACAACCAAGCAACTAGTTCCACTTTGCTACCCACTTCCGGCTCACGCATAGGGGGCTAGACGCCGGTTCCGTCTTTTTCTACACCGGGGCTAGTGTATCTCCGGAGAGGGCACCCGGAGCGTCGGGATCCCACCTAAACCAATGTTTTGCAATGCCATGTGTGTTAGAGTGTCACATGGGTGTTGGGTGCCAAAGATACCATCACTCTCTGTGCTGGGGCCTCACCGACGTCGGATTCTCTCTCGCGGGTTCCCGGACTGCTCACACCCCGAAACTCCCGGATCTGACGTAACGGGGGGAATCTTGCAAGTAGGTGGGCCCTACCATTGTCAAGGGTGTTCCTTGGGACTAACATGACACAACCAAGCAACTAGTTCCACTTTGCTACCCACTTCCGGCTCACGCAGAGGGGCTAGACGCAGGTTCGTCTTTTCTACACCGGGGCTAGTGTATCTCCGGACAGGGGACTCGGAGCGTCGGGATCCCACCTAAACCAATGTTTTTCCATGCCATGTGTGTTAGATTGTATCATGGGTGTTGTGTGCCAAATATAGCATCTCTCTCTGTGCCGGGGCCTCACCGACGTCGGATTCTCTCTGCGGGTTCCAGGACTGCTCACACCCCGAAACTCCCGGATCTGACGTAACGGGGGGAATCTTGCAAGTAGGTGGGCCCTACCATTGTCAAGGGTGTTCCTTGGGACTAACATGACACAACCAAGCAACTAGTTCCACTTTGCTACCCACTTCGGCTCACGCAGAGGGGGCTAGACGCCGGTTCCGTCTTTTTCTACACCGGGGCTAGTGTATCTCCGGAGAGGGGACCCGGAGCGTCGGGATCCCACCTAAACCAATGTTTTGCCTGCCATGTTGTGTTAGAGTGTCACATGGGTGTTGGGTGCCAAAGATACCATCACCCTCTGTGCTGGGGCCTCACCGACGTCGGATTCTCTCTCGCGGGTTCCCGGATGCTCACACCCGAAACTCCCGGATCTGACGTAACGGGGGGAATCTTGCAAGGAGGTGGGCCCTACCATTGTCAAGGGTGTTCCTTGGGCCTAACATGACACAACCAAGCAACTAGTTCCACTTTGCTACCCACTTCCGGCTCACGCAGAGGGGGCTAGACGCCGGTTCCGTTCTTTTTCTACACCGGGCTTGGGTATCTCCGGAGAGGGGACCCGGAGCGTCGGGATCCCACCTAAACCAATGTTTTGCCATGCCATGTGTGTTAGAGTGTCACCTGTGTGTTGGGTGCCAAAGATACCATCACTCTGTGTGGTTGGGGCCTCACCGACGTCGGATTCTCTCTCGCGGGTTCCAGGACTGCTCACACCCGAAACTCCGGATCTGACGTAACGGGGGGAATCTTGCAAGTAGGTGGTCCCTACCATTGTCAAGGGTGTTCCTTGGGACTAACATGACACAACCAAGCAACTAGTTCCACTTTGCTACCACTTCCGGCTCACGCATAGGGGCTAGACGCCGGTTCCGTCTTTTTCTACACCGGGGCTAGTGTATCTCCGGAGAGGGGACCCAGAGCGTCGGGATCCCACCTAAACCAATGTTTTGCCATGCCATGTGTGTTAGATTGTATCATGGGTGTTGTGTTCCAAAGATAGCATCACTCTCTGTGCCGGGGCCTCACCGACGTCGGATTCTCTCTCGCGGGTTCCAGGACTGCTCACACCCCGAAACTCCCGGATCTGACGTAACAGGGGAATCTTGCAAGTAGGTGGGCCCTACCATTGTCAAGGGTGTTCCTTGGGACTAACATGACACAACCAAGCAACTAGTTCCACTTTGCTACCCACTTCCGGCTCACGCATAGGGGGCTAGACGCCGGTTCCGTCTTTTTCTACACACCGGGGCTAGTGTATCTCCGGAGAGGGCACCCGGAGCGTCGGGATCCCACCTAAACCAATGTTTTGCAATGCCATGTGTGTTAGAGTGTCACATGGGTGTTGGTGCCAAAGATACCATCACTCTCTGTGCTGGGGCCTCACCGACGTCGGATTCTCTCTCGCGGGTTCCCGGACTGCTCACACCCCGAAACCCGGATCTGACGTAACGGGGGGAATCTTGCAAGTAGGTGGGCCCTACCATTGTCAAGGGTGTTCCTTGGGCCTAACATGACACAACCAAGCAACTAGTTCCACTTTGCTACCCACTTCCGGCTCACGCAGAGGGGGCTAGACGCCGGTTCCGTCTTTTTTACACCGGGGCTAGTGTATCTCGGAGAGGGGACCCGGAGCGTCGGGATCCCACCTAAACCAATGTTTTGCCATGCCATGTGTGTTAGAGTGCACATGGGTGTTGGGTGCCAAAGATACCATCACTCTGTGTGGTTGGGGCCTCACCGACGTCGGATTCTCTCTCGCGGGTTCCCGGACTGCTCACACCGAAACTCCCGGATCTGACGTAACGGGGGGAATCTTGCAAGTAGGTGGGCCCTACCATTGTCAAGGGTGTTCCTTGGGACTAACATGACACAACCAAGCAACTAGTTCCACTTTGCTACCCACTTCCGGCTCACGCATAGGGGGCTAGACGTCGGTTCCTCTGTTTCACACCGGGGCTAGTGTTATCTCCGGAGAGGGGACCCGGAGCGTCGGGATCCCACCTAAACCAATGTTTAGCCATGCCATGTGTGTTAGATTGTATCATGGGTGTTGTGTGCCAAAGATAGCATCACTCTGTGCCGGGGCCTCACCGACGTCGGATTCTCTCTCGCGGGTTCCAGGACTGCTCACACCCGAAACTCCCGGATCTGGCGTAACGGGGGGAATCTTGAAAGTAGGTGGGCCCTACCATTGTCAAGGGTGTTCCTTGGGACTAACATGACACAACCAAGTAACTAGTTCCACTTTGCTACCCACGTCCGGCTCACGCATAGGGGCTGTACGCCGGTTCCTTTTTCTACACCGGGGCAGTGTTATCTCCGGAGAGGGGACCCGGAGCGTCGGGATCCCCACCTAAACCAATGTTTTGCATGCCATGTGTGTTAGATTGTATCATGGGTGTTTGTGTGCCAAAGATAGCATCACTCTCTGTGCCAGGGCCTCACCGACGTCGGATTCTCTCTCGCGGGTTCCAGGACTGCTCACACACCCCGAAACTCCGGATCTGACGTAAACAGGGGGAATCTTGAAGTAGGGGGCCCTACCATTGTCAAGGGTGTTCCTTGGGCCTAACATGACACAACCAAGCAAATGTTCCACTTTGCTACCCACTTCCGGCTCACGCAGAGGGGGCTAGACGCAGGTTCCGTCTTTTTCTACACCGGGCTAGTGTATCTCCGAGAGGGGACCCGGAGCGTCGGGATCCCACCTAAACCAATGTTTTGCCATGCCATGTGTGTTAGATTGTATCATGGGTGTTGGGTGCCAAAGATACCATCACTCTCTGTGCCGGGGCCTCACCGACGTCGGATTCTCTCTCGCGGGTTCCAGGACTGCTCACACCCCGAAACTCCCGGATCTGACGTAACGGGGGGAATCTTGCAAGTAGGTGGGCCCTACCATTGGCAAGGGTGTTCCTTGGGACTAAGATGACACAACCAAGCAACTAGTTCCACTTTGCTACCCACTTCCGGCTCACGCAGAGGGGGCTGTACGCCGGTTCCGTCTTTTTCTACACCAGGGCTAGTGTATCTCGGAGAGGGGACCCGGATGCTTCGGGATCCCACCTAAACCAATGTTTTGCCATGCATGTGTGTTAGATTGTATCATGGGTGTTGTGTGCCAAAAGATAGCATCACTCTCTGTGCCGGGGCCTCACGACGTCGGATTCTCTCTCGCGGGTTCCAGGACTGCTCACACCCCGAAACTCCGGATCTACGTAACGGGGGAATCTTGCAAGTAGGTGGGCCCTACCATTGTCAAGGGTGTTCCTTGGGACTAACATGACAACCAAGCAACTAGTTCCACTTTGCTACCCACTTCCGGCTCACGCGGAGGGGGCTGTACGCAGGTTCCGTCTTTTTCTACACCGGGGCTAGTGTATCTCCGAGAGGGGACCCGGAGCGTCGGATCCCACCTAAACCAATGTTTTGCCATGCCATGTGTGTTTAAGATTGTATCATGGGTGTTGTGTGCCAAATATAGCATCACTCTCTATGTCGGGGCCTCACCGACGTCGGATTCTCTCTCGCGGGTTCCAGGACTGCTCACACCCCGAAACTCCCGGATCTGACGTAACGGGGGAATCTTGCATGTAGGTGGGCCCTACCATTGTCAAGGGTGTTTCCTTGGGACTAACATGACACAACCAAGCAACTAGTCCACTTTGCTACCCACTTCCGGCTCACGCCGAAGTGTGTTCCTTGGGACTAAACATGACACTTGAACACACACCACTACGATTATTTTGAATTTTACGACTAGATTGAAATTCGAAGGAAGCGGGATACACGACAGTACGTGGATCTAAACATTCTAGGATACATGGACAAACCAT